>BMAW01014000.1:922479-1133861 GCA_019974015.1 Nephila pilipes
TGTGTGTGTGTGTGTGTGTGTGTGTGTTTTCTGAGATGCAAAAATATTTTTAACTTAACCAAATGTAAATATGCACTTGTAATAAAATATTATGTTCCTAAAAGCTCTTTAATTTGAGAAATTGTTTTTTTTTATTTATGGGATTCTCAGGAAATTATTTTAATAAATTATTTCCTGAGAAATAATTTTTAAAGAGCTTCTGTTATTTATCAAATTTTTAGTCCATTGTTGTTTGTTGTTAATGGTGGATTTTTTAAATTGAAGTCCATGGTATAGGAAAAATCAAGACATAGAGGGTTGAGTTTTCAACCACAAAGACTGTAGAGAATGCTTTTAATTTGGAATCGATTTAAATATGAAAGATCCATTATTGATCAAAAAATGTGTTAGTTTTTTGTTAGTGTCTTGCAACTTAATGTTAACTGTAGGTGCAGGAACTGTTTAATATGATTTCCTGTGTGTGACCCATACTTATTCTAGAATTTATTTCAGAAAGTTCGCATTTTTGACGAAATGGTTTGCAGTTTCATTTTTGTATAATATTATAATTTACTTACGTTAAAATTTACATTTATTTACTCTCAGTTTCTTAAAAATTCCAGCTGTAAACTTTTCCTAAAATTCCAGATTTCAAGTTTAATGTGCTATAGCTATTTTGTAGTTAGAATCGGTTTGATTAATTTTCTACCTCGTTCTATGGATTCCCTAATGTTACAATGTGCAAAACCCCATCAAATGAGAATGTCACTATACAAATTTAAAATTCGATTCGCAAATATGTGTTCCATAAGATCGGCACTATTCTTTATTTTTGGTGGCTCGGGTAATAATGCGGTATTGAAAAAGTTATATAACAGGTCAATTGAAAAAAAACCGGCCTGACACATAGATGGCGCTACTAGAATTAAATCCATAAGTTTTTTAGTTAGCCCTAACCCTCAAAAGATGCGTGTATAAATTTGACAGCTGTCGGATCATTAGTTTGTGAATTATAGCATTTTGAGTGAAGCAACTTTTGTTATTGCGAAAAAAATGGATAAAAAGGAATTTCGCGTGTTGATAAATATTGCTTTTTGAAGGGAAAAAGTACAGTTGAAGCAAAAACTTGGCTTGATGCCCAGTTTCCGGACACTGCCCCAGGAAAATCAACCATCAAGGATTGGTATGCTAAGTTTAGACGCGGTGAAATGAGCACCGAAGACGGTGAACGCCCAAAAGAGGTTGTTACCGACGAAAACAGTAAGAAAATCCACAAAATGATTTTGAATGACCGTAAATTGACATTGAATGAAATAGCAGACACTGTAAAGATATCAACTGAACGTGTACATCATATCATTCACGAATATTTGGGTATGAGAAAGCCCTGTGCAAAGTGGGTGCCACGCGAGCTCACTTTTGACCAAAAACAACGACGAGTTGATGATTCGGAGCAGTGTTTGAAGATGATCAAGCGTAATAAACCCGAGTTTTTGCGTCGATATGTGACAATGGAGGAAACATGGCTCCATCATTTCACTCCGAAGTCCAATCGACAGTCATCCGAGTGGACTGCGCACGAGTCCACGAGTTATGTACGAGCAGAGCACTTTTCGATAGAATGTATAAATAAACGAAATGCAAAGAATATTTTATAATTTCATAATTCTAAATAAAGCAGGCCAAATAAAGTTACTGAACGTAGATTTGATGTCATTTAAGTTTAAAGAAGCATTGTGATTTTATATTATTTTTTTTAATTTTTGTATAATCAAATAATCTATTATCGGACTACAAAATCGCGTCAACACACTTCTCATTTAACTATTATTAGGAAGCGATTATATAACAGCTCTAGATTTTTTTATATTTTTTAATTCAATCTTAGAAACTGAAAGATTTTTTTAAAATTGAGATCTAACATTTTTGATACCCATTGTTAAAATCATTTCGATTCGTTGTTTCACCATGAAAATTTTTTAATGCTATACACCCTCTTTCTTCTAAAGGTACAAAAAGCAGATGGATAGACATAATCCATAATAGAACTAAAATTTCTTCTACTTTTGTCACTAGTAATTAATAAGATTTTAAATTATAACTTTGTAGCACGTTTTAAAAAATTACAAAAACTTTAGAGACCGAATTTACTTTTAAAGTAGATATCGCACTTTCTTCACGTCAGTATATTCAAGAATGAAACGTTGACTGCTGGAAGAAACATATCGGGACGATGACGTTTCTAAGAAAAATTATAGCCATTGAAATTGTGGTCACATTGAATTAAGAATGAAATATTTTAGATGTTAGCATGTATCTCAAATCCTGGAACGATTTAATCTAAGTTTTATTTATAATTCCCTTTTAGAGCACTGCTCCCTAAATTGTTATTTTTTTATCTTTAGAGAATATTTGAATCTCATTTTTAAATTTTTTTAGTTAAATAACTGTTCAAATCATCAAACACACACACATAAGCGCAAAATATTTCTCATCCACTTATATAAAAAAATTGACTTATGTGAATCGCATTTTTTTTTTTTTTTTTTTTTGTTGTTGTTGAAAAAATATTTGTTTGTGTATTGTTTTTAAATGTTACGTAAAAAATATCAACAAAAACATTATAAAGTTCAAAAAATACTTGTCAGTCATTAACACTCTAAGCAATGTATAATGAAAACAATATGAGAAAATCGAAGCATTCGTCAAAAAAAACAACAAAAATTAATAACACAATACCCTTATAAAGGCAAATACTACATTTCTTTACGTTTGGTTTATTTTTAGTTGCGAAGACATCAACAGTCTTTACCTTGCAAATAAAGTAAAATCATTTTCATAAATTGTTAATTTGTTACCAGGGGAACCCCTTTTCTTTAATTTTGTGAAGTTGCTAACTAACTGAAAGCATAATTTATTGTTTGCTTTAGTGTTATTAAAGTGAAACAGTTTAGGAGAAAGAATGTTGATACAAAGAATTATTTTTTTATTTACTCCTGAAACAGTGCTTTTTTTCCAAACCGGAACTTTAGCTTACATTTTTACGTACTTCCGATTTTCATTTCCGTCATTTGTTTTATGCTTTTTTTTTTGCTTCTCTTTCAGTTTATGAAGTTTTAATAAAACAATTCTAAATATCCAGAACAGGAGTTGGAGACATTTTAGCCAGAAGAACATATCTATATATTAATATTCTTTTACTGTAGTTTTCCAGAATTGTAATAAGCCTAGATAAAAAGGAATTTAAATCCGTTTAAAAATAAGATCGTTTTGTAAACATCTGACAGATGTGCATATTCATTTTTAGAATTATTGTAACAATATTAATATGTTGTGTTCGTTTTGTTCCAATATGGCGCTATAAACATTGTATAACCCCGATCTATTGATTGATTAATTGAAAGTACATAATTAAAGAATTTAAAATTTACTAAAAAAATAATTCTCCAAAAATAATTTTTAATTCTACAAGACCTAAGCAAATCATTTTTTAAAAATTTAATATTTTTTGGAATATATAAATTTATATATATATATATATATATATATATACTCATTGCCATAAGAATTTGTATATCAAGAAGTAAGAGTGGGATTGTTACGAAATTTGGCATGAAAGTACGTGTCAGGCAGATACGCAAATGATTAGAAAAGCAGCGTCATTGTACATTGCGCAATGCCACCAGAGGGCATTGAACTTCGTTCTCCTAGGATTATAAAACAGGTAAGCAGAGCTTAATTGATTGAATATGTTGCTGAGGGACGCTTTTTTGCTAGAGACGCTATTATGCCGCTATAGGAGACAGTATGAGCAGCTATCAGAGTGCGAGAGGGGAAGAATCATAGAGATGAAGGAAACCGGGCCGTCAACTCGGCGAGTAGCTCGTCATCTAGGCCGTTCTTACTTTACTGTGAGGAAGTTTTGGGAGCAGTGGACAAGAGAGAGAAAGAGGTCTGTTATATGGTGACCAGGCTCAGGACGCCCTCGACAGACCGATAGTCGAGAAGACCGTCTCATCATACCACACGAACGTATAGCGCCAAATGTCCAATTGTCCATCATTCATACATAGGTAGCACTTTCACTACGAGCCTCTGTGTCAGTCTGTACCATTGCAAGGCGTAGGATGAAGGACAGTTGTAATCGCTGCGCCCATTACGTGTACTGCTATTGACACCCACTCACCATCGTCTCTGTTTGGAGTGATGACGCACTCGAAGGGATTGGATTGCAACCGAATGGAATCAAGTCGTCTTTAGCGACGAATCCATATTCAATTAGGACAGTGATGACTATCGTGTACGTGTGTGGAGACCTCGAGGTGAAGGTCTCAATCCTGCCATCGCTGTACAGCAGCACACCACTCCCACAGCTGGTGTGAAGGTATGGGGTGCCATTGCATACAAAACGCAGTCACCCTAATAATGATCCATGGTACCAAGAGAGTCCAAAGGTACATTCGTGACATTCATCAGCCACATGTGTTGCCACTCATGCAACGGCTTTAAGGAGCCATTTTGAAACAGGAAAATCCTCACCCACACACAACAAGGGTATCACAGGAATGCCTCCGCTATATTTTCACCCTTCCCTGGCCTGCTGGATCCCCAGATTTGTCACCGATCGAGCATATCTGGGACCATTTAGGATAGCAAGTTGGACAGCCAACGAGTTTGGTCGATTAAAAGTCGCGTTTACAGCAACTTTAGAATGAGATGTCGCAGGACATCATACTTGATTTGTATGCCTCAATGCATGACAGTATCACTTCATGCATTCATGCTAGAATAGGCTCAAAAGGGTATTAAAACCTCCATTCATTTGTAATTTTTCCAATAATAAATGATCCTTTTGCTTTGATTTTATAATCATTTACTTACATCAACGCTCTAGTTACGTATGTAAAATTTCGTATTATCCTGACAACTCTTTCTTGGTGCACAAATTTTTATGGCAATGAGCATATATATATAATGAAAATAGTAATTCAGTAATATAAAAAAATAATTCAAAATATCTAACTAAATTTAGTATAAAAAAAAAGAATTAAAACACAAAAGAAATATCTTAAAAGCTAAAAAAAAATACAAATATTTTTTTTTTTAAATTATTGAAAAAAGTATAAAGAAATGTATTATGAAAATTTTATTGCCAAAAATTTAGAACAAAAGAGAAAGAAAAATTACACAACAAAAAAATTTTAAAAAGAGATAAATGTACCTTAAAAGAATATAAAAATCATAAGTAATTGTAAAAAGATAAAAAGTTCAACTAATTAATAAATACAACCAAAGCATTAAAAATAAAGAACACAAAGAAAAGAAAAACCATAAAATAAAATGAAAAGTAACATCTTAAAATTCTGAATCTGGCATTTTAAATATTTGCTATTTGAATAATGTTTTACAGGTATCAAATAATTCCAACAGAAAAATGTCATAAATCAAAATGAAAAATTATAAAAAAAAGAAATTTAGTAAAATATATACGCAAACAAATAGACTTACACATTTTGTGCCAAATGAAAACGGAAATAGAACAATGTAAACAATAAAACAACTAAATTAAAAAACGTTTTAAAAACTAACATGAGACGCCATGCATAGTAAAAACTTTCACAAAATTCTCACATTTACCATTCACAATTCTTCCACAAAAGCTAAAACCGGAAATTTTGCACTTAATCTTTTTTCAGGGAGAAAGAGTACCAATGTTAGAAAAATTGTTATAACTTTAAAACGAAAAAAAAAAAAAAATTAAACCAAAATACCCTCGCTTACTTTAACATTAATTCGAATATTTTGTTCACTTTTTTTACTCATTCATTTTACATATATTAAATACATTATCGTTTAATTGCTTCAATTTTAATATTATTAATGGATACCATACTTTTCCAACTGAAACACAAAATTTCCTTAGTAAGTTTCCTTTTATTATTTGTATCAAATTGAAAAGATTGAAGATTTCAAAAACTGAAGATGGGTTGATTATCGCTTACCTCCTTTTAAATTTTAAATATTTTTATAACATCAGAGAGAAGAGTGCATTTTCGGAGTTTTAATAAAAGTTTTGAAGTATTGTTAAGTTTTTAAAATAAAAATTGCCAAAACAAAATTTATTGAAGGCATAACTGAATTAAAAAAAAAATGTAGCCTCACACATCCCTGTTAATCAAGGTTTCGTATAAATCCTGTGGGTTTTTTTTTTTTTTTTTTTTTTTTTTTTAAGGTTAATCTCAACTATAAGCACGTTTAAAGACTTCCCATTCGCAGGAAAAGTAGGTGTATTATCCGAATTTCACAGTAAATAGAGAATTTTAAATATACATATTTAAAATTTTGTGACGTTTTGATTGCATCTGGCAATAAAATAACATAACTTTCTAACAAAGAAAGAAAAAAAAACAATAAAATTACATTCTTGAGATATATTAATGAAAATGGAAACCCGCTTCTCTCTGGAAAGTTGGAAATTTTTCTGAACGTTGAACTTGATGACCCTAGAGGCGATTTACATTAAATCACTCATAACATTTTATGGTTTAAATTGAAATAAATTATTAAATTAAATTGAATGCAGTTTTAATTCACTATTACGTGAACAAAATGAAATCAATTTATTATTTTAAAAACTTTCCCAGTGGTGATTTTAAAAATTCACAAATATGAAATGAACAGCAATATCTAATTGTAATTTGTTGCAGAATATAAATGAAATATTTTTAATGATTTCATTAAAAAGTTTAAAATATCAGCATTACTTTTTACAAGAGTTCAAATGTTTACAGCGAAAAAAATACATTTGAAAATTTTAATAAGAAAAAAATTAAAATCTAATTATTTTGCTAAATATATTTTCTCGGAACACAAAAGCCTGTAAATTCGAAGATTTATATAAGCAAGCAAATTAAAAATCCCACCTTACTGTTTTATAAATATATTTCAGTACTTCTTTTTTTTAAAAAAAAAATCACGAATATAACAAGCAAAAGCAGAGAAAAATAACCCATATAAGTGCGAATACATTGCATCATAAAAATGGAAACACTTTAATGAAGTATTCTGAAAACCATACAATAAAACAACTTTGTTATAAATATTTTTGATTTATATTTTGAATTTAAATATCTATCTAGAAGATAAATGATTGCAATAGAGGAGAATCAATGTGATACAAAGTGAAATAATGGACTGAGACGCCCAATATATAACTTTAAATTATATTTCTTGTTCATAGTTTTCTGAGTCATATTTATTTTTCGAAAACATTAAATTCTACTCATATTTTCGAATATTTCAACTGGCGGCTTGTCTATGTTGTAAATAATAACTTGTAATATAAAGAGAAACAATAGCGGCTTGTCTGAATCATAATAATTTGACTTTTAGACTTTATTGTCTCATATCTTACTACTTTTGGGCATTACTTCATCGCAAATCGAATTACATCTCTGAAATGTACTTTATGTATACTTCTCGGCATAATGTAAATTAATTTTGGTTACCCAAACATTCATAATAAAATTCAAGCTGCGCTTGCCCTAGTAAAGCTTCGTAGGTTCACAAAAGTAATCATAAAATTTCATACTTTTACCGAAGCATTCGTAACGTTTTGTCACATGCATTCCACGAAACAATGGACGAATAATCTTAATAAAATTAATTTGATATTATAAATATACCCAATCCGATTTATATTTTTTCTGGAGACTCTGTCAATCTACAATATCCATCAAAATATTCTGAGTATTTGTTCGAAAAGTGTAAGTGCTCATTTTGCCATTCAGTAATTTTTCGACTTAATGACACTTTATCACATTTCACTCAGATAACTAATGATGTCTCACATATTGTTTGGATGTCCATTTAGCCAAGCCATGACAATTAAGAGATATAATCTTATCTAACTGTTTTCTTTGGAATAATGTTCAAGTAAATGTAACCATTAGCAGCGTAAGTATAGATACATAAAGAACAGAATATCGAAATACTTCCTTTTCGGTATTTGCTCAGACATTAAATGAAATGAATCGAATTCCACTTAAGTGTCTTTTTTTGGTTAAAAACCCATCCATATGGATATATACCCTTATATATCAACGAACATCAGCATTGAGTTTCAATATTTTTTTTTTTTTGTAATAACTCGAGAACTTTTTTCCCATTTGTCGTTGTTTGCAGGATAGTTTTTCATCGATGCTGTACGGGAACCAAGTTGGCTTTTGACGTCAAAATATAGATATTGTTACATGTATATAAAAATAATTTACAAATAGATACAGAAGCGAAATAACATCACTCGACATATTTTTATTATGATACTCTTCCTTAGAGACCGATCCAATAAAATGTTTCAAGTTGTACACTAGCGTATTAAAATTTTTGCCTTTAAATAAAATATATTTTAAGGCATTTTATGGGAGATGGAAAGAGAACTCGTACAAAAATGTTTTACTTTATGGACCGATGTATTACTGAATTTAAAAAATGACCGAAACCAGGTTTAAATTCTGCATGTTTTAATGTTATTGTGAGACGTCCATTTTTTCCCGAAAACTTCAAAATTTTCGAAATATTTTCATCTGAGCTTAACTTTGATTTCCGCATGAATATGATAGATATCACATGAAAAAGGTTGAAACTTTTCTGTAATTTAAATTTTTGAAAATTTTAATCATTTCTCAATATAACTACCACCAAAGAAATGAATCGGAACAAAAGTCTTTGAAATAATAATAAATTTTTTTTTAAATGTAATGAAAATTTCTGCATATTTTTATTACCTTTCATATATAAGAAGTATTCTTTCAAGATGATTTATTCATTTTCAAATTCTTTAAACGTTTCCGTCATCACATAGGAAAGTTTTCCGGATCCAAAGTTTCAAAGCATTTTATTTTATAAAATGCGTTGAATGCAAATTTTGTGTGTGTGTTTTTTAAAATCTATGTTTAATATTACAATTGATCTAAAGTCTATGTTTGTAACCAGCGATTCACGGACATTAGAGCAAGCTTTAAGAAATTTACGCATAAGAGGACAGTAACCAATATCAGCAATAAGCAAAATAAAAGCTTTAGAAAGATAAAAGTTAAATTTACATCGCAATTAAAAGAGGCTCCACGCAACATTCGTTAATCTTATCATTATTTAACAGGAAAATGTATTTCTTTGGATATTAATCATATGACATAGAGATAAATATGTGGCTTGCTCCAACAGTGTAATATTTTTTTTCACAGAACCTTCTATCGACTTTCCAATATTATACGTCATTACATGTAACTAAACAAAATAATCCTGGTTTAATACTGTCTTCGTTTCATGTGAAAGAACATGATCCCTAATTAGGAAACATAATCTCTAATTAGAAAATACCCAAAGAAATATTCTTCCAATAGGAAAGTACTCTGACATTAATTTCATAATTTTTATTCGAGGAAATAGATTTTTTATGCAAATTATGTTCCTCGTATGTCTTCTACTTTTTAATATTAAATGGATTTTTAACTTTATGTATTAAATAAATATTAAATTTGATTAACAACTAATGTAGAAAATACGCAATATTTGTATCGATTGTTATCATTAATTTAACAGAAAAGTGTATTTCTTTGGGTATTATGAATATATTTGGCTGTTACGAATATTATATACTGCACCTTCAGTTTAATAATTTTTATCATATAACTTATTACCTTCTATCTATTACCATATGTCAGTATTTGAACCGAACAAAAGCTTCCAGATTTAATATTGTCTTCATTTCATGTAAGAGAACATGATCCACAATTAAGTAACTCTTTCAGATAGGTAAGTGCCCAAACATGAATTTCGTATTCCGATTCCACTAAACGCGTAGAAAGCAGCCAAAATGTGCAGGAAGTAGTCTAGGGAGGAGCTTTAATGTGTAAATTTTTCTTAACTGAATTCATTTCTTCATGTTTAAATGAAGTTTCGTTTTCAGTCTTCTATATTTCTGTATTAAATGGATTTCCAACTTTAAATGTTTTAGGGTGACAGAAAAATGCATAATATTAGGAAAATATTTGCATCTACATTAATATTTGTGTATTAGTCTATCCGAAAATGTGTTTCTTGCTTAAGACCTGTTCTCCAACTTTGGACGTGTAAGCCACTTTAGAAATAAGGTTTTCAAAATTGTGGCGGACATTTTTTTAGGATTAGAATCAAAAGAGATACAAAAAGTAGTTGCCTCTTGACTCGAATATAAAACTGTTATTTTCATTGTAGACGCTCGCCTGTAGAGGGCGCCTTGTAAGGGACGAGTGTAAGATGTCACACGACTCCCTCAGAATGAGAATACGAGTTAACACTCGAGAGTGAAGCACATCTGTGCAAAGAAATTGAGGTGATGCGCTCAAAATACCAGTTTCAAAGTCAAACTCTGAAGTAGATTGAAGACGTATTTTAAATACTATAAATTGTCGCTTTTATGATGACATCAATGAAAGTCTTCAGATGAGGAAACTAAAAAGTGTTTTTTTTTAAAAAAAAATTTGAAAGATCTCATAACTATAACTTTACCTCGGTTCATTTCTCACCCATTCACTTGCATCATTTAATATTTTTCTTCACTACCATACATTCCTTTTATGAAGTGAAACATAAATTTGGTACTGAAGTATTTTTAAGATGTTGCCACCGTCATTTGATCCAGATTCTAAATAATGAGATCTGTTCCTAATACCTATTATATTGCTAAAGCAAAGTTAATTCAAAAACGAGAATATTATAATGTACATACTAAATCTAGAGGAAATAAATATTATTCTGATGTTTCATAAAACATAATTTTATATCACTTTTCCCCCATTCATCGGTTTACATAGATTTTCGATATCCTGCATTGTCTCTGGTTGCAGTTAATTACACTTAAAGAGATTTTATTGTGCATACGATTATGATTTTCAGTAAAAATGCTTATAATGACGTACAAGCAAAAGAAGGGGAAAAAACGCACACAAATTAAATGGAAAATTTAGTCATGTTGTATAAAATTCTAATAAAAATGTGCCATCCTCCCAAACCTTTAACCGGAAAACTTTTTAAATTTAGAAGAGACTTTTAATCGAAATAATAGACAAATCCCCCCTTTTATATTTTTGTAGTAAGATCTCGATAATATGTCCCCCTACTGCAGCTGCTCTGTTTTTTTTTTTTTTTTTTTTTTTTTTTTTTTTTTTTTTTTTTTTTATAATTTCAGATGATGCTTGAAATCGATATTTAAACCTACTACAGCTACTACCTTTAAAATTGAATTCTGTTAGGAGAATAATACAAGTCAATATGACTTGAAAAAAAATACATCCGATATAGATAAAAAGATATTATGAAACAGTTAGACAAATGCTTCAGAAGAAATAAAAACTGAACAAAATCAGCCTAAAAATTGTACCAAATAAGCAATCATGAATTGAAAATATACTGAAAAAAAATTTAGGGAGAGTATTTTCAAACGTGATGGGAATATTATATTCTAATTGAGCTTGAAGTAGGAAGATAATGTGTTGAAATATTATAATATAAGGGAATGTTAACCGAAGTTTGATACGAGTAGTTCCAGACTGTATTAGATTTTATCACACTTCTCCTTTATTACAAACCGTTACTGCATTTCATTGCGTATGAACCTTCGCTAAATTGAGCCGCATATTAACGAAATTCTATTTCATATGTTTACGTCTTTATGAAAAGATTGTGAAAGAAGCTTCATTATTTGCCCGATTCGAACCTTCCATTCTTCAACAATAATTATGCACAAAGCATTAGATTATAGTATTAAAAAAAGTTCTCAATTGCGACAAATATATTGTGGGACATTGTATTCCCATACGCTAATTGGTTTGATTTTACTTTTTGAAATGTGTTGTAGTCTTAAGCAACTTTTTAACTTATGACCTTAGAAATTTTCAAGAAGTGAATTATCATCAAGACGTAGGTAAGGGAAGAAGGAATACCACACAGTAAAATGAAATGTCCTTCAAATTATGTATAGTTCTTAAAATGGTTTCTTACGGCTTTGAAAAAGAAACAAAATTCTTAACTTAATTCTTGATTGATTGATGTTTATTAACGATCAATCAATCAAGAATTAAGTAACACGAGTAATGTTACTTAATCAAGAATTAAGTATAACGAGTCATTCCTAGTAACACGAGTGCTACTTGAGACGGACCTCATTATTCTGAACCTCGGTCCAGTGACGAGAACAACACCTGAGCAGATACCTCCATCTCCAAACTAATTCAATGGAAGGACTAGGAATCGTGACCAGATTTAACGTGCATCAGCCTCGCTACACGGCAGGTCTTTAGTGGCATCAGGGCTCGAACCCACGACTCGACGAAAGCAACGCCGAACACGGATCCATGACCGTGACCCCTAGCTATCGTGGCCACAGACAAAAATGGAAAGGTAATGAATTGTAATATACCAAAATGTTTACCAATTTGTTATACTCAAATTATAAATTCCCTAAACCCAAAATTTCTCGCAATTAAGGAAATATTTCTTATTCAAAGTGAGATCGGCCTTCGCGGAATCTTAAAGTGGTCGTATACTAATTTATAGTTACAATTATCAATTCATTTATTACACGTTAAACGATAGTTTGCACGAAATAATCTATTTCATGGGCCCTAATAACGTTTTCCGAAAGTCTCTATAACTAATGATCGGACTCGACTGAAATTCGGAACATGGGTTACGTAGATATTATCTATTTAAAGGGGTTCTTTAAAGAAAAATGATTTTTCTAGAAATTTAACTTACTACGATAATTAGGTTAATTAATTAAATAAACTATTATTTAGTTCCTTTTAAGTTTTAACATTAATCTTGTCCAGATGCAATGAAAATTGTGAAAGGCAGTGAGATCTTTTTTTTTTCACCATTCTCTAAACCCATATTACTTTAATATACATTTAAAAACTAAAGTTATCAACTTACATGTTAATAATAAAACCATAAAATTCCGCTATCTACTGCTTAGAATATTTTCAAACACGCCAATTTAGACTTAGACATTACTTATGCAGAATTACTAACAGAGAAAACACGCCAATTTAGACTTAGACATTACTTATGCAGAATTACTAACAGAGAAAACACGCCAATTTAGACTTAGACATTACTTATGCAGAATTACTAACAGAGAAAACACGTTTCTTATCATGTTATAATGCGATAATGTATCTGCATTTTTTGTATCCATTTCAATCATTTAATAAATAATTTATTCTTACCATGTATTCTTTCGCACATTCTTCGTTCAAACTGCAAAGACGATGTAGAAAGAGAGTTGATCACTTCTAAACAACACATTTGGCTTCGTCAGAATTCTTTTGGTTTCCATGAAAGTCAAGTAGATCATCTGGAATAAGATAAAGATTACGTGATTATTCTTTCTTCATTTCATTCAGATCTGTAATATTTTAAACGCCAAATTTTGAATTGCTAAAATATTTTAAGCTTTTGGTATAATTTTTTCAAATTATACATATGTAAAAATTAAAAATTATGTGATTTTCCACATTATTGATTTTTCTTCAATCACTGAAAACTAATTATGTTTTTAAAGGAAAAACTAAAACTATTTTTTATATTAGGGCATTTACTAAAAAGTGATATGAGTTTTGTCGTTAAGAAAATAATTTTTAAGCGAATTAGTGTCGGTTTAATCAAAGATTTAGTACCTATTGAAAATTTTTAGGTGAAAAGAAAATTTTGCTCATGCTATATATAAAAATTTAGCTAAGAAACTCTAATTCAATGTTTTCGATTCTATTTTTAAAATCTTTTAAATGAACAAGTTTTTTTTTTAAAAAAAAAAAGAAGAATGGAAGCATTTAAATAATGTTAGGTTCCAATCTAAGTAATGGGCCTTGAATTGTAAAATGTGTAGTTTAGAAGCCTTTTATGGATTTCGCTACAATGAGAAATATGTTTAAAGAACTTTTTTATTTCGTTTGCCTCGTTTCGCAACTAAAAACAAGTTTTAAGAGAAAAGAAGCAAAAACTATTAGAAGCAGCAGATTTTAAGCAATAGAAAAAAATTGCGTTTTAAAGATAAATTTTATAATTTTCTTTGGAAATAGACCGCAATAAGAGTGAATTCAAAGTCTGATGATGAAACAATTGATTCCTTTAAACATATGGTTTCTTCTTTCTTAAACAGATAAGCAGTTTTTTGATATATAAAAAGCACTGTCAGCCTATTCGTACAATTTTTCTTCCATATAAACAAGAAAAAAATAAACAAAAATGAAAAAAAGTATTCTAAAAGTTGGTAAATATTTGATAAAAAGAACTTTTCGAAAAAACAAATTATACGAGAGTCTTGCTTTTATTTTACGTAACTGAGATTGCCTTTCGTGTAACATTTGATATTTCAGCGAAAATATAAATAAATAATTAGTTTCAGCCATTTTTAATGTCACCCAATCACTTAATTCCACAGAAATAACGACAAAGCTGTCTTAAAATAGTTAGAGTGTATCTCTAATTGGGTTCGTAAAAATAATTGGATTCGTGAAAGAAGTAATGTTATTGCTTACTCATTTAAGGAGAACGCTGACAACGATATTCCTTTTTATTATTATTGCAATTTCTCTAAGCTCAGGAATTTATTTTTTGTCATTATTGTCTCTATTTCTTTAAGTAACTTCTCTAAATCTCCGATCTCCCTTTAACCTTCCGAAATGTAAAACGAACGAACATTTTAATTGAGTATTTAAGGGAATAAAGGACATTTTCGAAAGAAAAAACAACTTTCATTTTGATGACATTTAAAGTAAACTAATACATCCGTATAAATAAATAAATAAAAAATTTTTAAAGGGATGTTTGTTTGATTTCCTTCATCTAGTTTTAATATTTGTTTGTTTAAACATTAAACACGCTTCCCGTAGAAATAAATTGTAATGCAGTTTGATTTATGAAAGTCAATAGAATAAAAAAAAAAAATTTAATCAGTTTTTGGATTTTTTTTTATCAATGTCATGAAAATTCAATACAAAATTCCTTGATAAGCCCCAGTCATATTTAAGCATGAACGTTTTTTATTTAACACTAGAGGTGGCTCAGTAGCCATGGGCGAAGGATCCATGACTATAGGCATTCAAATAGAGTAACAGGTTCAAGTTCTGATCCTATCAAAGATCAACAAGCCGAATAATGCTAACACGCGATTCAGTTGAACTGGGTCTTAAAAGCTCCTCATGTGACGTAGAAAAGTGAAATATTGGTTCAGATGAGTCCTTATTATTCAAAAGTACGAGAAGCATTGCTAATAACCCTCACGTGTATAGGGCTAGAATCAATTTAATCACAAAAACAAACCCTATATAAAATAATTAATTTAGCTAATTTATGTAAATTGTATATTTTTCAGATTTCGCTTTGTTTTGAGTAAATAATAAATTGTTCATATTAAATCAATTTTAAACGAAAATAGAGGAATAGATGACACCTTTTTTTATACCTAGCAACATTCATTCTGTTCATTTCAGCATAAAAATGTTATGAATTAATGGAAAAACACATTTATTATTTCTTATGCTTGTGGAGAAAAAAAATTAGAATTAAATTCCAAGATTACTAAACACGTTGTTCGTTACAATTTTAGAAGAAATTCTTAATTATGTCGATCAGAAATCAAGATACAATATTTATTCTCCTTTTTTGCACCCTGATGGCATTTGCATAAAATAAGCAATGTATGTATTTTAATTGCCGTTAAAAAAAAAGGCAGTACGAGAGTTAAAATGTACAGCCATTAAAAAATTTTTTAAAAACTCATGAATTTTTTTTTATTTATCCTAATATCCTTCTTGTTAATTATTACTTTTCTGTATCATTAGTCGCAAATTACCGAGCTTTGTGCAAAGAAGGATTTTGAAGATGATTACTTGACAGCAATACTTTTTAAGAAATAACCGTTATTCATTAAAAAGAGCAAAACATTTTCGCCCCGTAAGCTGAACTTTTTACTTTATCCCTTTTTAACTAGCTGAGAAAATCGAAATGTATTTTTAACGAACGTTTATTGGGGTGACCTCGTTTATGGAGAAATTGTCGTTTCCTTCGGTTACCTTTCTCCTCTTTTTTTTCTACAAATATTTGTGCTTGTTTGTCATTTCCTCATACATAACTTAAATATCTTTATTTGATGCATTTGGCCAAAATAATTGGAGAAGTTTAGAACAAAATTAAACTTTTATGGACGGTAACATACATTCATTGCATAAAATCATCTTTATAAATTGCGTTCATTAAAGTTTATTATCCCAAATACACAAATGTGTTTTCCTTAATACACCACACAGCATCACAGCAGAATCAATAGTCTTTATTCTTTATTTTTGGAACACTGATAATCCTTCAGAAAACATCCATTCTAATGTGCAAATCCGATGGTAGCTTTTATTAGCAAAATGAATCAAAATCAACAACACGACAAAAACTCAAATTAGTAACGTAATACCTCCCTATTACCATCATTTTAAAGTCTACCATCATTTTAAACAACTAGCTTGAAGTCTCTAACTTAAATACAAAGCACAGATATATCCAATTTCAATTCGTTAAAACAATCATGAGTTATGAGTCAGAATCACTTATTCATTTATGTTAGAAAGGGAAATTCTCTCTATTAATTCACGGTCTATCAAAAATCTGAAGCTTACTCCGATGCTCAAATCTGAGCAGATGATTCTGTATTCACGGTAAAGACTCAACTTCTATAAGACGGAGTTGGATCTTTGCTCCACTAATATGGAATAAGACGCAAACACGCATACGCATATTCCATGCATTCACTATTCAATTCCCTCAAACTCTTGCTTCCCTCTGTTAACTTCGGCATATCTTATATATCGTTTTCACTATCTCTTCTTCATTACACTAGTCAAATTGGTTGAGATCACGTTTCATTTGATTGGGAAGAAGTTTTTATTTTTCGCAATTTGAATTATAAAGAATCCTCAAGGTAATTAATAAAAGAACACAAACGGATACCATCTTAACAGAAATCAAATATTAAAATTACATCAAACGTTAAATATTAAAGTAAATAATGAATCATTAAAGCTGAGGATAATACTCCGTTTAGGTATTAAAATCAAAGCAAACACTGAAATATCAAAACAAATAATATATCGTTAGAGATGACAATAATATTCTTTTCTGATTTTAAAATTAAAGTAAGCAATTTTAATTAGTGTTTTTTTTTTTTTTTGTCTCAGACTGAAAATTCACAGGAGAGCTAATTCACACCAGACGCGAAACCAAATTACGTTTCAAAAACGATAACAAATTTTATCGCATTCCTGAATTAAATAAGTATTATTTTCAAAAAAAATTATAATCGAAACAGTTTCGGTAAATAAAAAAAGTAAAGTAAAAATGGATTAGAAGAAATTAAACACAATATGTGTGATAAGATAAACTTCAACTAATGAATAAGTACCATACAAAGCTCTAAAAAAGAAGGAAACAGAGAAAAGAAAACGAAATATAACATTTTTAAATTCCGAAAGCGAAAAAATGAAAGAAAAAATTTAATTTACTATATATGTAGACAAAGAGATGTACACATTCTGTACCAAATGAAAATGGAAAAGAATAATATAACAATAAATCAACCAGATTAAAAAGGATTACAAAAGCTTACATGAGACGTCATGCGTAGCTACTACTTTCACAAAAATCTCTCCCTTACAAATCGTAATTCTCTCGCTTAGCTTAACTGGAAATATAGCTCAATACCTTCTATCAGAGAGAAGTACTAATGGAAGAAAAATTGAATTAACTTGATAAATTGTCTCTAAAGAAATTTCTTTTATAATGCAAAATAAAAATCACTTCATACTTTTATTTTATTAAAATCTTTCTCAAAATTATCATCAAGATCAAGAAATTTTTAAAAACTTTAAGCCCTAATATAAGTTAATAAGATAAGTTTTATAAGTTAATTTTAATATAACTTATAAAACCCTAGTTTTATAAGTTATGTTAACATCTTTCTTATTCATAATTTCTCTCTAACCTTCTCCACGTGTATACTTTTTTCTTAAAAGCATTATTGTTTTCTATTGTTCGGCATTTTTTTCCCCTCGATATTAAAATAAAAATATTTGTGATCATTTTGTTTAACACTTAATAACATATTTTTATTAAAATATATAACATTTAATCTATATGAGTATAATATGTGATAATATTCAATAAAGTAGTTTTCCCACCGCAACCTATTTTTAATATAAGGAGAAAGATTTGAACATACTCATCACGATGGATTTAAACTATATAAATATAAGTTCCTAATTTCAGTTTTATTATTATCACGCGACTTATTCAAATTTTCTGTGTCAAAATTTTGTTCATTAATTCTAATATTAATATAATTCTAAGTTTGACTTATGTATTTGTCATTACACATTTTTCAATGTAGAAGGCAAGCTCCATTAAAGGTTTTACAAAAAAAAAAAAGTTTTGAATACTTATTAACTTGTTTTTAATGATCATTTGTTGTCACGTTTTGAATCTAGAACTATGACATATACTAAAAATAAATCTGTAGTTTTACATATATTCCTGTTATAAGAATTAGGGGAAATACAATCTATATTATTACTATAATTATTAATATATTTAATTAATTTATAACATTGATCAGTATTGTCTAAATGCATTGTATTCCATAAATACCCTAGATTTATAAGTTATATATAACGTTTGTGCATATTACAGAGTATTTTAAAATATCTACTTTAATTTGTTGAAAACTGTAGTAGAATACTGAAATATTAACCAAAAAAAAAGAAAAGATTTTCACCACACATAGCTTTATAAAACATTATCCTCATGATTATCATCTATTAGGTAAACATTCGCCAAAAAAAAAAGAGTAGAGAAAAGCTTTAAGACTTGTAACAACCTTCACGTAATTAAAAATGAGTTGACAAAACGAAAGCTAATATTAACGAAGTAAAACAGGAAAATGAGATTCAGATATGCAACAAAAACTAATATTCTGAAGAAGGGCTGAAAAATTCGCTACTTCAAAAGGAAAAAACTGAATGGCTCAGATAATTAAGTACATTCTTTTCAATGTTAACAGAAGGAAACATGTATCCTTTCAGAATGACATTAAGTAAGGCTTAATAAATTATTCGGATAGATAGGCAGTGGCGGAACCAGAAAAAAATAGCCAACGGGGGCAAAAATTATTTTTCTGTAATAGGTTCGTAAAACTTATTGTGTTTGTTTGCTTCGTTTGTTACTCGTGAGTGCTTAATCCTTCGTCTAAAAATAAACTAAATAGTAATTGAATTTTCAAATTTAAAATGACAACTAAAGATATGCAGTACGATAGATAGCTTGATCGTGTGCTTAGACATGAAAAATAATTTTGAATTAAAACAACAAAATATATACCGTTAAATTGGCTGGATTCCCTATTCAGGCATGCTATTTTATCTAGACATGAAATTATTATGGGAGGTCTGTGCCCAGGCCCGGAATCCACCGTTGGAAATAGGCAATAAATAAAGAACGAGTTTGGGTTTCCTTTCATTCTCCAATTGCTTTCATAACCTTCTGTTACCATTAATGATAATTAAGTATTAAGAATGAAAAACTATTACCATATAAAGTTATTTGTCTTTATGAATTCTCCCCAAACACATACACACATAATTTTGAACATCAGAGTGTGTGTGTGTGTGTGTATATATATATATATATATATATATATATATATATATATATATATATATACATTTTTCGTTAACGTTTTCTATTAATTTTTACCAATTTTTTTCAGTTTTTGTATTCATTTATAATACTTCTTTAATATTAATTTTGGTTTTGTTAAAAAAAATTAATTTTAAACTTAGCCACCAGAGGGAGACACATATTTTTAAAAATAATTTATTTAACTGATTTAACAGCCGAATGTTTTCTAATTTTAGCAGGTTCAATTGCTGCGAAATTATGAAACTGATAACTTGTTAAAGTTTTTAAATAACTTCAAATTGTAGGATAAGAATTTATTTAGTTTTGGCAGTTTCAAGCAATGGAATTGCACATCTTGTGGGAAAGGAGTTGTGATATAGCAAAATTCTTGGGAAGGTTAAAATTGTAACTTTTAAATTTTTTAACTTTTAGTTTAACTTTATAAGTTAATTTTTAATATGTATTAATGGGCGTAGAATTTTTAGAAGTTTATGCTTATTTACTTAGGTTTAAATGTATTTGTTTGTTTTTTCTTATGGGGAATTTCGATTATTCTTGTTTTCTTCCATTAATGATAAAGTTATTACTGAAGTTGGGATGGCTAAATGTAACATTCCATAATATAAATTAAACTTTTTGTGAGTCATTTTCTTATATTTAAAGCTATAATGTAATTTGAAATACTGATCAAAATTAATATTTTAAATATTGTTTTTATTTTATCTCAAAAATGCCTTAATTATCACACATAGTCATATCTTAAAATTTTGAATATGTTTTGATGCATTAAACACAAGCAAGGAGGAAAAAAAATTGAATAATTATTTAATTCATCTTTCTAAGTAAAGGTTTTTCTTTCAAAAGCCCTTCATACATGATTAGAGATGGAAAATTGTTCAAACTTAGCTTAAATATACCTTAGTTTTGATTTTTGAAATTTATGCCGTCATGTGAAATTTTAAAAATAAAAATTACGTTTCAGATTATATTATTCCATGCACCTTGAAACCATTACATGAGAGAGAAAACTGGCTTTCTTCTCTTTGAAAGACAAGTAGGATAAAAAAAAACTGAAATTTAATTTCGTCCCATGAAAAAAAAATCCAAAATCTTAAATTGCAAAAAAAAAAAAAAAAATTGTGCTGAATATCCGCCTTTAAATAGATATAAAATTATCTCTCTCTTCCTCTCTCTCAAAAATATAACACTAAGTCTTATTATTATTCTATCTTATTAAAGAAATCACAGTTTCAAATAGAATTCTTTAACTATTTAAATTTATTTTCACAAATTGATATTAATATATTTTTACTAAATAATATATGTTAATATTTTTCTAAAAATTTAAATATATACTATATCTTAAAATTGAAATCTATGAAAAAAACCTATTCATCCTAAACTATAAATTCACTTTTTAAACATTTAAATAAAAAATATTTCAAGCATTATGGGATTGAAAATTCTATTCAAGCATTAATTTCGGAGAAATATAATAGAAAATTCCTTTTCCATGAGTGTAAATCAAAAAGTCTCATTCCTAAAGAATATTTGAACCAAAATGTTTTAAATTTTCTTTATTTGGAATCTTTTTATTCGGGAAAAATCACATGGACTGGTAGGGAGATTTGAAACCCCCGAAGAGTGCAAGAAACAATGGGAGCTTAGGACATAAACATTCCCTCAGAAAGGTAAAAGGATAAGGAGGTAGCTCTAGAATCTTGTTTGTGCTAAGACAAAAAAAAGTATGGGATTTTTTTAACACTTGCCTCGTAATAAACATTATTAATTCTTTATAAAGCTTCGGGTTAGTCATACACCAAATGAATTATTTTTAGATTTAAAAACTAATTATCTTTGCCCCACAGAACTAATTCTTTGGAAGATTAAAATACATTCAAGATCGATTACTTTATAGAAATGAATTAAAAATAATTTTAATCAGTGAAGAGCGTATCAAAAAGAAGTTGAGTTATCTATGAAGATGGGTTATGTTTTGTTAGATCTATACCGTCTGTAAAAGTTTTCAATTTAAAATATCTTTACAGAGAAAAAGTTTAAATAAATAGTTCTGATTGCAATGGAACTATATTCATTCCAGAAACAAAAGGTTCATTTTTTGCAGAATGTAATCATTTTAATTAATACCTTGCAATAGTTTAAGGTTACGAGATAATATTATCTTTTAGTTATATTAACTACCTTGACATCATCGATTCCCCTTCTAAATTCATTTCTGGATTTAAATACATTTGAAATGTTCAATGCTCAAACATGAAAATAATAGTAATGAAAGAAAAAAATCGATAAGATCTGGGATATGTACAGCATACTATATTCTATTCATGGAATATTCAAAGGAAATGCGCAGCCTAAAATCTGGGGCAAAAAATGCTTTCGCTCGCTGTTTGATTCGTAAATTGGATTTGATTTAGAAGAGGCTCGAAAGGATTTGCATTCCATTTATTTTTACAGAGTTCTGTTGAGGGTAATTCTTTCCAAAATTTCTATCACAAAAGACTTTTAGAACGCAGTACTCTTACATGAGTCTTACAGTTCGAGAAAATACTGACATTTTATTTAAAAAATAATTTTAATCATTCGGGTTTTGATATTTGAAAATAAAATTCAGTCTGTCTAAATTGAGTTTGGAGAATAAGTATTCTCGACGAAAAATTTATAAGAAAGAACTAAAAATTTCTCGAATTCACCAGGAACAGTTTTATTCTCAGATTTAACAAACCGCATTCGCTTTTTACTCCCCTCTTGTAAAGAAATTCAATTAAATTTCAAACATGGATCATTTTACGGAATCTTCTAAAAGATGTATTAGTAATATAAAATGGAATAAATAAACAATCAAAAGATTTTAATAGTAAGCTCTGTTATGATTACCCATTGTTATTGTGATAAGAAAATTAAATAAGGGAAAAGAAGAAGTTGGGGGACATATTTTTCATTTACTTTTAAGCATATTGTTTCGAAAACTTTAATGATGCGGGAATATTTAACTTTGAGACTCAAAATGTCAAAATTCCACCACATCATTTTGAAGCTTTTTAACTTTGAAAACTTTTTAAGAGTTTGTGGTAGTCCTTTATCTAAATTAAGAAATTATTCGCATATTATACACTTTTCCATTTTAAAAAAAAATTATTAAAAATTAGGTCTCCTCTGTTTTTTTGCATAAAAATGCAAAATAAAAAAATCATGTTAGAAGTTGTTGTTGTTGTTTTCAATACGATATTCGCACTCTTTTCTGTTTATATAATTAAAAATATTCTTATTTCCAAAGACATACGACTTATTTTCAAAATTCTTGAAAAAAAATATGCTTTCAAATTTACAGACGTCTCATATTTCATGCAATTAATTTGAACAAAACTCTGAGGTAAATCATTTTAAAATAGGAAAACCTATTAAAAATGACTGCCATAAAGAAAACGAAGTACCAAGCCTTGAAGTATTAAACAGTCAAAAAAAAAAAAATGATCGTTTTAAAACACTTCACAAAATGTGTAATTGGAGTCTTCAAATAGATTAAATCTTTAATATAATTTTATTTCTTTCACTTTCTTAAATATAGCTCAAATGATGTTAAACACTTATTTATCTAGTTTTGCGAAAGCAACGGAATGGTATTGTTTAACGTCGCACTAAAAGCAATACGAGGGTTATTGGCTACGGACCTCGTAATTTAGAATCTCGGTCAAGTGACGAAGATGACACCTGTGCTGGTACCCCCTCTCCTAGCTTCTACACTACGCCAATGGGAGGACTTTGGGCTTCGACAGATTTAGCGTGCATCAGCCTCGGCTACACGGTGGGTCTTTAGTGGCATCAAGGCTCAAACCAACGACTCGTCAAAAACCATTGGCCGAGATGGTGATCACTAGACTACCGCGGCCACTGAAAAAAAGCATCATCTGTGCTTCTGCTTTAGAATTTGACAGCTGTTTCTATCATATTTCAAGACGTGACAGCCGAGCGACCATCATGGGGAATTCTTAGTTAGCGATGTTTTATTCAAGCCTTGTGTTCGAGTCTCGATTTCTCTAAAACCCTACTATATACAAAAGGTAAGATTCTCTAAATCTGTTGGTGTTCAAAGTACTCATTTTGGCATGTGTGAAAGTTAGAAGATTGGAGTTCCATTTCAAATGTGGGTCTCGACATTTCACCGTGGCTCAAGTCACCAGTGTTGCTTCTAAACAAGACGTTAATAAGCAATCCATGAATCCGTTATGTTTGAGAAATCATTTGAAACAGAATAAAACTTCTTATATTTTGAGATAATAAAGAGTCTTAAGCTTTAATATAAGTTTCGTATATTACATATTCCATTAATATATATAGATTAAATTCAAAGTTGTAATGATTTTAGAACGATTGTCGTTAGGTTTTACGACCCTTTTCAGGCTTATTTATGATAAATTAGTGTTATTTAGTTTCTTATAATTCTAATTTATATAAGATACAAATTATAAAAAATTGCCCTCATAGTGGTAATTGAACAAAATTTTACGATTATTCCTTCTATTCAGATTTGATATTTAAGAAAACGGTTTTTAAAAATATGTGGAATAATTTTATATATATAATATATTTAATATGGAATTTTAAAAAAAGAAGTGATTTCTTTTACTAAAACACGAGCTAAAATTCATAATTGATATTGTTTTATTATTTCACTAGATATAGTTTCAGCAATTAATTCGACATATATCTAATTATGTATTATACTTAAATTTATTTTTAATGCTTTAAGAATAATATTATCTTTAATCAAACTAATTAAATTATTTAAATACTGATGATATTAATGTAACATTTTTTGTAAAATTTAAGCACTTATTTATTATTTTAATTTCTTTAATAATTCTGCGAGGCATTTATAGGTATCTCTTTGGCTTATTTCCAAAAGAAATTTGTAACGTACTGACAGACTGCATACATCACAAGGACAAAAAAACTGAATGTATTAATTCATTCGGTAATTTTTTTGGATTAAATTTTCCAATGGCTTGTTATATACGTTAAATTAAATAGTTTTATAATACGATTAAGGCATAATATTTTTATGTTTTCAGATCTGTAAGATTTCGATTTAATTAGCAACAATCAAAAAATTATGAAAATAGGTCAAAATTCAATAGTTTTTTTTGTTCGTAAATTCCCTTATTGTGGTTATTGTGGAAATATTTCAAAAGTGAATATTTTTCATAAATATTTCCGAATTTTTCTATAAAAAAGGGTATTTGTAACATTTATTTTGGAAAGTTTTTCCATAAAAAAAAATGTTAATTAAAATCTTTAAGATTCAATTTCTTTTTCTGAAATTTTTTTTGTTATTGAAGTAAAACAGCTCTATGTTGTTCAAACATAACAAAACAAAACTGTTAAATATAATTTTAAGTAATCTGAGGGAAATGAGAGAGAAAAAGCGTAAGCCAATTTGAATTCATAAATATTAATCCTCATCTCACTTTTTCGAAACTACATAAACTACAATACATTACAAATAAGACTTATAATTTAAGCTTCTTTTCTTAGGATCCAACCCTACAATATATCAAATAATGATGAGTTTTAGACCCATACCTAATGAATCTTTTTTAAAAATATTAACTTTCTAAGAAAAACACAATTATGAAAGGAATTGCAGCTTCCTTTTCACGCAACTGCCTAGAAACAGGATCACGTGACAGAATAGAAGATTTATTCCGAGTTTAATCTCAGGAATAAAACTTAAGTAACACGCATGGTGACACAAAAAAAAATTTCTCTTCATGTCCATATGACACAAATTACCCGCTCCGCGAATTCAATTTCCTTTTTTTTTTTTCCCTAATTGAAAGTTCAAAAAAAAATAATAATAAATAAATAATAAGATAAGAAACAGAAACTTTTAAATACAATTAGAATAATTTCTTTAACGAAACTTTCTTAGAGTCAAATATGCAAATTCCGTAATCTTTCCTTGCATTGCAAAGATAAAAGTATCCAAAAGAGAAAAAAAAATATCAAGCGAGTTTTTTTAGAAAAAATTAAAAAGATTCGTGTTTAAATAGTTTCTTTGAAATTTATTCACTTCACATTTTTTTGTTATTTTGATAAGAAAACAGAATGAGTTTGTTTCTGTAACTAAAAAAAAAAAAAATAGCATGAGTCGCAATTGTGAAAGCTAACATAAACCAAGGATAAATAGTGAAGGTTTATGCTATCATGAGTGACTTGATGAGTTTTTACAACTCAAACTTTTGCAAGGAAAAATGGAAACAGAGTTTGAAAGAGGAATCTAGAGTGAATGAGCATCAACAAACTATATTTTTACATATCAAAAGAGTTTATACGCTTCAAAAGAAACTGATACCAGAAATATAAACGCTGTGTTATACAGCTATTAGATTTTTGAAGTCTTCTACTTTTATAGATGAGTTAAAATTTAATTTGTTTCATCCAAAAAGTCGGCACTTTATATGGCGAAGGAACATTGCAGCACTAAAATCAGCAAATATAAAAGCGACTGTAAAACATGATGGCAGATGCATTATTGTATGGGATGCAATGGAGGCTAGTTGAGTAGGAAATTTAAAATTCATCGAAAGTAAAATGGTCAAAATGATGCTTCAAAATATACTAAAGAAAACTTTAACGGGAACAGGAGGAAAATTGAATTTAAATGGAAATTTGTTTTTGGTTCAAGACAATGGTCCTAAACACGACACTCGGATCATAAAAGAAAGATTATTGTACAAAGTGTAAAAAATACTATCGCATCCACCCCAGATTTAAATCCCGTAGAAAAATTAAGAGCGCATATGGACAAAAAAGTTGCAAGAGAAAAGGAGATTAAAAATAAAAATGAATTAAAAGGTATCATCCAGAATATACACGAGACAACGTACCAACAGATTTCATTGAAAAACTGGTTATTTCGATGAATTAGAAGCTTCAAGTGATAATAGCAGTAGAAATACCATCCCACTAAGAACCAATTGTTTTTATTTTAAATTTTACAGTTATTTTTTGTTACATTGTACAAGCGACCATGTTCTTTTGGCACTTAAAATATACCATCTTGAAGTTCTTTGGATTTATAATTCAGTCATAAATTTTGTGGAAGTAATATATAGCTGTTTGAATCATCTTAGGAATTTTACTGACTTCGAATTTTATTTTATTGTAAAAGAATTCAAACGTACAAAATTATTAAGGAATTACATCAGCTAAAGTTGCTAACTTTTTTATTTCATTGTGTATGGCTAATCTCAAAAGCATCCGAAAGATAAGTGAACAGAGCGGAGGAAGATGACTTTATACCATTAGCAGGAGATAGTACTGCATTAGCTCTTATCGTACGTGACGCAGATTCAATTTAAGATACTTCGAGTATGGATAAGGAAGCGGTAATTATTTCGTTAGTTTGTAACAACTTATATTTATTTCCCTCGTGTTTACTTAACTGATTATTTGTTTCCTTAAGAAGAAATTTGTTTTTGTTACATCTCTCTAGCTACGAATGCGCTCAAATAAAAACTATTTAGTAGCTCTTGCATGTTTCATAGAATTTTCTATTCATATCCTGGGCTCTTTATAGTTAATTCAAAAAATAATTGAACCTACATACATACAAAAAATAAAAATGTAATACTCCAATTATAACAAAAAATATTTTTTAATTTTTATACTAAGGCGTATGTGAGATAAAATAAACGAATTTAGCAATGTAATTTATTGAAATATTAAAGTGTATCAAAATATATTACAGAGTAATAAAATATTTTGCTAATGCAACCCATTTGTAAATTTGAATGACTGCGTTAGTATATTCCTGAGGATACAATCACAAACAGTCTAAGCTCGAACTGGTGAATGCATAATAATGCATAGGAAATGAGAAAAAAAGTATGTTATTATAATTTACAATTATATTTATATAGTATAGTTGTTTTGATATTTTGTTTTGTTTTCAATTCTTGGACCCTTTTTTTCAATTGAAACCTGTTTTGGTTTCAATTCATTACTGTTTTTTTTAAAACATTTTTATACTTTCTCCTGCTAGAGTTTATCTTAGAAGTCTTCTTTTTGATTCATGAATAAAAAAATTATACCTTTATGAAAGATCTTTAAACCTTAAGGACAAAGAATAGCAAAAAACACACGTAGTTGTGATCGTACGAATTAATATTAATTCCAGATTTTTTTTTTCTTATGCGATAAAATGCATCAAGTTTGGTTGATATTTCTTAACGAAAAGGCCACCAACCATAACTGGAGGATGGTATGTGTATTTTTCTAATAAAAATCTTAAAATAGAAACTAAATTAATAAAATAAGAAAAAATGAATTTTTTTTTTTTTTTTTTTTTTTTTGAGTCTTAACTTTCCAAAAATGTCGAAGCGGGGGAAAAGAATGATTTAGGGTCATAAACAGAATTTGTATCCCCAAAAAACATATCAAATCGCTTATGCGTTTTATCAGCTGAAACGACAAATAATGATTCAGTGTCATAAAAAGATTTAGTAGCATGAAAAACCGTGCCAACTCTTTTTATGTTAGCGGACATTATCTCTGGGGATGATTTCCTGTTTGAATTTTTTTTCTGTAACCTAAAAAAGCGTAGAATTTTTTAGATTAGTATTCAAAATGTGTCGCTAGCATTCATTTTAAGACTTTTGAAATACCTCTCAATAGCTTGTGTTACATTTTTATGCTTACAAACTTATCCTTCGTACTTTTGACATTCGTGTTGTACTGAATTTATCCAAGCTAAATAATCAAATTCAAAACTCGTTCTCTTTTAATCATCTTCTTTCGTAATCGAAGTGAAAGGACCAAAACTTCGTTTTCGCTTTTAGGGAAATAGGATCCGAAATAAAATTATTACAGCAAATTATTACAGCATCACAGCAAAAAAATGAGATTTCTAGAAATAATTCGTGAGAATTTGAGTATTAATAGGACTTCAGAAGACATAAATAATGTGCGAAATACTTTTTTTCAGTAACTCTAGCTTTAGATCACAAATATTTTCTTTAAAATTCGTTACTTATTTATGTCTTAAAACAAAACTTATATTTTACTTGTTGTATTTTTAAATAAACCTTACACATAATTGAAATTAAAATAAAAATTGTTTCAATTTTATCTTTCGCGTTCGCTTATGTTAATTAAAATCCTCCTGTCATTTTCCCACCATGGATTAATGAAAAAAGAGTTTCCCATAAAGTAAATGCTCTTGTTATTACTATTATTCATAATATAAAATGTAATAATTATAAAACTCATTTATTTTTCGGCATTTAGTTATTCATTCTAAGAAGTATTTCTCAATAAATATATTAATATAATCCTGAAACCTTCAAAACAAACTTTAATTTTACATTTTACTAATTCTTGTTTTCTCACCAGATTTTTTCCCTCTATTAGATTTATAACAACTGTATTAATTTAAAATTAATTCATTGAAAATCTTGGCGGAAAATCCCATTAAACTGCAGCGCTTTAGTTTATGAAAAGTACTTTCTCGTCCATTAAAGGATTTAAATGCTAAGCAGATGGCTTATTTTTATTTTTAACGTAAATCTTCTTTAAATATAAAGTTGTTATTAACAAATTTTACCCAAAATCTAATTATTTTGTATATTTACATAATTCATGATTATGTAAATATACAAAATCTGTTATATTACATCATATTTGTTTAATAAGTATTTAAATGTTGTACATATTCACTATATATATTTAATTACTAGGAAAGTAATAATACGCCATTAAATTTACGAAACATTAATTGCCTGCAATTAAATTGGGCGTTCGTTAAAATTAATTTATTTTAAATGCCTGGACCTGACTGATTCCTTACAAACATATTGCTCGACGTGATTGTGGACTTCATTATAAATATTCAAATTTGCAACATTGTTCTCATTCAGAAAAGAATAACAGTTTCCCGCTATGCTTTCATCACATATTCTCCATGAGTGCTCCAAGTTCGCAAAAAATATTAATTTTGATTACAACGTGTATTTTCGATTTTAATGAAAAAGACTTTACACAAATATATGGATGTAAATACATATGGAATAGAAAGTTAGATAATAATTCATCAAATATTCTATTTTCAGAATGTCTCGGTAGAGCCATTCTGCATGAATGTAGCTGAATAGTGCTACAAAAGATGCACACAAAAAACATAACTGGGAGAAAAAAATGTTTATAAATATAAAAATAAAGAGATAGAGGGAGAAAAATGTCATTTTTGTGCAAATATGAATGGCGGCGCTTTTTGGAGAGTTTTTCATAAGAAAACAAAGGCTATTTGCAATTTCATATTTTATAAAAGAAAATAAAGACCACGTGTGCTCGAGGTCTAAGCATACAAAAACTGAATATGTTAGAAAAAATAATAATAAAAAAATGTATATATTCGTCGAGATCGCAAAGTATGTGACAAACTTTCAGATGGCATGAAATTGTTCTTGCAAATATGTATTACAGAGGAAACAGCAACTGGAACTTTCTTCTTTATACATCACACGTCCATATCAAACGTGACATTTTCTAAATGAAATTAGAACCCAAAATAGCTTTTCCTATCTCAAACTAGAATTTAAGATATAATCTTATTGAGTCCAAATTAAGTTATGAAAAATAAATATATATCTAAAATTTTCAGCGCATTTCAGAAATAGTTGCTAGAAATAGAATTTAATTATAAATTTTCAAAAATGGAATTAAACTATAAGGCTGTATATGAAATGTTTAATCCCTTCCTCTCGCATCAAATATAAATAAACATAGATACGGTGTTACCAATTTAAATTATAACTGCGCTCGCAAAAGAAAAAAAACGAATTAATTTTAATGCTGCTTTTGTAGATGCATTCTATTAAAAATGAAATTTGAAAGGGACTGAAATGATTCTGTTAAGAATAGAAAGAGATTAATTTAATTAAAATAGTTTTAAGATCGTTTATGAAATTGCGACGTAAACGAGCATTTAAAATCGGCTATTTTTATAACATCAATGTACTAAATTTATCTGGTATCAATGCTATTTTAAGAAAAAAATGAGAAATTTAACTATAATAATTTTACAATGGCGTAAATCTATTTGTTTGAGCAAATTTAATTTTTATGTCGAAGTGCGGTAATAATATTTAAGGTTCTTTTTTGTGAACTCAGGAATATTTTGATGCTTTAGGAATTTGGATTTTTGGAAGTGAATTTGTGAAGATTAAAATTTTTACTCAATTTTAAAAGAGCTTGGACGTCAACAGGGAAAAATATGTATATTTATAACGTCATAACAGATTAAAATATTAGAAAATAGTTTTAGAGTTTTTGTTATATATTTTAAAGTTAGTTTTAGTCTGTAACTATCTTTATACAAGCATATGTAGCAGACGCTCGCGCGCATTTCCATTTAATTAACCTCTGAGGCTGTTTTACTACGATGTTTAAAATGAAAACCTCGCCTTGTGAAAGAAACGTGGTACATATAAATGAGCCTTAGTATACAAGATCAAGTGCAGCGAAATCAAAAGAGGAGATAGAGGAAATCATAGGAACGCTATAGAAGTTTGAGCATCTATAAGACGACATTCTGAAAGTATCTGCTTGGCTCGAATCCCGGTATCAGAGGTCTAAGAAGTTTGCAAGATAAGTAGATATTATCATCATTATTATAACTATTTTTAGCTACGAGTTGATTTAAACGCTCCTCATATTCAATTAATTTTCATACTTGACTTTTCAAAGATTTGAATAATATGGATAAAGATAGGGTTATTGGATGATTAAATCCTTTATCTTTAACGAAACAAATTCGTCACACACTGAATTACCTATATTGCAATGGGAACAAATTCAGTCATTCGAGTTATATTCTTAAATTCAAAATTTTGAATCTTTTGTGGAATAAAATGAATGCTAGAAATATATATACGAGTGTACAACAATCTGAAATTAATCATTAATCATAATTTAGGTTATTTAATTTGGAGCAAAAGAAAAAAACACTTATAAATTAACTAAAACTCAATAAATTCTTATTATTAATCAAACATTACACGTGTAACACAGTATAGATGTAATAACTGTAATATTTATCGAACTAAAAAAAATAATTTCTAATATTACATAATTAAAAAATTGATAAACAAGCAAGTGTTTTTTTTAAATATAACAATTTATATAGAAATGTTCATATATTTTTAAAGATTACATGCGTACTGAAATGTCATAGGAGGTCGTATTTACCATTGTTGTAAACAATAAACTATTGAAATTACAGGCTCCAAGCGAAATAGCATAAAATTATAAATATTTTCATTCTTTTTCGTCTTTTTTTTGTGATATTATAATCTGGAACCAGAGAGGCGAATGAAAGGATAAAAGGTCAAATATTAATTCTATCAAAGACAGCCATTTGGAATAATAGAGGTTGCTTTACATTAAATGGATAGCTTGAAGTATCCACTGATTTCAATTGCAACAGTCCCTCTACACGATTGGTCCTTAGTAGCATCAGGACTCGAACCCACGACTCGACGAAACAACGCCGGCCGCGATTTCGCGATAATGACCACTAGACTATGTAGCCACAGGTACCAAATGGAGTGTGTTTAAATCCATTAAAATGTGGTTAAATAAAACACCAATTAAAACTTCGGTAAATTAAGAACCAGTTGAAATGTAACCAATCAGATGCTAGTTCGCATGTGGTCCAATCAAGTGTGAATTCAGGCGTTCTCTCTCTCTCCCTCATCTAGTTATTACTCAAAACCGTATGACTCATTGACAGTATTTCATTGAACTGTCCCAATTAACTTGTAGTGAAGCAAATTTCAATCAGAGGAAGTATTTCGACTTTAGGTCCCGATCTCTTACAATGCTCAATGGCAACCTTTAATTATACAGAAATAATGCCACCATTTTGTCTTTTTATACAAATTATTAGTTACATAAATGTAAATAAGGAAAACCAAAGTCATGGCTGAGCACATAAGGGATGTATTGGACACATTTCTGACAAGCCAAAATTTCAAGCGTTGCTCAGGGGTTAAATTTGCAGTTATTAAATACTCTATACTCTGATAACAATATTATTCTAAGAAATTAAAAAAAAAATTTAAAAAAAAATCTCTACTTACACTTTGTTATAAAAAAATGAAAAAAATTAAGGAAGACGATGAAATTTTATACGTTACAAAAAGATCACAGAACACTCATTCATAGAATTAAATATTAATTGTAATTAACAATTTTAATATGGATCTTAAGTGAGTAAAATTACAAGCAATTTTTAATAATTATAAATATATTATATTAAAAGTATTTTTTAAATTAAAAGAATTGATATACATCTAACGTTCAATTCAAATACTTCCTTAAACTTAATTTATTCAGTCAAAAAAGAAATTGGGCTCTTATACATGCTTTCATTATACGTTTGATGTATAGATTTCAGAAGAATTTGTATATCAAGTATGCAGTTTAATTAGCAATAATTGGAATAAAAAAATTAACATAAGAATTTTTTTTCGTTTTGTTTTTCGAAGAAGAGCTATTTAGAAAAAAGGTGACAAAAGGTTGATGAGATTTATACAATCTAGGACAATGTCGAAAATAAAATACAATAAAAGTTTAGATTCCTAATAGTTTTGGAATTCAATAACAATCAGTGCAGTTGTGACGACATAATATTCCTATTCGCCTCTTGTGCCATAACTAAATCAAATATACTATCTCTAAAAAGTCATTAATTTATGCAAGAAGACATTAGACAAATCTCACACACAATGTTTATTCCACAGTTTTGTACTATAACGACAAATGAACACTGGATCTCCAAGATAACACCCTATATATAATTGCCTGTCCCACTAATACCGAATTAAGCTTACCACAACCTTCCCGGTTGAAGTTCACTTGATTCTTGGCTTCGTCACGATCGCTCTCACCCGTAGCCACTCTTGATCTCGTCTACCACCTATGTTATAAGGCATATACTCAACGCTAGTGACACTCAACCTCTATCGTGCGACTCTCTCTTTGCTTATATACTTTCCTATCTACCGCACTTCACTTTCTTTCTAGAAGCCTCTAATTTAACTAATCACGTTTCATTTTGGTTTGGAAGAAATTGTTATTTATAGCAATCAATCTTAATTAAAAGTCCTCAAGGTTAGTGTAGAGAAAACCGCGAATAGCCAAACATAACACAGTTACATTTAATTTCGCTAATTAAATTTGGATAGTTTAAATTTTTAAATGAACAATCACATTATAATACATGGTCTTAGGAAAAAAAGTTACTCAATAATATTTAGAAACTAATAAAATGATATAAAATAAAGGGATGCAAACGGTTTGAAGAATTCAATGCAGAAGACAAAAACCACAAATCATTTAAATCAAAACAAAAATTCCAACACTTTAAATGTAAAAGTGTTTGAAGGATTTAGATGAAATTTTTAAATCCACCAATACGACCGTAAGAATGGGGGAAAGGATGAAAAATATTCAGTTAATTTATGAGTCAATTAGAAAATTCTCAAACTTCCATAACATCAAAAATAATACTTTTCATGAGCCAAATTATTATGTTTCTTGCTCTGATTGTACCACACAGAGCACATTCCACTGATTTTATAGAAGAAAAATTCTTACATGAAAAACATTCATATTTCCACTATAATTTCATATTCCTTTTAATATTCATGTTTCCACAGATTCGGTGTTATGCAAATATTTTGTATGAAAGGAAAGAATTATTAGAAACTTAAAAATCCCAGTTTCTTGTGCTCACAACAAATAAAAAAAATGCAGCCAAGAATCGAAGAAATAGTTTGAAGTTTCCATACAAACATAATTATTTTAAATTTCTTAATACTCTAACCCTATTTTAAAACATTTCTTGAATTTCTGATTTAAAAAATGTGCTTAATTTTGTTTTTTAAGCCAATCGCAATTTTAAAAGACATTCCTCCTTCTTCGTGTCAAAGTTAGGTATCGAAAAAATTAAGTTCCTCACTGGTGAAATCAGACAAGAACGTTAACACATGAACCTACCCCCAGAAAATACTCATAAGTTTTTTATTTCATATATAAAAAAAATTATAGCACAAATGTAAAATAATATCATTATTACAGCAAAAGTCTTAAACTGCTTACTGTACGAACAAAATTTTGTATTATTTATTAATATAGAATAACTTTACAACATATTATTTCCCCAATATTTTTATAACAGATAATGATGTAAGCGTTCTTTATTGTTATGAAAATTGTTATGCGTAATGTGTAAGATCTTAAACATTTCTCTACATAGAAAAATTCTGGAAGAAGAATGTCACAATCTAAATTCACTAACGTATTGAAAGAATATATTTTATGTCGCATTACTCATGTTTTGAATCAGTCGATTCTTTTTACCATATAATAACACTTTCCACACATCGTTTCCTATACTTTAATGCGAGATATAATTTTAGCTCTCAGTAGGATATTTCGAAACTCATGGGCAAAAATTTAAAGGGTAATTGAAAACATCTAAACAGGCAATTTTCACCATTCAATGCACAGACGGAGAGCAATCGGTGAACCGTTAGACTGCGCTGTAATGTAAAGCATAAAGCGCGAGTTTTCTTACGCATCGTCATTTCTACCGTGGATTTCTTGGGGCGTTGCCTTTTTCTGGTAACTGTACTGTGACATTGGGCTATTCGCGGTTTCTCTTCACTAACCTTGGGGACTTTCAATTGAGATTGATTGCTTTCGCTAAACAACCTTTGCCCAACCAAAAATGAAACGTGATGAAGAAGGTAATATGCAAAGCAGTTAGGAATGAAGTGAAGCGGTTAAATTAAGAAGTATATAAACTCCATCTGAAGGAGTAGAGAAAGAGAAGAGAAGGAGGATCAGAGAGGCGTTGTAACGAGAGGAGGTGGAATCTAAATGCTATAGTATTGAAAGGCTGATTTAAAGATTAGAGTTGAGGTCCGAGTGTAAACCACTCGGATTGAGAATTGTTCTAGTGCTTTCAGCAGTTGTTCCAGATTCAGACTTGCAGTTGGTAAGAAGCTGTTAGATTATTATTGGTGGGTTGAATTAAAGTGTTGATAAACTTAACCTGGAGAGCTATATTATTATTGTCTTAGTGGATATATATTAATAAATGTTGAAAGCTGTTTTGGTGGTTCTGTAATTATTGGTGTCATATTGTTTAATATTAGACTTTAGTGATGGCACAAGATAACACCCGGGTTAACCGGATGTTACAGTACGTCGTCATGCTTCCTGAAATCCACGATCGGAATGGCAATGTGTAAGAAACCTCGCGCTTTATCTTTCCCATTACAGCGACGTCTAGCGATTAGATATTTTCAATCACCCCTTAAATATTTACCTCTGAATTTCTAAACAATATGTTTATTAAAATGATAAATCGTATTTCAGTTGAAGGATTCTAAATAAAGAATGCAATGTGATGAAGGCGTAATGCATCAGAATCTCTCTCCCTCTCCTTCCCCACCCCTCTCTCGAGTTTATATTACTGAGACATTCATAGCATTGATATACATGTAACAAAACTGACGTTCGTTTTGCCATTATTTTGGACTATAAATAACTGATTCCCAATTAAAAGAAGATATAACTAAAAACACTTTTATTTCGCCTCTTCATTGTTTCATTAAAAACATTATATTGAAGATCAACATAAAATTTATATTAAACGGTGTGTGTTTGTGTATTTCTGCTATGGTTTTAAGAATGTTTTACTTCTATAACTTAACTCTCAAATCACTGATTGGCTAACCACGTTTTCAGCTAATAACTTTTTTCCTTTTGTTATCTTCTCTTCTTTGAATGTGGACTAATGATCTGTGGGGAATTCGTCAACGCGATCTTTCTTTCACTCCGCGGACACATAATGACTTCGATTTTTGCGGACAAAAACACGACTAAAAGCCAGTAAACTGTTGTATCTTCGCGATCGATTCTTTCCGCAGTAATTGGATTCTGTGCGTGAAAGTTGTGTTGGCTTTTCCCCTGAGTCAAACAAATCTGAACCAGTTTCTCTCGAAAGGATCTTTTGTGAAACACCAAAGACTTTGAAGTCAAAGAAACAAGAATTACGAGCGGAGCAATTATCTATCATCGAGAAGCACGAGACTAGAATTTTTTTTTCTTCCTTTTCCTGTTTCTATGATTGAGTTCAAAAGAAATCAAAGAAGATTTTTAGTACTATAGAAGTCCTTTCAACCCGGGCATCGGTTCAATATGTCATAAATTTAACCATCCGTTCAACTTAAAAATATATTAATTGATTTTAACCAACAAATTTTAAGGAATGATTTCTTCTGGAATTCAATATTTTCTTTTTTAAAGTCCTGTTCAGAGCAGAAAATTAGGAATTTAATACGGAATTTGTATTTTCTATGACGCAAAAAGATATATTTCGAAAGAAAGAAAGGTGCTTCTGTTTACCTTATGCATAAAAACACAAAGATAAAATTTTAAATATATGCTTGGTTTTATTTCTAGAGTTTTTTTCTTGCTCACCTTGTGAACTGATACTTATAGTTTTACATACATAGCGCAAATTAACTGGCCTACTTTTTACTTAGCAGTGAGTTCAGTCTTCCTATAACAATTTAAGAATGTATCTATTCTACATATTTCAAAAACAACAAACTATATAGATAAAATACAATATAAAGAAAATGTGGTGGATTGTATTTCGATAACAGGACCTGTAACGTCTGCCCTTCATGACTCGGTTCTTGCGCCATTTCTTATTAATTTATGTTAAACAATATTGACCAAACTCCAATCGAAGACACACAAGAGCAAAACAGAATACTTTATTTACCCTCACTGTAGAATATCTAATGATGCTCTCTCTAGAATTCCAACCTAACTCAAAATCTTAATTTATGATTTAAATAAGAAATCTTATTTTACCAATCCCCTCGTTCTTAATTCCATAATTCTTTTCAACGGTAACAACGTAGCTTAATATCTTGAGTAGAACTCTCCAAGATCCACGAAACCGAAAGTGAAATTTCAACCCGAATGACAAATATCTCACAACAAGTCGTTATCCTCTATCACTCTTCATTTTCCATTAATTCTATTTCATTTATAAATCATAAAATCTTTACCACTTCACTTCTATCATCATCTAATTTACCAAATCATTTTTCGTAGAATTGGAAAGAAATTGTATTTTTATGTAATTCAAATTGATAAAAGTCCCCGAGGTTGTAGAAGAGAAAATAACGAACAGCTCAAAGTCACAGAACTACTTGACAAAATTATTTATTTAATTTTAACAAAAAAAAAATTAATAATTTATATTTATAACGTTCGTACAAAAACCACCAGACAGTTTTATTTATATAGTTGATTTTTATAAAAATTCATCAACAAACAGCAGAAGTTTGTTTTTAGGTATGATTTTTCTATTTTATCAGTATATCATAGCTCAGGATTCCTTCTCTAAGTGTTGTTTTGATGCAACACCGAAGTGAATGAATATGTTCCTAAGATATTCTTGAAGAAGCTGTTATAATACAGATATGCGTGCAAAGTGTATTATTTTTTTATTATCCTTTCAAAATAGATTGTATAATTCATAAAATGAGTCATGCTATGAAGTGCTTGTTTATAACAAATTTAATTATTTGAAATACATACGCTTCCAATGCGCAAATTATATAGCATTTCATAAGAAGATATACAATCCGAAATTATAGAATGCTTAAAAATGCGTTTGATAAAAATAAACTCGAATGTGTTTATTTATAAAAATAAATAAAATTGATATATTCAATTCAATATTCACGTAGAGAAACGAGCTGAATTATATTATTACCTATATAGTTTCGAAATACTCTTCCTTTGTAATGCTTTACGAAGTTATGCAACAATTTTAACTTGCTGGCTCTTTTTTTTCTTTTCAAACGCAATGGAAAGCTTTGATTCCCAAAGTTTCAGATGCAAAAGTCAGTAAGTGAAAGAATAGTTACAAATACTATTTAATAAATATCAATCACTATATACAATTCATTCAATTAATATCATTGTAACAATTGTTCTATAGATAAATGTGATATTGATTCAATTAAGTATATTTTCTAAGTAATCCGTGATCAATAACTTATCACTTTCCATATTTCTGATTATTTATTTTTTAAGTTCCGTTGGAAATCAATATCTTTCCACTTTTCTTTTGATCCTTTTTGACTCGAGTATTCATTAACTACGTAAGCTATCTTCAACGCACAATGAAAATTTCGGAAATATTTGTACCCTTATTTTTTTTTTGTACACTTGCTTTTATTACATTTATACACTTATATAATTATTTTCACATTTGTACTTATAGTTATGTACAATATTTTTGATACTAATGTTCTGAATGCTTCTATTTTTCTGAATATTTCTAGTTTTTTTTTAAATAAAACTTGTGTTCATATATAACGAAATTGTTTCAATATCAGCAGTTATTGATTTTTTTCTCTCATTAACTAGAATATCGTAAAAATGTTTTAAGCAGCTCGCGTTGGAGTTTTTAAAATTTTTTTTACAATGAATACACTCGTAACTTATAATGGAGAGGGAGCTCGCATTACAAAGAAATAAATCCGGATTTTAAAAGTGATCGTTAAGAATGTTCAGAATTAGTTAAAATTTTCCCGCCGTCTCTGTTCCCGGATATCATTAGGATGATTACAACGGAGCATCGTGAAGTCGTTAATTCCATTCTTCAAAGATAAACGTAAAAATCACTAATGATTGTGCAGTTTTACAATTCTGAGGCTTAAATGTCATGGAGGCTTTTTTTGCTCAGAGAGAATATAGTTTTAAAGGTCAAGAGATGAATGCGAATCATCTCAAATTATTGACCACGAATTTTTAACTTTCTGTGGGATGACGTAAAATGTCCGTCTTTTTTCGTTACTATGCGTAGTTTTATGTTTGTGACGTCATGAAAACTAGGTTTGAGGAGTCGGTTGATCTTGGTCTAATGGTTCAAAAGATGATTTTTCTCACAAACATATAATATAGGCATATATATGTGTAGTTTTTGGTGAAGAATTTTGCATAAATATTACAAAGAACGAAATATATATTGGGAGGATAACAAAATTACAATTTTCAATATTTAATTCATTTAAACATGAAAAACTAAATAAGATATAAATTTAACTGAAAAATTACTTAAACTAAAAGTGATGGCAAGAAAAGAAAAGAAAATCATAAGAAAGTCAGACGTTTGCAAACGAGCCTGTTAGTTTGCCTAAAATTTTTAAAAGTATTGATTTCTTGAGTTAAGCATTACTGTTTTTAATGGGTGAAAAAAAAAACTACTTCCAAATAAAACGCAGGAAACTTTCAAAATGAAAAACTATAACATTTGGAGGCTATAAACATTACAAATGAACTTTTCAGGTTTTTAACATTTCATTTAAGGGTAGGAGACACAACATGCGAGGAATTCAGGACATTATATCTAAGACTCCTTGTTTTTGTGATATATATCTTTCCATATCATTAGTAAAGCGTGATTTCTGTGCGAAATAAAAATACTTTAATCATTCTATAGAGCTATAAAAGTAATTTTTTGCGAAAAAAAGATTTTTTTTCTCCTCTGAGTTGAATATGGACGTGATTTGTGAGATATATATGCATTTAGTTATCATTTAAAACAAACTTTTACTTAATATGAATTTAAATTTTTTTATTTTCCTATATAGGGTACTTGTGATATAATGAACCAAAAATATTTTTCTCTATGTAATACCTAAATTTTAAGAAATAATTTTTATATGAAAATAAAAAATAAAATTTTCAAAATTATGAAGTTGTATAATTTTTTCGAAGAAAAAAAAAACGCTCAATAATAACATCAAAAAAAGTTATTTCACTTTTTTTCATTTTTCTTTTTTTGTACGTGAGGAGTAAATATTTTGTTAAATGTTCTCTAATTTAAATGTATTTGAAAAACCATGTCCATATTAAACTCAAAGGGCAAGGAAAACTTTTTGACTAAACTTTTTGAAAATTATTTTTATAGTTATATATAATTACTAAAATATCATCAAAAAGCCCATGAAAAACCTAAGCTCTCTGCAAGTAATTTAAAAACATAAATGTTACCAAAAATAGAGTAAATTTTGGTATTTTATTTTCTCCCACCTGTCCAGGGGTATCTTTAATTTAAAATTTTTCTATTTTATTAAAAAAAAAACATTTCGTTTAATATCCTTATCTCAAAACTATATGAAAAACAAGTTATACTCCAAATACAGGAAAAAAAAATTGCTATAATTTACATGGAATGACCAACATCATCTTAATATCAATTATTTTCATTTCAAAAAAAATTTCTTTCTCACATTTTCATCACAAAATGCATTTCGAAGGAAAATGCATCTAAATTATTTCTTTCTCGTAACAAGTTTTAAAATCTCTTGAAGTAAAATGAATAATAAACAAATTTTAATTTAAAAATTTGAATGCAGTATTTCAGTCGCGAAATAAAATTTGGAGGACATGATTGCATTGGAAAAGCGAGAAGAACTCAGGAGAAAATACTCAGAAATCAAGTAATAATGCTTAGAAATACTGAGAGAAATAAGGAAGTATTAATTCAGGAAAGAATTTTCTTGATGAAACTGGAAAATTACGAAGTAAAATAATAAAAGTTAAAGACAAATAAATTCGTTTAAAAAGAGTAAGGACTTTCAATTGCATTTGTCAAAATAAATTTACCTTCTTGATGAAAAGTCTGAATTTTTTTTCAGTTTTCAAGAGACTCCTTTTTTTTTAAATTCTCATTCCTTTTAATTTATTTTTAGATTTACACAAGATGTCTCATTTCAGTATTTTTTATATATCCTAAAGTTATTTTATCTGATACTAAACATCTTTTACATATAAACTTTATATAAAGGATATTTTCTCATTTATACGCCCTCTGCATAATATAGTCTTTTCACGAAAATAATCCATCAGGATTCTGCAACCCATATCAATAAAAAGGAAAACATGAACGCAAAGGGAATATATGGAAGTTTCATATTGTGAGCAGCAGATGGCCCTCGTGTATTCTTCATGAAGCTGTTTCACGAAAGCTGTTTCAGAAGCTATTAGAGAGTTACCTTGAAGTTGCATCGTTCGTAGTGGACCAGATGACATAATGTTACACAGCTGGCCACCTAAATCACCTGATATGACCCTATGCTATTTTTTTCTTCTGGAGGTTTGCAAAAGATAAAGTGTATGCGCCACTATTTCCCACGAATTTATGCGAATTTCAGCAATATATTTTTACTGCTGTACAATCCATTACCACTCCCGCTTTTCAACGTGTTTGGCTGGCATTTACGTATCGAACTGACATTAAACGAGAAACTTTAAACATTAAACGTTTTAAACATTAAACGTGAAACTATCAAGCACTTGTAAAACAAGTTTCCATATTTTCCATTTGCATTCATGTATTACTTATCATTCGGTGTCGTTTATCTATGAAAATATGGAATTTTTAAATAGGATGAATAATTCTGAATAACCCTGATCATGAAACTCAAACGAACTTTACAAAATTATATTATAACCAACAAAGCAAAGAACACCAGCCTTGTAAGACAATTTCAAGAGTTTTTAATAAAAGCGTGAAACAGTATTTTTAAAAAAAATGTCGCAACCAAAGCAATTTTTTGGAAGAAACAAAATGTGTGGTGGAAACTAAAGGACAATATGTACGAAATCAGTAATAAACACATGCTATTAAAATTCACAATAATCATATATTTTAGGAATTATAAATTGATTAATTAGTCCTGCACGGAGAAAAAAGAAATACTCAAAAATGAATACCTAGACGTACTCATTTTGAAATGAGTATGTTTGTATCAGATTTGAGCGTATACCTTTATCGAATGTGAACATTACAAGTATTCAAAACCAAAAAAAAAATGGGAAATCAGCTTTCTCAAAAAATTATTACAGATATAAGGACTATAAAAGTTCCTTTTATATACTGACTACGTATTTTACAAAGTGGGTTTCAAAAACAAATATGGTTTGCTTTAATATTTCGAACTATATTTCGTATTTACCACGCTACACGCAGTAGAATACAAGAATATTAAAATGAGTAAGTACGCATACTCATTTTCGAATCTGTGTTTGTTTACATTTTTTTTCCAAGTGACTCACTCACCTTTACAGAAAGATTATTTTATTTAAGATATAAAAATGTTGTTGAAATGTTATTGATCATGATTTTCTGATTTATGATTTGAAAATGATTTTCTGAGAGTAGTTATTTGTGCTTTGCAGGTGTTTTTTTTTTTTTTGTCTGTATTCGTATTGCATCGTAATTGTAGCTTAGTGACTTCTTACTTTAATTTGCATTAAAATTATTTTCATGCATGTAAATATTTGTGTATGAAGCTTATATTTTATAGAATAACATTACAGTATTCAAAAAGCAGTGTTGTTAAGATTTTGAGCCATTTTGCTACATTTTTTTTTATCGATGACTATACAGCGATGATGCTCGACAAGAATTCCAGGTAAAATCGAACTTTGATGGATCCCCTTGGTGATTTTTTTGAGATGGCGCCAAAGCGGGTGTTTCAAACTCGGATCTTCCGAAAGAGAAAAAAAGATTGCGTCGTGCTTGGAAGGCAAATGAAGTACCAGAATGACACCAAGGCGGGTATTTCAAATGAGAAGCGAGAGAAGATGGCGTCGAATCCCCTTTTACAGATTTTATAGGGTTACCATAAACAAACCTGCATGGTAACCACATTAGCGATTTATCGCCAAAAGAAAGTTAAAGTTCGCTAGGCCCCCTCCAACTTCGATTCAACCGAATTTTGAATCGGAAGTTTTGCAACAAAAACTTCATAAAGTGTAAAATAATATATAAGATGAAGAAAATGATACTTGCAAATAAAGGAGCGCTTATTTATTTCCCTGAAAATTTTAATTGATATATATTTTTCTGTTTAAAATTCATTTTCGATACAACAACAGTATCGGAAAATAAATTCAAAACATACTCACTGGATTGTTTGATTCTCATATTTGATGCAGTAACAGATTCACAAATAAATACATGACACTCATTTTTCTATTCTACACTCATAATTGATACAAGATTATATTCAAAAATGAGTATGCGAAGTTTCCATTTTGAGTACGTACAAAAATGAGTATGTGCGAGACTCAAATATGAGTATGTTGGGATAGGAACTATTTTGAGTACGTGACGTACTCAAAAGTGAGTACGTGAAGTTGCCATTCTGAGTATGTGCTTGTTACTAAAAATGAGTATGTGCGAATCTCAAATTTGAATACGTTGGGATCGGAGCCATTTGGAGTATGTGAAGTATTCAAAAGTGAGCACTTTCTACTCGATTTTGCATACCCGTTTTTCGCAGTGTGCATTAAAAAAATTAAGTTCCTTATATATTCAGAATGTTAATAAGTACAAATTTATCCGCTTCATGTGTTAAGAGTTATAAAACCACTGCATACTTTTTATTGTTGTGAGTAAATGTGAGTAAAAAAAATCATCAATGAACACAAACCCCGAAAAGGAGTTTTTAAAAAGTTATGAAAAAATGAAATAGATTTATGAGGAAACATTATTAGAAAAAAATCACAAAACTACAAATATATTGTTAGAGGTCGATCATAAGAATATAAATAAGTATTGAGATTTTCAATATATTTTTTTTCTTTATTTAAAATTACCAGGAATTTACTGTAAAAACAACTGTACTCTGATTGTTAATTGATCTTGTCAATTTCGAGATTGGAAAGCTAACTGTGTTGTTTGCCCCCATGTGACTCTGACCTTGTAGCAAATAGGGACTATACCTAGACATCGCATTTAAGGCAACAGCTATCGTCGTTCTTAAGTTAAGGTTAGAGAAAAAGGTCAAAATAATGAACTGGTCTAAGCTGAAACGTAACTGGTGCAAGTAATTTGTAAACCGCATATCTTATTGAAACTGAATAGGAATCAAGAAAAGTGGAGACTAATATTATTATGAAAGAAAATCCTCGTTCGCCACACAACCACAATCCGTTAACCACAATCAAATACACCTCTTCACTTTGAACCAATGTTAGACGACAAGGTTGACATCTAAATTGCTACCTCACTGGCCCAGAGTCCGCTCCTCCCCCCAACGTGAGAACTTTGAATTCCGATAGCTTTAATGTGCACCATCCTCTGTACACGAAGGGATTTTAATAGGAAAAGGACGGAAACGCGTCATCCGCCACAAACTCAATGCCATTTTCACTCGACTAGCGCGGCTACAAATGAAACTAATCAACCAATCAGATTTTTTTAAATGATCTATCCGATAACTACAAGATTCATAGCAAGGAAATTAAACTAGCAGTAAATTACATGTGACTTTCATACCAGTATAGTACCCGTATTGATAATCTTCTGCTTTATGACTAAGAGTTCAATAAAAAGAATTGGGCATCCTTTGGAGTTCCAGAGCTAGAAATCAACCGAGATATATAACAATGTGTTGCTTGTTTTTTTATTATAAATAAAATACTTTTAAAAGTTTATTTAAATTCCGAAATCCCTCTAATCTTGGTCAGAGAGAGAGAGAGACATACTATCCACAAATTCTTAAATTTAATTAGATTTTCTTATCATACTTTCTTCATCATCTTCGTAAGTTCAAATACTGGTACATAATTTATCAATTAGTAAAAATAAGTAAATGAATTTGAAAGTAATATAACATTGCTATTCCCCCAGAATTACGTTATTACCATTAAATTTTGAAAGTTCTAATGTGATTGTTATTGTATAAGGGCTCACTAATTACTGAAAGAAAAGGTCAAGATCACCTGGTTCTAAAACTGGCAAAAAAATACAATTTCCAGATATCAAACAGTTCAATATATATCTACTTATTATAAGCTTACTTCTGATTTCCGATTAACTTTTTGATAAATAAATAGCGTGATTCTCCTGTAATGGCATACTCCTTCGAGTCTCTTTGAAAGAGAGATTCAGGTGGAAAAAACTAGTAAACATCATTAAATGAAAATAGAGTTACATCACTTGATTCTACGGTCACCCAGTTTAGCAAATAAAAGTAGAAATAATTAAAAATTTACACTGAAACAGTATTGGTATCGTTTCCAGCATCGCGTGATCAGAACCAGAAAAATGTTCATTGTTAGCTGACCTTCATTTGAGTTTATTTTTAAAATACCCACCATGGTATTTACCATTCCTTAAACCGCAAAATTTCAATTATAAACCTATTTTCTAAATAATTTATGCAATTGGATATTTGTGTAGTTGGAATTTTTTTTTATTAACCATGAGAACACAATGACAACCTCTATGTTTAACATCGCCACATTATTCTTTATTTAGTTAATATGGAATTTCCTGATGAAATGACAAGTTAATTTAACAGAAGTCAGATAACATATTAATAAACATATGTCATAAAATAATGTAATTAATTAAGCATTGTACATAGAGAATTGTGTTATTTTATTTCGAAAACGTTTCAGTTTCTCCAACTTCTTTTCTAATGGTGTTATTTCTTTGACTATTTTCTTCACAAATTTTTTTAATTACATTCTACCCAGCAGCCAAATGAACAAGAAAAAGACGAATGCGTTTATATAACGTTTTTAATCCTTCACCAAATTGAGAATTAAATCATTCAGAGTATGACGAACTACTTAGGGTAATGCAATGCCTGTCTAGTACTCGAGCTACGAAAGATAGTCGCGAAAACAAAAAGCTATGCAGCTGAGCAAAATGATAAAGATATTTTCAGCAAAAAGACGAATTTTAAAAGCGGAAACTGTCTGGTATTGAAATATATAAATATGGTATATCGATGGTATTATCGACGGTATATCGATGTACTTAAAAAATACTATGAAATGTTATATTAAAGTAAGGATGACTTAATGAATATTTTTTTTTATTTTGCATATTTTGAACAAAGAACACTACTCCATGATATAACATGAAAATTAATAAATAAATTATTCCATGTCATTTTCATGTTGAGTTAAAATATGCACAAACATATTCTCTTGCTTTTTGACCAAAATTCAACTAAATTCGAAGTTAAATTCCTACAGGTACTTGAGTTAAGAAACGAAAAGGCTTTTAAATTCCTTTGATTTGATTTTATTCCTTAACCAGGTCCTTATTCTATTGTTCTTAACCGGTTCTATTGATTATGCCACGCACCGCTTGTTATAATGAGCTTATTTAAATTTATTCTATTCAAATGATCTCTTTTGTCCATGGTCTTTAATTTAAAGTTAAATTAATGTGCATGTGCAAATGTGTATTAGAATAACCACCTAGCCCGAATAAATCTAAACATTCCGAATGCTTAATGTAACTGTATAAATTTTGTTTTCTTTCTATCCGAATGACCCATTTATATTGATTTAGAGCTTAAATAATTGTGCAAGAGTAAAAACACATTAAAATAACCATTTATCCCCGAATTAAGTGGTTTTTTAACTAAATCTAATATTTTTTAGTATTCTCTTAAGCCAAATTACCCGAAAGACAAACAATACGTTTAAAAAAATTAGGCTCTCGATTAATTTCTTTAAAAACGAAACAATCATTACAAAAAAGATTTACAGATATTTACCAAAACTAATCTGAGAAAGTGAAATTTGAAGACGGAGAAATAGAGCTTAGAAATATAATAAACAGTTACATTAAGAAAATATATTATTTTAGTTTCAAGTTTCAAATTTAGCATTGGTTCCCAATCTTTTTTTATACATTAAAAGAGTCCCTTTGTTTTTTTTTTGTTGTTGTTGTTTTTATTAACATCACACTTAAAAACAACACGAGGGCTATTAATGACGATTCGTAATTTTCAGTCTCGGCCAAGTAAAGATGGCAGCGCCTCCTTCCTCCAAACTTTCACCCCACCCCACGGGAGGACTTGGAGCCCCGACAGACTTAACGTGCATCAGCCACGATACAAGGCTGGTCTTTAGTGGCATTAGGGATCGAATTCATGATTCAACAAAAGAAACGCAGGCCGCGAGATCGCCACTAGGCTACTGCAACAATATTAGAAGTGTCCCAAGTTACATAAGAATAAACTTTTTTTTTTTCTAAATGTAAAATGATGCAAATAAATTTTAAACTACAAATATTACTAATCTCAATAATACAGATATGCCATTGTACTTCAGATTTCAAAGGCGATAAGGATAGAATTGCATATTCCCAGTTTTAGATATTTGATTCAATGAGTTATAATCGACTGAGAGTTCCTTTTTAAACTCGCAGAAAAGTTGCAACACTAAAGTACGAGAGTGGGCATTTGATTTTACTTCGCAAAATAAAAAAGAAAGAAATTAACTCCAGCTCAGTTTATTTTAGGGTAATTTTAAAATCAATAGGAAGACGAATTCATTATAAGGAGTATGACAGGGACCCAACTGCAAAAGTTTTGAGAAAGTCGGGAAACGCAGCGAAATTTTCATTCATCTGCGAAAATTCTGAATAGACTGTTTAAGAATTCAGGATTCGTTTTGGTGGTCAATTAATCATTACTCAATCTCCATCAGGAGTACTGGGATAACTTTTAGGGATACCACCTGGAAAACTGAATTAGCATTGTTATTGGTTCGCGATTATTACAAGAATTAGTGATCAAAGGAAATTTCGAGGCTTAATTCTAAATATACGAATATATCGGGTAAGGGAGTAAAGATAATTTTAGGATGACTTAATTTTCGACTTGATATTGTTTTTAAAAATTGTTTTTGAATTTATCAACTACTTTAATTACATTCACGACGGAATTGTTATATGCGGTACTGAAGAAGGATCCCGTGATTTCAAAATCCGGTGAAGAAATAGTTATTTTTTTAATAGATTTTTAGAGAAATATTTTTACATAGATAAATATAGAAATAAATACATTTTCTTCCTATTTTTATTTCTATGAATTTGAAGTACTGAACAAAATTTAAGTGACAATAGTAAATTAAATGCATATGTGTGTGTGTGTGTGTGTGTGTGTGTGTGTGTGTGTGTGTGTGTGTGTGTGTGTGTGTGTGTGTGCATGAATGTATGCAAATATATTGATATATATAATAAATATAAATAGGAAATTAATAAGCAGCAGTAAAATTTATAATTTAGAAATTAATTAATATTTGAAGAGTTTAAAGAGAGAGAAATAGTAGAATTAATAATTTTCAAAGTTATGCTGTAGAAATGCTTGACTTTTGAACTAAATATTTTTTTTTCACAATGCAAAAAATGTTTTATGTAACTAAAGATCCTAGCAAATTCTTATTGGAAAGCTTTTTTAATATAAAATTATACACTGTATCCAATTTTATGTATTATGAAAGACAAATGGCTTTCAAGAAAATCTTGGAGAAAAAGCTAATTATTTTTCTTATAGATTAAAATATTATATTTATTTTTTTACATTATGAGACGAGGTTTCGTAATTTTTCATATAATTACACTGGTAAAAAACAAGTTTTTTAAACATGAGTTTCTTTTTCTTTTTCTGCTATTTAATATTAATTTTCAATAAACATTAGTACAAAATAGCAAAGTTTTGCGTAATGTATTTTTTTCACTTTTTTTAAATTTTACTACGGAATATTTTAATTTTAATATTCAACTGTTTTACGTTGTAAACAATTGAAATTATGAGTAAAATTTAATTAAAGAATTAATAACCAGTTTTAATAAATTACTTGTTTATTAATTATAATTAAATTATGGTATTGTCGTCCAAAACAAACGCTTATAGAAAATTTCAGCTCTATTAAGCACTTTAAAATGTGAAAAAAAAAGCTTTTAAAGTTTAGACCCATACATAGTTACAATATGAGTAGAAGAAAACCCATCAAAACGGGAACATATGCAAATGATAAGTGAATCAATAAAATTTCAAATAATTAGTTCGTATTTCACGATTGCAAATAACTACGGGATTATTTACTCAGTCGTTTTCAATTATACATATTCTTACTTTGCATAACTGATATCAATAATTTCAGACACAAAATTCGACTTTTCGGGAAAAAACGCTTAATCCTTAATTTTTGTGTTTGTGACAAAATTCAGGATTCATTTTTAACAAATACTCGGACATAGTTATGCATCAATATGAAGCTTGAGGTGGCGGTGGCCCAGTGATTAAAGTAGCCGGCTTCATAGTCAGTAAAGTTTGAGTCAAGTCGTAAGTTCGAGACTCTGATTCCATTAAAGAACGTCATACAACTACTCCACGTTACTTTAAAATGATCTTCTAATACCCGATATCACGTTATGTACAAGTTAGTAAAAAAAAAAAAGAATTAGCTCTGGTCAAGTCTTCGCCACTTAACCATGTCTAAAAGGTTTGTCGTCAATCACTTCGCATAGTTATAGAATCCAGACGGGCGTTATTTTAAACAAACATATACGTGAAAAAATGAATTAAAACCGATGATAGCATTTGTAATCACCTAATAAAAGTAAAAGGTACTACAAATCCAAACGTTATTAACTGAAATTTGTAATATTTTCAGTTTTGAATTAACGGCGTTCCTATTTTTCAAGCATTGATAGAATTTTAATTTTCGTTCCAGTACATCTCTTTTTTATTCTGGTTGAAAAATTCAAACTAAACTGAAAACATTTCAAACAGCATCGTTTTAATAATAGTAGTCATATACATATAATCGGTTTCAACAAACACCTTCGTCTGTGTTAGCCTTTTAAGAAATATCTAATTACAAATAAAGGTAATTAACTGTAATATCTTGTAGTGATTAAAATAGAAAATATTATTAATTAGAATAACAAAATATTGAAAATTATATATGCTGTAACTGGATAAAAAGTAACCTTAATTTCAAAAAAAGAATAATTGTAATAAAAATTTAGTAAGTAATATAACATACTTACAACGGCATTAAAAATAATAGAAAATATTATTTTAATACAAATTGGATTCAAAATTACAAAAAAAAGTTATCTTAAAAAATCATTTAATCTTTTATTCAATTTTAATGAACCCTTTTTCTGATTAAAAAAATGCCCAATTTCTTTTTAAAAAATTGCGCTAAATCATTTAAGTTCAAAAATAAATTCTAGTTTTTTCAATTGACTGTACTAAAAGAAAAACTTTTACATATAGAAAAGTTATTTGTATTAATTCAAGAATTTCGCAATTCACCTGAATGAATTTAATTACTATCAAAGTTGTATACAAGAGATAAAATTCTTTCTGCTTCGTCTACTTGATTAAATAAAAATTGCTTAGTCGAATCTGGATCAAATAATCATTTAAGTCCCAGCAATTAGTAACAAAAAATATACTTAAATAAATTAAATAATTTTCTTCTATTTATCAACCCTTATTTTGCAGTAGGAATTTGAAAATTATAATCAAATTCAGTTTTAACAAAATTAAGTTTCTGTTACTTTATTAGTAACATGTAAATTGTTGCACACCGTATCAATATTATTAAGAACTTAAATATTGATTCATAAATATCCGTAGTCCATGACTTTTCGAAATATAATTATTGAATAGTACGAATTTTATTCTTATTCGTCAGTTATTACTTATTATTTCAATACCAATAACAGAAAAAACGCTGAAAATTTATTTTAAAAATACTAAATGTGATCATCTCTTTCTACATTAAGAGATGCCGCAGTTTCTCTCGCGAACCGTATACATTAATAATCAATTTCCAAGTCTATCGGAATTTTAAGTAATAGTAGGATATCAAATAAAGATTTTTCCATTTTCTGATCCAATGAAAATAGAATTTTACTCACATCCGATAATCATATCTTTAGGAAATATTAAAAGAAACTCTGTTTATTTAAAATTCCTTTGTGCATTAAGACTTTAATTATGATTTAATATTTGAGTGCATTTGGAAGTTCTTCAAATAATCAGAAAGGAGCTTCATTAATTATATTTTGCTGTTGAAAATGCGAGGGGGCCGAGATGAAAGAGAAATTCCCACCTACGTCTTTTCAGAAAACTTTGAGAGAAAAATAAATTAATGAAGTCTCGAGTATCTGCTGAAGATACTTCCTCTACCCCTCAGTAAGTAAGAAAACAAAAACTCGCATTTACTCCTTGAACTTAAGTAATGCAAAGGGCGGAGGAAGGACTGAGGCACTTGTGTGAAATATTTTAAGTAAAAAATACTTTGTTTATATTTTAAGTACAGTCATAAAAAATGGAATGGAAGCAGAATAAACTTCTGCTGTTTGAGGATCAATTTTTATAAAAATCGATATTAAAAATAAAACTGTTTGAAGGTTTTTGTATGTAAGTTATAAATATTATTATTTTGCAAAAATTAAATAATTTCACTGTTTTATAAGGTAGATCTGTGACGTTAGGCTGTTCTCTCGCTATTATCTCTTCTCTAACCTCGGGGACTTTTATCAATATGAATTGCATAAAATTACAATTTGTTCCCAACCCATATGGAACGTGATTAGGTAAATGAGATAATGACCGAAGTGAAAAGATGAAGATGAAATGGTATTTAAATGAAACAAAAATTATTGGAAGAAAGGGAGATAGAGGACAACGCTAGAGAATTATTATTCATATTGAAGTTTTGTGAATTAAAAAGAGTTCCTCTCAAAATATTAGGTTACGCTGCAACAGTTTACGGTAGTTGAGGAATTAGGGTCGAGTGAACTGGTAAGATAGATTTTATTTAAATCATAAATTAGGATTTTGGGTAGGTTGGAACTCTAGAAAAAGGGGCATTAGATATTCAATAGTGTGAATAACTAAAGAATTCTGTTTTGCTCTTGCATGTCTTCAATAGAAGTTTAGCAGTTTTTGACTAATACGTTGGATTTAGAAATGGTGCAAGAGCTGAGTAATCAAGGGCAGATATTATAATCAGACTTGTGACATTGGGCTATTCGCGGTTTTTCTTCACTAACCTTTGGGACTTTTAATTGAAATTGATTGCTTTTGCTAAACAACCTTTGCCCAACCAAAAATGAAATGTGATTATGTAAAGCAGTTAGAAATGAAGTGAAGAGGGTGAGTTAGGAAATATATAAACTCCGACTGAAAGCAGCGAGAGAGGCTGAAAGAGAGAGGTGTAGGAGAAGTGAAGCTGGAGCTATAGATAAGCTGATTGAATTAAAAGGTTAGATTAAAGATTGCTATAAGACGTCACTTTGCTGTTGTTCTCAACAGTTTATCCAGAGTCTGAGTTGCAGTCGAGGAAGGATTAGTAGTAAGAGTCTGTTAGATTACTATTGGTGGGTTAATTTGAGGCTAATAGAAATATTCCCCGGGAGAGCATAGGAAGTTGTTGTCATAGTAAATATATGTTAATAAATTGCTTAAAGATTGTTCTGGTGACTCTTTGATTATTTGTGTCGTAGTGTTTAATAATTGAATCTAGTGATGGCACAAGATGAAGCCCGGGTCGGGCGGGCGTCACAGACTCCCTTAACATGAAATAAAATAACTGCAACAGAGCTATTTTTATTCTATTAAATAATTTTACAGACATTCCACTGGAGAAGTGCAAGTTACAGTAGAATTATTCGGGAATTGAAAAATATACCCAGTTAAAGGCATCGTACAATCCATATAAAATTCACTTAATATTCCCAATAGTTGTTGTCCCAATAGTTGCTACTCAATAGTCACAACATCAGTCTTTCCCAAGAATGCCGTTATATTTTGGGAAAGATTGAATAAGTAACTCTCGTTATTTTTACTAAAGCATCTCTCTGAAATAAAAGGGGGCTAGCTGGAAGAAGTAAAATGGATATAAAAAAATTACTTAAAAAAGGCAATAAAATTGAAAGCGAAAAGAAAAGGAAATGAAAGATCCTAATTTTAATACAGTTATACAGACTCTTTGAAGAGATTATTATTTTCATCAATGCATATGTGAAATAGCCGTCGTGATCAAATTCGTATCTGATTATTTAGCAGTTATCGTACTATACTATTTACTTTTTACCATGCTCATAGTAAATTAATAACATTTTGTTCTATGAAATAAATGACAAAAACAGCAACAACAAAATTTCGGAGAGTCATAGCACAAAACGGAAAATTGTTACATGATATAATGTTTATAACGCTTACCTTGCCTTTCTATATATTTAATATTTCGTTACGTACGATAAGAATGAAGATTATTACATCACAATAATTTGCAATCTCAAGTATGAATCCCTAGTGGTCAAGGTCGTGGATAGCGGCTGGCGGTTTTCGTTCAGTCGCGGGTTCGATCCTTGGCCACCAAAGACCCGCCGTGTAGCCGGGGCTGATGCACGTTAAATCTGTTCGGGGCCCAAAGTCCTCCCGTTGGCGTGGTGTGGATGTTAGGAGAGGGGGTGCCAGCTCAGGTGTCGTCCTCGTCACTTGACCGTGGTTCAAAATTACGAGGTCCGTCGCCAATAGCCCTCGTGTTGCTTCTAGTGCGACGTTAATAAAAACTAAACTAAACTAAACTCAAGTATGAATCAAAGATGAACTCCACTTAAAATACTAACCCTTAACACTTTATTCTCATAATAATTACACTTAACATACATCAAAAATTTCTTTAGTCGACCGATAAGAGGGTGCTTAGTTCCAAAATATTTTCTCATTTCCTACGTTTTTTTCTCGAAATTCCAAATGTCTTTTAATACATTGTTTGCTTTTACATACTTTAGAAATTAACACAATGTATCACTTTTTCCATAGTAAAACAATTTAATAAATCAGTTTTGTATTTATTTTAACTGAACAATTTATTTTACTTTTAAAGAAATTTGACACATTTAATGAAATAGGGTCATTTTAAATGCATCACTTGCATTAATATTGTATATATTTGAGAAAAATGAACTTAATGTTCATTTATCTGTCGTCTTTATATTGCTAACCAATCTCGTTTTACTAAAACTATTGTGCATAAACAAATGAAACAAGGGTTGTCTGAAATGTTTCCGACCTAAACGGTAGCACTCGTCAGTAAAAGTTAAGGAATATGGTTCTTTATCTTTTGATACATTATCACCAAAATTTCAGCCATTTTGGACGCGCGGTTGTTGTTTGTCAATCGTTTGAGCGAGTCGATGTGAATACTTTTGTCAAAATGGGAAAAATCGAGTATCAAGCTGTAACTAAATATCTGTTTTTGAAAGGCAATAGACTTAAGAAAATCAGAGATCAGTTGGGGGCTTTGTACGGTAATTTTGCACCCTCATTTACTACCGTGAAAGTTTGGGGTGCTGAATTTAAACGCGGCAGTACTAGCTTGAAAGACGATGAACGTTCCGGTCGTCCAGAAACTGTAACCACTGATGATAACGTTGTTAAAGTTCACCAAATGGTGCTACGCGACCGTCTAATTACAGTGAGAGGGATAGCAGAGGCTATGAATATGTCCAAAGAACGTGTTTGTCTCGTATTGAATCAAGATTTAGGCATGAGAAAGCTGTCCGAGTGTTGGCTGCCATGTTTACTCAAATTAGACTAAAAGCGTGTTCCATTGAACATTTCCAACGCTCTATTGGCGCACTTTAGGTGCAATATATAATTTTGGCACCGATTAATTGGTGTAGAAGAAACTTGTATTATCAAATACAAAAAAAATGCAATCAAAACAGTGGACTACAAAGGGGGAATCGACACCAAAAAAAAAAAAAAGGAAAAAAAACTGTTTTTTTTTTCTGGGAAAGGGATAGTGACTGTTTTTTTAGGATAGTCATAAAGTTATTTTAATCGATTACCTTCAAACAGGAAAAACCATTACAGGAGCATACTATGCATCATTACTTTACAAGTTGAAGGCAGAAATTATGGAAAACGGTTACATTTTCAGAAAAAATAATTCTGTTTCTCCAAGACAATGCGCCGTCTCACATCTCAGTGTTTGTCATGGCGAAAATCCATGAATTACGGTTTGAATTGCTTGACCACCCTCCTTATTCACCAGATCTATTCGTCAAATGAGGATGCCATCACCTTCGTAAACAATTATTTTGCAGTGGAAAACATCGAGTATACTATTAGAATGGGTTAAAGAGATGGGAGCATTATTGGAAGAAGTGTGTAAACTTATGAGGATACTATGTAAAAAATAAAATTAAATTTAAAGAATAAATGCCTTGTATCTTTGTTATATCAGAAACTTTTCAGACCACCTTCTTAAATTCATTCTACCTGAAGACTTAACTCGATAAAAATAAATAACTCTCTTTATTTCACAATGTTAGAGTACTTTGGATAATTTTGAATAAATGATATTAAGTTTTTCCATTTTTCAAAGTACACATTCATTTAATTCTTTACATTTAAAGAAACAACAATAAAATGCATGTTTGTGAAAAAATGTCTCCATAGTTTATTTTTGATTCTTTGAATTAAATTTTACTTATGCAATTTTCTCCTAAATATTAATGAATCGTAAGAGGAAAAAATAATTGCTGTGTTAAAAATTCTGCTTATAAGACATTTCGAATTGATTTTTCTGCAAAAGTGTAGCATAAATTTCTTTTTAAGAACTAAATTAATGATCCTGAGCAACATGACTGATGTAATAACATAATATAGAACCAAGACGTAATTATGCATAGGGAGTAACATTAACTAATTGGATCAGATGTTCATTCGATGAAATTAGGAAGAAAAAGTCATGCGAATTAATAGATCCATTACGGAATTGCAAATATCATATTTGATCGAAATTCGTGATTTACATGTAAACTTGTACATAGTAACTTATAAAAAGCTTTAAATATTTAAAAATGAGTTTTCAAACAAAATGGTTTGAAATATTGATTCCATGTGATTTCCAGCTTCAAATTAAATTTGGAAATACTTACGATTGTGGAATTCACATAGTACAGTCGAACCTATTAATCTATTAAAGAATCCGAGAGAAAAAAAAAATTTGCACAGAAATACATTTTGACAATTTTTCGTCATTTTTTTTAATAAAAATAAGCTTGTACAGTTTATTTGTTAATGATAAAGAAGACTTAAGGCATTGAACTACAAAAGAAACTTTTTTTTTAAAAAAAAAAAAAAAAAAAGTACGAATATGTATGCGGAAGAGTGATATCTGGTAATTTCCTGTCTTCCGTTAATTTCTATTGTTATAAAAGTAGGAAAAGTATTATTTTCTTATTTAATGTATACCCCTTATGATCAAACTCCACGGGCACTTTTAACTTCAAAAAATTGTGTTCGTTATATAGAAATTTTGTATGATTTACAGAAACTGTTTTTATTGGGAAAAGTCAAGGCTCCTGAAATAGTTTAATGAACAGAGATTTACGATATGTGGAGGTATAAAGATTTGACTGTCTGTATACAATTTGTCACAATAACCTAAGGCAAAATTATATCTTTTGACTAACTCTGACGAACATACAAACAGGTCAAATATAACAGATCTCACATTGAAAGATTCGCTGAATGAGGTCTTCCTCATTATGTGGGATCAAAAGACCCACTCGACCCTAATGATTTCGGTACTTTCTTGAAAGAAGTCAATCGCAGCCTTTCCCTTGGAGTCAGAATTAGAAAAGAATCTATTGATCATATATAACGTTCTCCACAGCATTTGGACAAAAGTTATTTTTACATCTACGATGACAAAAACGTTGGTCTCTATAATATTTCGCGCAAACTTTAAACATTCGAAATTAGTTTGATGTATGCATAGCACTCATGCACGTATGCATGAACCATCAGACTCTTTTAATCCATTTATTGTTCACACTGTGCGACTTACTTTTTTTTATAACAATATAAATATTAATGAAATACGTAAATTTTCACTTATTTTTAATGAAATTTCCTATATTCACTATACAAATACAAGTATTGTATAAGAAATATATATCCTTCACGTATTTATTATTAAATAATTGAAATTATTTTAAAGGAAAGGACCTGTAGTATTTATTGTATTGCTAAATGTTTTCTTTTTAAATATTTTCATTTTCAGATTTATTAATTCTGATTTTTTTAAGTAGTGTTATTCTAAATATTACTTGATTAATCGATTCTTCAATCTTCTATTTAAAAAAAAAGTATCAGAATATCTTCATGATTGTTAAGATCTAGTAAATTATTTGTGATTAAAAATATCTTGGTTATTTTATTGTTAAAGAAATTTCTTCAGTTCAGTTATTTCTCACTAAAATAGTTTAAAAAAATAATCGTTAATTGTTTTTATTAAAAGACTTTTATGTTTGAATCATTTCTATTTCAAAAATTACATTTCTCGAGAAGAAGCATGAATACACAATGAAAAGTTCCTTCTTATTTGACATGAATATCGTGCATTCATTTCAAAAATTAATTTTCTAAAGATTGTCATGAAATTCCAGAAATAATGTCTCGTAAATTATTCTAATTTCAAAGCTAAGATCTTGCTGTAAAATTATTTAAAAAAATTTATATTAAAATGAATAGGCATTTATTATTTCAACCGGCAAATAAGAAAATTCATTTGCCTATTTTTTCATAGAAAACATTTTAAATATATTTAATATTCCAATTTGTTAATTAAAAGAACATTAAATATCAATTTCCAAGGGACAGAAATCACTTTAAACTAGAAAGACATATAAAATTATTTGTAATCAAATATATGTGAGTGAATTCGAGATATTTTAACAAGGATTCATTTAAAAATATACCTTTGGGATATGTTTACTGTTTTGCATCTTATTTTCAAAAGGCTATGGTTACACTTAACTTAAAACAATTTGATGCGAATCGTATGGATTCACTTTAACGAACCTTTTACTCGCATTAAAACAATATAAACAGTTATATATATAAATAATGCGAGCAAAATATCATTATTATAACATTCATTTTATAATATCGTAATGACATGACAAAACTTTATTAAAAAATAAAGAAGAACGAAGGTATATATTAATGAAATCATTTTCAGTATAGCTATTTTTCATTTGTACGACCGAAAGTTCCTTACCCCTAAGATCTCCTATAATTTCGTCGATTATTACATGTTTATTTCAGCACTAAAAAAATGGAAGATGCATGTAAAACAAATGGCTTATGAAAATATTCCAATATTAACTCTTGACTGAAATAACAATGATTAAACCTAGTAATTTTAGAAGTTTAATTTTAAACTCTAGATCATAAATTTGTTTTACAAGACTTCTAAATGTTTATCATGTAAATAACATAATACTATATTTAAAGGAAAATAACTATCTCTTCGCAAAATGTTCTTGTCCTGCCTACATCCCAAAGAAAAGAAAAATCAAATGTATTGTACTCATGTTTTTAAAACTTAATAAAAAAAATACTTTCAATGTATTTCTTGTACCGTATAATTGGACATGGACCGAATCGATTTCTTGCATGAATAGAAAAGAAGCTATTGACTGTATGTATCCTTCAGATTGCTGTATCATAATAATGCGGAAGTATTCTGAATGAATTAAGAAAACTGAGACATTGATAATATATATTAAAAATAAGAAAACATTTCTGAAGCCTTAATTATTTACGCTTGTTCAGATGCGAATAGGAGATACTACTTTATTTTAGCTTTAATAAATAGAGTAAGCTATTCTATTTGTCTGTTACAACAAAATAAATTGATAACGAAATCTTTTATTGGTTTATTCATTCCACAAAAAGCTCTTTTGAACACAAAAAATAATTCTGAAAATAATTTTTACAATAAAGTTGAATACACTACAAACGCGTTTACATTTCATTACTTTAAATTTTACTTTTAAGAGAATGTTTAATGGAACTTACCTTTGTTATTAATATTTTCTAATAAATTTAAAGTTGCGTCGCATGTTTTAATTCACGAATGAATAAGCAGATGCTATTACCACAAAACTTTATTTAGATTATAGATTTTTTTTAAAAGTTTTTCACCTGTATGAAGTTAAAGTTTTCAAAAATTTATTTATTAATTAGTTCTTATTAATTACTATAAAAATAGGTGCTATTTATTTACGAGAAAATAAAAAAAATGCTGTAATAAAATGATCGGTATATTTTTAAAATATTAAAATTTAACTGATTATGAAAATCTAACGAAGAAATCTGATGTTTGCATCAAAAGTAACAAAGAAAATATTTCGATACTGATAATCGGAATATACATTCTTATCACATTAGATTTTTAGAAACATTTTTTCAAATTTTTATTAATATGAATCAATGAGATGTGTATAAAAATAAATTAAAATTTTTGTTAATTTCAGACTCAGGTATTTAAAGTAATCTACCAATCGATGAATTTTTCACTTTTATGGCACCCTATTAAGGAATTAAGTTTATTTCATAGGATCTCACAATTATTTTGCTTACTGTTTAATTAATAACTCGTTATTTTCAAGGAAAAACGAGAAGTAATTGGTAAAAAATCAGAATCAAAACACACACTGTTCTTCTAATTAAAAAGAAATGTTGCATTAAAAAACTCCTTATCTTGTAAAAAAAACTGTATAAATAAAGCAAAGAATACAAATCTTTCCTAATTTCCTTTTACTGGAAACAATTTTTGATTTTATTTTGACAAATTCTTAATTTTAACTTAAACAACCTTATTGAATAAATATTCATCACGAAGCAACAGCGTTGTCATTATAAACTGGTGACTGGCCCGTTTAATTCCCAAAGGGTTGTGGATGTGATATTCGACTCCATCAAATACCATTATACGACGTAATGGGAGCTACTACTTTCTAAGACTAATTAAACTTCACGTAATCTGGAATGTGGCAGTGTGAGAATAAAATTTTATCAACGGTGTCCTTTTCCTCTTGATAGTCAACCGATAGATTATTTTTTAGAATCATAAAAATGTAGAAACATTTTTTTCCCTAATTTTTATGAATTTAACGCTAACTTCAAAGAAATTTCGTGTTTCAATAAGACAGCAAAAGTCACAAAATTTTTGTTATCTAAATCTTCAAAAAAGAGGAAGGAAAAAAACGTTAGCTTTGCAAATTGAAAAATGACTCATCGTATTTCCTTCAGCATAAACTCAATCAATTTATAATAAGTTTGATTTTTTTAAAAAAATAGAATGAAGATCTTTTTGCATCAAGTGAAAGGACAAACATTTTAATATTTCGAAATAAAAAAAAATTCAATTAATTTGGTAATTGTTTTTCAATACTGACATGATAAAAATGAGAAGGGGAAAAAATTTAAGAAATTTTCAAAAACAGGGAGTAATTAGTGGAAAGAATAAAACTTTCTGCACATTAACCAAACTAAAAAGAAAAATGTTCTCATTTAAAGACAGATTTTAAAAATTCATCCTTTAATAGCTTTTTTTTTCTGTCTATAAAATACATATTTCTGTTTAATTTTCAATTTTTGTTTCATGAACATTTTATACTTTTTTACATCGATTTTCGAGAGCGAAGAATAAAAATTCTAATTAGCTTAATTTAACAGATCAAAAGGCATTTTAAGTTCATTTCTTTATTTCATATAAATTATTTCTAATATGAGTAAGAATAATCTTCAATATGATTGATTAGCTTTCAATGAAGTAAAACAGTTGTTTCATATTTCAACTGGACTTTGTAAATATAATGTTCGATGCGTTTTTATTCATTTATAAAAGCAAAAGTCATGATAAGTAGCTTACAAACAAGTCAACGCAATGAAAATCATATTTAAGCAAGGACTTAAGAATTCCGATTTAAAGGACTGTAAACGTCGCAGTGGCAGATTCCAAAAAAAAAAATGATTTCATACAAAGATTTAAACTATACGACATAAAATACTTTTTATCTTCTAATTAACTCAATTTTTCACTTTTTTGAGTCATAATTGTCAAGATAGTTAATCATTGAATCTCATAGTTTCTCAAATCTCATACGAACGACGCCTACCGTGTTTATGCATCCAAACACCTCAGTTCTTGTTGAATAAAAAAAATCCTTCATTAATTTTCAGCCTGTTTTAATTTGAAAGTATCTGAGTACTGTTTCAAGACAAAATTTATTTATAAATTGTTATTTCTCCTTTAGTTTAACGTACTCATAATAGATCCCTTTAATAAATTTAACAAACTAAACTTTGAGGCCTAGCACACGAAATATACCTAAAATGATTTGTTTTTTAACACTTACATTATAGTCCCCTGGAGTCATACGTGCCTTGAAAACGGATGGATAGCACAAAAATCTCCAAAGCCTGACATTCTTTTTCTAGAAAACGGCAAAGAATTTATTTTGAGGAAATGCTACGTGCTTAATAATATCAACTCGAACTGGTAAATAATTAAATTGCTTCAAAATAGTGTGTACATTGTGCCAGTAGAATAATACGCGGATTTATTTACAAATACTCTTTTCTTAAGAAATTTCTGATAAATATGACTCAATACTTTTTACAATCAAAGAATATGGTGAAAAATGTGATGATACAAATTTTTTTAAAATTTAAAAAAAAAAAAATTTTAATCACACATGCACGCATTATATACATATATTTAAGTGTGTGTGTGTGTGTGTGTGTGATGCTTCCCTGCAACGAAATGTTCTCAAATGAATAAAAAGAGACATTTACAGAAATTTCATCAGTCAGCCAAAAAAAGTTTAAGCAATGACCCCAAAACCTTGGCGAAGGATTTAATGACAATTTTGGCGACTTCTGTGTTTTTGACGACCAATCGAAGATTCCAGAAAGTACTGGAATCGGGGTGAAACATCGACTGGGAAAAAAGTTACAGACTTTTCCTGAATTTTCTTAACGAGGCCTTATGATTTGAAAATAAAATGTCCTTTGTCGTTATCCTCCTAGTGTTGGACTGATTTCACTCGCATGCACCCAGGTAGGATTGGAATTTTTTTAACAACATATATATCGTGGCCTGCGTCGAGTAACAGATTCGATCTTTGATGCCGCTAAAGACTCGCCAAGTAGAGGGAATGAAGCACCCTTTATAATCGAGGTTCCAAATTCTCCCATGGGCATGATGGGAAAGTTTGGAGAAGGAGGTGTCAGTTCAGGTATCATCCTCGTCACTTGATTGTGGCTCAAAGTTAAGAGGTTCGCTGCCCATAGCCCTCGTGTTGCTTCTCAGTGCGACGTTTATGAATAATCACAAGAAATTATTCTCCGTTAAAAATGTTAAAATACAAACCAACAGTTACTAAAAGATATCCCTTACTTTACAGAAACATAGGCAAAAATTAAGTTATCTTATCGTTTAAAATAAGCTATATTCCCAATCAAAATAAGCCTCATGGGATATTTGTAATTCATATTTTTATAAAGATAACTAGATCATTTGTTATAAAGTAGCACGTGGCTCATATAAGCATATAGTTATATGTAATGATTTAACTTAATTCGTTTTAATTTCCCACCGTAATATATAAAATTTAATTTCCTAAATTTTCCCATTCTGTCCTTTAAAAGATAGTGTTCCTTCTTATTTCCTGATACGATTCCTTTTTCTTTTTAATCTATGCAATCACGCGCTCTTAAAATCAACAAAGTCAGCATTCTCCCAAGCTACAGACTTGTAGGTATGATCCCTACCAGACTTTAAGTCTACACGTAGATTCCCTTGAAGTCCCTCCATCCAGACCATGTGGTCTCTGGCGTTTAAAATGAATTTTCTCTCTTATAAGAAACAAAACACAGCAAAAAGTGCTCTCTCTTGCCCACTCTTGATGTTATACTCATGCTGTCATAATTTCTGTATCCAACGGCAGAGTTGTGTAATTCTCGCGGTGTGGAAATGGTCTCTCTCTCCGCTAAAATGAAATAGTTCTATGAAACTACCATTGACTTAGACTGTTGCTTTATATAAAAACTGAATTAAATAATAATAATTAAAAATAAAATACATTAAAGAAACCTTCAAAAATCATAATTTAAACATCTTGTAACTTATTGCCCTCCTTAACTAAATTTATTCTTTTAAAAAATCATATTTTAGAAGTATGAAAAGAAAAGCATAAATTTTAAATGTTATGAAATGAAAAGTTGAGTAATATTTTACCATCAATTCGATATCTTAATTTAATACGCACAATTTGTACTTCAGAGAAATATTAGTTTGTCACGAGTCAATAAAATGGGTTCTGTTAAAAGACAATAATAATATTTCGCCAGTGGGGAACTATGAAACAAAAATATTAATGCCTGGGATCTTGCAGGTATGCATAAACTCTTAATCGATTTGCAGACAGCGTGCATCGATACGTTTATTTTAACATTAACAAGATACATACTAATGGTATCTTAAAAATTATCAATAAAAGTGATTGGGAATCATTAAATAGTGTATTGAATTGCGTCAGCTTCATCTGACCAATATTTATCCGTGAGGAACGTTAAAATATCGAAAACCGGGAATTTCTTAATTAACCAAATTTATAAATCAAATACATTATCTTTGCTGTTGTAAAAATCATATAAGACAATGAAACAGTTGTCATATTTATGTAAAATAAAGCATCAGATTAAATTTTATTCACTCTTTATTACATTTTTGTGACAAAATTATTATTATTTATATGCATTAATAATGTATTATTTATACAAATATTATTTACCTTGTTTTAATTTGTTGGTAGTAATAAATATCGACAAATTTAAAACTCTTTTAAGAATTCTATACTTATATGCATTTAATGGAGTTCATTAGAAACAAGTTGAAAGTTACTTCGTGGTAGTCCTGCCAGCAATTGTTTGGCTAATTTTATATTACTCAATATTACATTTCTACTAACAGATCCATATTCAAAATCCAACTATATATTTAAATTGTTATTTTGATAAATGGATAATTTTTGTTAAAAATAATTAATTTAAACATTACACTTTATCCAGAATATTTGAAACTCATATAAATGCATTATAATTTTTAAAGAAGTTGAATTTTGATACGTTTAATCGCAAAAAATAGGTTACAATTTGTATAATAACATATACTGTAAAAAAAATGCATTTAAATGTCACGTCATTATATTATTATACAGGAACCAATAATTTAAATACGTCAATGTATAAAAAATATGATGTTTAATTAATTACATTGTATCTGTGTGTGATACCTAAATTATACACAACATATATATAAATATTAAAATAGTAACAATTTTTTTTTTCATACATTGTCTACAGCATGAATGTGCAATCAATTTCTTAAGAAATGTGCAGCATAAAAATATTGAATGTCAATTGTAAATATGCATATTTAATATAATATTAATTATGGATGCATTACACAACAACAGGTTTATAATGAAAGTGAGTTAGAAGTCTAACTATAAGGAAAATATTTTAATACAAATTACATCTGCAAATACACTTTTTGCGGCATTACTATTATTGGGGTATTGAAGTTGTTAATCTTGAATTTTAACTGTACCGGAATTTTTACTTCAAATACAATCTGCATTAGAGCTTTTAATATGTTTCATATTTATTTTTCAAAAATTTCCTTTCAATTTTATACACCTATTATTGGATTATTTTATTCACTTACTTTTGAAATATAAAATTATACATATTTTTTCGAATCTTATCTTATTTTTATGGAGAAGTCCATTTGACGATTACCTAGTAAATGCCAAGGAAGGTTTAATATTTGAAAATACCTGGAATCTAAATTATTATTTTTATTAATATTGGTGTATAGACAGTAACAATTCAGCTTACAGTAGATGCGTATATTTTTCTCGCATAAGATAACGGTAGTTCACAAGGTATTATAATGCCACTCTACTTTTAAAAAATCTCTCAATTCTGCAAATGATAGAGGTGGAGGAAATTGTCCTCTTACTTGTTTTCAAGATATTACCTTAAGGTAGAGGGACCAAGACAATTGTTTCACTACATCCTCATTCTCATTAAACCAACTTTTGAAGCACTTTGATGTATGGACGGGCATATTATCAGTCCGAAACAATGAATAATCACCAAAGAAGATTATGGGCATCCTTGGATGAACTTGGAATTGGAAAATGTTTGAATAGGTTTGGGCTGTTACCCGATCTTCCAAAATAAGTATCGGTCTTAAAGAATGCCAAGAACTACAGTTACATGTTCTTTTCATTTATTAAGACACCACTAAATGTACATCGTCACTCTTTTCATCTGGAAAAAGTAGTCAGGACACAATACTTCCTTAGGAACTTGCCAAACATAACTCTTCCAGTGGATGTAAGACAAAGTGAACGATAAATCGTCAAACCAAATTACCTCAAGGAATTACATAAAATTACATCATCAACTCCCTCATAAAGGTTTTAGTTAGATGCTCTATGTGCTTTCTTTATACGCTTATTTGGAATCAATGTCAATTATGAGCGGCTTACAACTTCCAACAGGATCCTGAAATTCTAATCTGCAATGCTCTCGACGCTCTGTTCTCCTTGTAATAGGATCTTCTAGACCCATATTTAAACTGTTGTAATCTACTCAGCCATGAATTTACGTTGGTGGTAAGACCTTCGTGACATTAATCGTAATACAGTTACAGCCTGCTTACAGCTTCCTTATACACATCCATAATTTCTACGCATAGAATTACCACATTGTTCTTAAGCTAAAGCCCCTATTAGGCGAGCACTAATAATCCTGCCTTCTGTAAATAGCTAAAATCTGATATTTTAATGTAATATTACACAATTGGGATCTTATCTATAATCGTACCATTTATAGTACAGAGATAGTTTTTTCTCTATTCTTCTATATAACAAACAGTAACGCGTTTATTGTACTAAAAATGCACAAAAGAGCTTCCTTTGCGTTTTTTCTTCAATAGGTATTGCCACTATTTTGTCTATAGTCTATATATATAAACTATATATGAAATAAATCATCAGTAATTATTTATGTGATTTTTGGTCACAAGTTTATGCATTTAATCATTTGCGGCGATGTAAATAAATTTTTGGAGGCTGAATGAGCATCGGAAAAATAATTTCCTTCATTGTTACAAAAAAAATGTTTCTAAAAGTCTTAGTGCTGCTTTTTACATTGTGTTGAAATACATATTAATTCTTCTAAATTTTTCGGTATTCCTTACAAACAGTGGCAGATCGAAGAAACATTATTGCAATAAACACAAATCAGCAAAACAATTTTGAAAACAACTTACATTAAATACACGTCAAATTTGACTTTCAAAAAGGAAACACGTGTCTCGGCTGGTCCCATCAAAATCTGTCTATCCATTCAAATTCTTAATGTGCCCTTCTTTGCTCAGTCGACGTCTAAGATCGGTCTAGACAGCATTTCATTTCGTTCTAAATGTGAGTGTGTTATGTTCGATCAATGTCACAACACTAATCGCATCTATAATCTTATACGACTTTTGCCGCCTTCAAAAAGTGGTGAGAGGCTCTTTTTGCATCATCACTTGTAATTAATCTCCGGTGATTTAGTTATCACTGTGATTGAAAAAGAGGAAAATGGAGTCTTTTGCAATATCCGAAAAGAGACTGACAGGCTATATATGCATCAGTCGATTTTTCTTTAAACCTACGTTCTTTCTAAATTATTATATTTATTAATTACAATTGAAATTTTAAAATTTTGATAGTCAGACATTGCTTCATTTAAAAAAATAACGTCTTCATTAGTATTTTATAACGAAAAAAACCCACATTTCTGGTCAAAAACACAGCAAAGAAAATGTATAACGAAGAAATAGAAGAAAGTGTGTTTGTGTGCTTTGTTTAATTCTGACGAAAATATTTATCGACATATTAAAACAACTTCTATACGAATAAAAATATGTTGCAATGTTATTGAAAGAGTTAACATAATAAAAAAATTCTGAAAAAGGAAAATATTTATTTGTGTAAAATTTTAAATTGCATTGTTTATAGTATAATTTTTTTTCGGTCATACACACTGAATACAAACTCTAATGAGGATATCAATAATTATCTTTCAGAGTTTTTAAATTTTCAAAAATATAATACTTTCAAATTAAAAGAATGCCCAAATATAATTCAAAAAAATAATTCAAAAATTATATTTCAAATTAATTCACTTTTATTTCAAGTTTGTTTATTTTAAATTTTTTGTTTCGTATTTATGGCAGAAAATAACAGTGTTTAAATATTTAAAACATCAGTGTGTTGCTTTTATATTGAAATCAAACAAAAAATTAATAGAATTAAAATAAATATTCTAAACGATTGTCTTAACAACTACACTGTAGTGAGTATTTTGTTGTTTCGTTGTGTCACATGCAAAACTTTTTCATCAATGGCAATTTAAATTTCTACTTCTTTTTTTTAAGTTTAAAAATTGTTTCTGATGAATGCTAGTTGTTAATAGTAGAAACAAAAAAAAATTACCAATATTTTTATATGCTTAGATTTTTCAAGTTCGCGTTCATTATTTACGAAAATACAAAAATAGCATTTTTTACTCATTCGTTATATCCCGTCTTAAAGATTAATAACATGAATTAAGTAATAATCATGGAAATATCATCATACCACTCGCATTGTTATAAATCGCCTATTTTTAAAAAAAAAAAAAAAAAAAAACTCCGCTAAGGTATGCCTCACTAAGTTGAATATCTGCGAAAAATGATTATTGTAATTTTAATTTTGCTAAAAATAACTTCGTTCTGTTCCTGAGTATTTAAGACATCAAACCTGTTTAAAAATGGTTTGTCTCAATATCTTTCGAATTATTTATTTGTAAATTTATTTTAAATAAGTAGTTTTGAAATTTAGTTCATTAATTTGACTTGAGTGTATTGTTTTGTAACCACTTTCACTCAAACTCAGATTTGGTTATGTTTTAATGATATTTCAAAATAAAAACATTCTCTGAACATGTGAGTAGAAGTATCATAGTTTGAATGAAAAGCTGGTAATTAAATTAATACGTAATTATTTTTTTTAAAAAAAAAACAGCTTCACACTTAAAAATATAGTTTTATTGTATTTTAATAAATTGTGTCTGACTATATTAAACTTTGATAAAACATTTTACTCTGTAATTAGCATATTTATTCCTTAAGAAATGAATAACTCTATTTTTAATATGTTTCTGTTCATTTTAAAATATTTCTTTTTTCGAATTTTCTTAGTTTTTTTTTTAAAAAAAAACAATTATGAAATATTTGTAAAATACTTTTAGAGAAAAAGTTTTTATTAATATAGAGTAGGTTTCTTTGGTAATTTTTTACAAATGTGAGTAAAATTTTACATTAAAATCAGAAATAATTTTAAATGAAAATTATTCAAGGATATATACATAAAATTTGTACACAAAATTTTTTTTTCCAAGTACAATGTAAAAAAAATACTTCGCCATTCTTAAAAATTACTGTTTGATCAGCAATTTATTTATGTTAAATGATTTTATAATCTCTGTACATTTATAAACGATATTAACATATATTTGTAAAATTAATAAAACATTTTTTTTAAAAAAAAAGGGGGGGGGTCTTTAATATGTACAGTAAGTTTAGTTTCTCTTAATTTATCATAAAATACTTTATCTCAAATTAATTACATGTACAGAAAATTATATGAAAAATTTAATTTCGTGAACTGTTGCAGTTATTATAATTTTAAAATTCAGAAAAAATACAGAGCGGAAAACAATGGTTCTAATTTCTATACCATGCGTAAACCCAGATTCAAGTCCAGAAGACAAGATGTTTGTCGCAATAACGGTTATTCAAACCCTGCGTATAGTGCTTCCTTGCATTGAATGAGGCTTAGCAGAGAAACTATTTTATCAGATAACCTATAAAGACAATTTTGAGAAAGTTGCGAAAGTTTATCTTACCTGTTTTCCATTTCATTTCATTCGTGAACAAGTTTCATTTGAATACTTTTCTAATTCTGCTGAATGATGCCCCCTTTCATGTCAAAAACGGTGACGTTAAAACACCTGCTTTTTGATCACCCGCATCCATTTCTAACTCTGACCCTCTCGATTTTATCATATTTATAGTTGAATCTCACATGTGTCGCTAGATGGCCCTGCTGTAGTTAAAAATGGCCGCGCGCTGTATTCAGTGCAATGCGTTTCTGAGGGACATATGTAAACAGAGTGATATATGTTACAATATTAAAACCAGCAGAACGTATTCGCTGAATCATAGCCACAGGGTAAGAAGCGCTCACACTTTAAAAATGTGTAAAGTTTTTTTTAATTAAAATTTTTAAAATCTGTGTAATAATAGATATGTGAAACAATCGCACAACTTCTCTAATATATCTACAATTTCTTTTGATCGATTTCATTTATTCCCTTTGTTGGTGTATTTTATATTTTTTTGTCATATATATATATGTGTGTGTATTTCAAATTTCTTGAAATTTTGTTTTTTCTACTATTCTGATTTTAAAAAAATTATGTTGTTTTATTTGATAAACACGCAAGGATAAATTATTGCTAAAAGAAATTGGAGGTTTGCGATCTGGCATATACGAAAGTTAGTCCAGATTTTGAATTAGTAATATTTTTGAAAAAGGTTTTTATTGTATATATAAATTATATTCATTTATTGGCATCAAAGATTAAAATATCGGTTTGCAAAAACTATATCAAAACATGTATGTATAAAAAGTTTGTATCTAAAACATAGTTAATTCTCTAACTCAAAAGCAGTAGAAGATCTGCAGATTTTTACTGTGTGATATCTTAAAAAGTAATAAATTTAAACTGTGTATTAATATGCTGCTCATTTTTTTAGAATGAAGTTAAAATCACAGGCAGAAAGTGTTCATTATTTTCAAATCGTCAAAGCTCTTCAAAAACAATTACTTCAGGACCTGATCTTCAAGATTTCATAGCTGGTGTTGTGCCTCGAGGTTCAACGCATTTAGACTATAAAGGGGAACTCATACGTAACACTGATGACAGAAAAAGGTTGATTGCTTTATAATTATACATTTTAATTGAAAACCATTATTATAGTTTACTTTGAAATCTCAAATTTTATGTTAATTATATTCATCATGTTTGTTACCTATCATTTTACTTTATATATTTAAATATTCATACATGATTTATAAATATTAATCCTTGATGCATACACACACTAATATATGTGTGTGTGTTAGACTAAGACTAAAAGAAAATCTAAATCATATATTTGTATTTCTGAAAATGATTTATAAAATAAATTTATGATAATTTCATTTTAAGAATGATATCTTTAAAAATTATTATTAAATTAAATGTTTTTTCTGTATTAGAAAAAAACAAATTATGTATAATAAATTTAATTTTTTTTAAAAAAAAAATTATTTGGGTTTATTTCTTTGGTCATTTTCTTGAAAATGAACAATTTTCCCTGTTGTGTGATTTAGATTAATCATTAGTAATTTGTTTAACAAGGATATTGATTCATTCTTGTCGATCATTTTACTTTCATTTATTTTGTGGGGAAATGTTTCCATGATTCTCTACATGTTTTCAAAAGTAACTATAAAAAGGGAAGAAATCTGGATTATTACATTATCTAGGATAATAGCATATTTTTTTATATTACTCATTTTTTTTTTTTTTTTTTTTTTTTTTTTGTATGCACTATGCCCCACCTCTTATCACTCATACTTTGATTTTAAATGAATTTTTAACCTGTATATTAATGGCAAAATTATATATTTGTTATATTCTTGAAATGTTTAAGGGTGTAGTTTGATTAAAAATATGTATATTGAATAATCTCTGGAATATTTATTAATTCTAGTAAATTTTTACATCTGATTTTTTTTTTTTTTAAGTGTTCTAAGTTAGCTCTACACAAAACAGCTTGAGCTTAAATGAACAAAAAAGTTACTAATAAATTTTTTGATGTAAAAAATTTAGAAATTAAAAATGCAAAACCTATTTTTTAATTAAGTAAATTAAAATATTCACCTTAATGTCATCCAAATTTCTTTTATTAAAAGAATTGTTTTGTTCTTATTAAAAATTAAAGGTTTTTTTTTAGCAGGATGTTCATCATATGTATAAATAAATCCAGTAACTATAAAACCTCACCAAGTTATTAACTAACCTCATTAAAGTAAATATGATGTAGAAAATTGTATTTATACATTACTGTATATACGAATAATCAATAATATTTGACGTAAAGAAATTTATTTGAATGTATTTTTTTAAATCAGCTAAAGTTATTTGAATCTTGTTTTATATCTATTTATAAAGATTTGATATTATTACAGTCGACTGAGGTTGCCACCTTGGTTAAAAACCAGAATTCCAGTTGGTCATAATTATCACAAACTGAAGGAAACTCTCAGAACTTTGAATCTTCATACAGTGAGTAAAATTAATTTTTTTTTAAAAAAAAATCTTTTTTTTTTCACTCATTAAAACCTTATCATGCATTTTTGCTACAAAATGTACACATTTTGGTTTTTTTTTTTTTTTACCACTTCTTTCATGAAAATTTATAGAAAAACATCCAGCATTCTAACCATCACAGTTTAGTTGCAATAACTGATCTTAATTTTAGAATGAAATTGCTAGGAATTTGAATAATTATTACCAGGAAAGAAAACAACTCCAAGCTTGGCTATGTCTTGTTCTGAGAAAATATGCAAAAAAGAAAGAAAAGCTAAGTGACTTCAGCAGAAAAAAAGCTTTAACAGAAATATATCATTTATTCTAGAATTGGTTTTGGGGTGGATCTATTTTAGGATTTCTTGATATTTCATTTGTGTTGTTGAATCAGTGTTTTATTAAAAAATTAATTGTGACATATGCAATTGCCTCAACTTTACAATATTTAGTGCTTTTCCATTTTGCTGTGCAGGTGATAGTCACTGAAAATGATATGACTGTCATTTTAATGGTATATATATATATATTATGTATATACTGTGTATTGTCGCCAATAAAGTATGCTTAGCGAGATTTACGCTGGCAAAATGGAAAAGTACCAACTATTTTTTTTTCATGCTTCTTATGGTATAGTTACTTCACTTTTTAAGTAAAGAGAGAAAAAAAGTTCTATTTATTATAGTTGCATAAATGTTTATTTTTGAAATTATAGGAAGTTTTTATGAAGGCTCTATGAATGTTTAATTATGTACTTATTTATTTTTATTTTAAACTTTTTTTTGCATATTTTTATATTATATTGCTAAAAATGTATGTGTTGACCTGGTTTTAAATGAAAATCATTTTGTCTTGTCCTAACACAGTTAAACAAAATGAAAAGTATTTCAATTATGCCGTCTGAAGAAGCTGCTTAAAGTTATTTAAGAGATGCAACAATATAAGATTTTAATTTTGTTTCCAATGTTTTTATAATGCACATTAAAACATTAAATAATGTGGGCAATTAACTGTTGATCCTGAGTAAAATCAGATGAATGTTAACATTAAAATTCCTTGTGGGATTTGTGTAATGAATGTGCAAAATGAAGAATTAAAGGGGCGGGGAAACTTTGATGGATAAATTTAAATTTGTAAAATTGAAACCTCTCTTAATCAAATATTCTCCATTTTTGAATTTATTGGACGGATTTTTAAATTTAAAGCAGTGGCTCTTAAACGTTTTCAATTCACAACTTTCCTTTTTAAACTTAAGTTTTCTCATGGTGCCCTGTCCTTTAAAAAAACTTGATTAATCATAAGTAAGAAACAAAAATATGTGATTATATGGCAACCTTGTGAAGATGCAGTGACATGTATTTCTTTCAAATTTAAGAGAAAATTGGTTTTCTGATGAGATACGATTTAATTAGTAAGAAATTAAATTGAGATGAAATCATTCAAGATTTTTTTTTACTTGAACTATATATATGAATAGATAAATATAACAGCACGGCTGAGTGATATATTTAATTTGCTAGATGAATTATTCATCAAAGCCTTTAATTTTGAATACTGATATATAACTATTTATAAAGAATAACAGTAAGTTTTATTCATTCATTTTAAAAGTTGTATGCAATATAAATATATGTATATTAATGAAAAATAATCTGGTTCCATACTATCAAATAAATTGTGTTGGAATATAAAGACATTACAAACATATTTTTCTTATCTGAAATCCTACTCAATTCACTATTTTATATTATATCTATGTTTATAATAATTTTATTCTTCTATTATTACAAATCAGACTTAAATTTATGGATGATGATTAAAATAAGTACAGTCCAACAGTAGCTTAAGATTATCATTTTAGAATTGTTTGATTTTGTCAAATCAGATCTTTTACTTCCAAGTAATCAAATGAGGTTTCTTAATTTCGCAACTTATGATACAAAGTTTTCATAAACAGTTATTTTCTCACTAAGTTTGTTTTGGAATAGTAAGAAAAATTTTATTTGGTTTTTAAAGTTAGTCAAAATATTAATTGATTGTAAAGTATTTTGTCCAAAGAAGAATACCAAATCCATCTTAGTGAGAAAATTAAAGAATATCACACTAGATCATTCCTTTTGGATCTATCCGAATATGATAATTCTATTAAAAATAATTGTTTCCATTTGTAATTTTTGCAGATTTTTGTATTGTTAATGCTGCTTAAATTTGAAATGGAGCACAAAACTTTTATCATTTCATCCATCAGATAATCTTCAAAAGTGATAATATACTGTATCCATGATTTCTTGTTTTTGTAATTTAATGCTATATAATTTTTTATATATATAAAACAGGAATCTAATAAATTTCTCTGATTTATTACTACTTAAATTATGTAAAAATAACTTATTTTATGTTATCTTTTAGATGTACTGAATATTTTTAATTTCTCTCTTTTGTTTGACCTTTAATCTTTTTAAAGTTTTAATCATTGTTATTATTCATTTATACAAGTAAAAAAGTAAAACATTTTATATTAATGTTTGTTGCTTAAAAATGTTCACCATACAGAAATTTGATAATTAGATTTGAAATCAGCTCCCCTTTCCTTACTCCCCCTATTAAGATTTTAAACATTTCAGTTCAATTTTCTTATTAAATGCATATAATTAAAAAAAAAAAAAAAGTTAAATAATATTGTGTTTGAAAGTAAAACTGGGAAATGATTTTGGAATTAATTCTCCTAATTTGTGTGTACCAACCTTTTTTTTTTTTAATGATTAAAAATCTATTTTGAAAACTGATTATTAAATATTCTGCTTCTTTAGAAATAAAACCTTGCACTTAAAGTAGAAGAAATGTTCTCCTCAAAAGTTCAGTAGGTTTTTTTTTAAGCTTAAATACTGTTTATAAGGTAGTTAGTAAGCTTTAAGTAAATGCATCTATCAACTTGTTTTCTACATTCTCTTTAGCAAAAGTTAAGATAATGCTATTGTCTTTTAAAATTGAAATATCTGCTAGAAATTAAAAGTCTTGATTTTTTTTAGGTATGTGAAGAAGCTAGGTGTCCTAATATTGGTGAATGTTGGGGTGGTGGAGAATATGGAACAGCAACTGCAACTATTATGGTATGGTTTTAAAAGTATTAGAATCTGATATATAAAGTGTAAATAAATTGAGTTTGAAAAAATAATGACATTGATTAGAATATGAAATAAAATTAAAATTTCTTTTTTATTCTAATAAACAATCTACAATTATATGAATTATTAATGCTAAAATGAATTACACTTTATTTTCTGCATAAATATTGTTGCTGATGTTTTGACTTTAAATTATTAAAATTACTTTTTATTTATATTGTTCAGGTCACAAAAGACTAATTAGATCAAATTATGTGAAATACACTTAACGTAATTTCACATAATGGGCTGTAAAAGTTATTGAAATACTATCACATATACTTGTTGTATCACTGTATATTTTTAACTAAACCAATTAGACTAACATTCAAAAATATTTAATTTTTTTCTGTTATTAATGCATTGAATTTTCACTTTCCATCGAATTTCAGATGAAGATTTTTTTACTTATTAAATTACATTTATAGAACATAAATTACCTTAATCTTTTATGCACAATTACATCCTTAACAATGTTCACAATTTTCATTGCAACTGGAAAAAATAAGTACTAATGTCAAAGACTTGAAGAGAACTAAATTATGATGTCCATGGAGCAATTAATCTATAAAAAAAGAATATTCTCATTGTTGATGTCTCATTCTTGATTCCCCTCCCTCTTGATTGCCTTGGAACTAGCCTAAATTTAAATTCGAACAATTATAAATCCTTTTGTATAGGGATCCATAAATCCTTTTATAATTTTAATTATTCATTCACTTACCTTGTGTAGTTAAAAATGAGGAAAATCTTTTACATAGAAGTAACCAAATATATAGCTCCCAAATGGTTTTTCTTGAATATTTCAGGAACTGATTATTTGGATATGAATTAAATTTGGAATGAAGGCTTTATGGACCATTTTGTACCTGATTCTGTAAATTCAGTTTCCATTTAAAAAAATTCTTTCTTGGAAAGTTAGTTGATTATTCCATAATTTAGTTCTCTTAGATTCTTTAAGATTGATACCATTTTTGTTTAACAGTGTTGAGATTTATGAATACTATTAAAGATATATTGTTTATATACTACTTTATATATCAACAACATATGCTCTGCTAAATAGAAAAGGTTGGTATTTTAAATGAAAGTAATTTATAAACAAAACATATCAGGATGAATGCTGTTTTAATAATTCTTTCAATAGCAGAGGTAATTAAATTGAAATTATTAGAATCATGATTAATTAAATGGTACCTGTTTATAAAACTATTCTAAAATATCATTCCTGCTTTAAAATTCAATTGCTTAATTTTAAAGTTATTAGGTGACACCTGTACCCGAAATTGTCGCTTCTGTTCTGTTAAGACATCTCGTACTCCTCCACCACCAGATCCTGAAGAGCCAAAAAATACTGCTGAAGCTATAGCAAATTGGAATTTGGATTATGTTGTTTTAACATCTGTTGATAGAGATGGTTTGTATGACATTAAATATAATTCAAAAGTTTTGCTTTATTTAACTCTGTAGGTTTATAAATATCAATTGTTATATTTAATTCAAATTAAAAATTGATATTTTTTTAAATGTTTAAAATTTTTAAGTGTGGTAGATGTATTTCTGTTTAATGAAATAAATAATTATTTTCATTACTATACGTCATTTTTTTTTTTTTTTTCATTCTAAAGTTGCTACATGTGAATATCTTGTTTCCATATTATCTGCTTTTAGACGTCATTCTGATAATGAAACAAGTAACTGCTTTGATTATTATACACCCAACTTTTTTTTTTTACAGGGTAGATACGTATGTTAGAAAACCATGCAAAAAAAAAATACATGCAACATGCATTTGGAGATATGTTCCACAACTTTAAAAAATCCTGTAAGATTTTTTTAAAAAAAAAACTCTAAATATTTTCCCAAAAAAATCGTGCAAAACGAGTAATATTGAAATCCATATTACATATTTATAAAACAAAAACTATTTATTTTTATTACAAAAAAAAAAATTTGAATTAGTGTACAGTGAAAATTCAGTCTATAGATGCATAAAACATATAAAAATTCAAATTGAAATTAGGTATAAAACTACTAGCAACTATTCAGCACTACTTAATAACAAGCATGCATGTTTATTATGAACTGGATAAAAAATGTTATCATCAGTAGATGTGTTAATATGTCTAGCACAACTGTCGGCTTTAATTGAAATGAAGAATTTCATTCGGTATTAATTGACTCTGTTGGTTTTTATTGTTGTTACAAAGTTTGTTTGGTTTTTCAAGTTTCTTATTTAATTCTTGACATCCTGCTAAATGAAACTTATTAGTTGAAATTCCAATGCACGCTCTATAACAGGATTATGAGTAAGAAAATGTTATTTCATACTTGTAGCAAATTTCAAGTCCTCAAAGTTTAAATCAACTGTTAATAGCTGAACTTCACCATTGATTTTGTCATTATTGACTTCTTTATTGTCATAAATTTGATCAAATTGTCCTCTACTCTAGCATCAATTCTTGAATGTCAGCCATTATTGCATTTGATTGAGTTATAATTTCAGTACACACAGCTGATTTTTGTACTGCGAAACTTCTACTTTTGATATATGCTGGCAAATTTTTTTCCAACAAGCATTTAAGTTTGATTGTTGCAACTGTTTGATGGCAAAAGAAGCATGTGTAATACAATCCATAATTGTAAAATTTCTCCATGCTTCCACAACAGTCAAAATTTCTTTTTGCCACTGAGTCTAAAATATATTTAAATGTCACTTGTAGGCATAAACCAACCGTCTTCGGATAATACTTTCAAAATTAGAAATTTTAAAAAAAAAAAAAAAACGGGAGATTTGTGCTAGAACATAAAATTTGTGTAAAAAAGTATTCTGGTGAACTGTGTTATTTCAAAATCATGTAAAAAAAAAGTTGAATGTTCTTCACTCATTTTAAAGTTGTCAAGTGTGAATATCGTGTTTCTTTCATGTTTTAAAACCTTTCAATGTATGTCCTTAATTTTAACCTTACTATCCATAAGGCTTAACTCTAGGACCCTTATCATATTAAGAACCAGTCCATTCAATATGTTGGCAGGAATTTTTTTTACATTAGTAGTTGAGAATGAAGTCAGCAACTCAAAATAACTAAGTCCTTTGGGCTCTGTTAGGGATTGATATGGTCCTGAATATGAGTTTCAGGTTCCTCGCATGAAATGTTTTCATTAGTGAAACATAATCTAAAATGTTTTTAAATGTTCATTTTTGCATATATTAACTATCAAAATAAAAATGGCTAAATATAAGTGAATTTTGAAATTTTTTCAAGTATTAAATAAATATAATGTAAATTTTATTCCTTCCTGTAAAACTTTTTTTAAACCAATACAAACTAAAGGTTTTGGTACATTTAACAAAATTCATTATGCTACTTAATGTAAAGAAATTTTGTAGTTAGATGTATGTTGATATTTTCTTAATAAGATGAATATATACTCATGGCTTTCTTGTAATAATATTTCTAATTCAATTATTATTTTAAATAGACATCCCAGATGGTGGTGCTAGTCATATTGCAAATACTGTGATTGAACTGAAGAAAAGGTATATTTCTGAATTATTAATGATTTATATTAGCTGTTAAAATATTTTTTTAGTTGTAAAGAAATGTGTGTTATGTTAGATAATGCAAAATATCATTTATGTTGTAATTTCTTTCTCAAAATAGAGGTGAATATTTTTAATGAGTTTGTTTTCTGTTGATAATTAATTATCTACAATACTTCTTAATTTGAATTTAAAATAAAATTGGAAATAAGTGAGCAAGTTCACTTATTTATTGTGACAAACTTCCTAAGATTCTGATATTAGTTTGTGATATAATTTTTTTATTTGCTTGATAGAATTTTACATCTCTTTAGCATTATTTGTCATCAGATATTAATTATATTATGTGAAAAGGAAAATTATAATTTTAAAGAGTGAAATATTTTAAATATAATAGTATATGATCTATATAAATATATTCCTGTCATTGTGAAATAGAGAAATATAAAAATAATTACTAAAGTATCAAAAATTTATAGTTTTTCCTTGTTATCAATTCATTATTTCACTTTATTCTCTAAAGCTATGGTCTGTTTTAAAATTCATCAAATGATTTTTATTTATTTCAAAAGTTATAGCATTGGGAGAGGGGGATATGTGAGCAATATGTTTCAATTTGTTCTAATTTCTTGTTTTTGTAATAGTTGTCTTGTTTTTGTTCTAATTTCTTGTTTATATATTTCAATATGAAATTTTTTTGTTGTTGCTAATCCTATCTGATCTAGCCAATAGGCTACATTAGTTTCATGAGCCCCAAAACACTCAAGAAATGAAAGACAAGATGCTTGGTCCAGTCTTATCTGGAAAAACCCAATAGAAAAGAAGATGTTCAGAGTTACAATTTCTTTAGATGGAGAAGATCTTACTCCTCTGGTCAAATTTGAGACATTTCAAGTGAACACTTAGAAATTGTGATATTGAAGTCTGTGGGGCCCAATCACCCTCACAATTTTTTGGCTCCCCCGGTCACTTGCCACAATATCAGACTTGTGGCAGAGGAGAATGCCAAGTGTTGTAAATATTAGATTTAATTCTTGACCAAGTCTCTGGAAAAGTTAAGGTGGTAGAAGTCAAATCCATTGAATTACTCTCCTTAACTAGAGTATTGAGCCATTTTATTTTCACTGATGCCAATGAGAGGGGAACCCACTGTAAATGGGGGGGGAGGGAGTGTGACAGCTTTTATTTGTCTGAAGATATGGAGCACTCAAAGATAGAAGGCTGACTTCACTCCAACTTCTACTAGTTTTAACTGGGCTCAGTGGAATGACCTTCATATCTGGAATGACTCTTCCAGGAGAAGAAACTCCTAACGAACTTCACCCATTCCTTCCAGTGCCACCTCTTCTCCATGTTGATGCAATTTTGTAGGACATGAAATTTTAGTCCATTGAAGAGATGCCATGCAATATCAAAAAGCATTATTTTGCATAATGATGTACATTTATTCTAATGTGTATCTTTGGTTTGAATATGAAAAAAAACATGACGAATTATTTGCTTGATCATGAGTTTTACATATATATGTGTGTGTGTGTGCATGCATTTATCCAATCCAATTTATATAATACTAATAAATTGTTTATTTTATGTATAGGAATTACGATACCAATATAGAAAATGACGCTATTATCTGTTATGTTAGATGAGGCAAATAATAAGAAAACTGAGATAAAATAAGGACAGTTTTTATTTTGCTGACACACAAATCTTAAAAACAAACACTGACATCAGATCATACAATGATGAGAGTGTATCCAAATACAAAATACAGTTATTTTTGTTTTAATTGCTTTGATTTTTAGAAAACCAGCTATACTTGTAGAATGCCTTACACCTGATTTTGCTGGTGATTTAGCTGCAGTTGAAAAAGTTGCTCTGAGTGGTCTTGATGTTTATGCTCATAACATTGAAACAGTCAAAGAATATCAAAGGTATAAAATTACTTAAATATTACAATTTGATTTTTCAGATGTTTATTGTTATGAATAACAAATATTTTTGCAAATAATTTTCTGCTAAATATGATGAAATTAAACAACTGTTGATATTTCAGAAAGAGATTCATAAGTAAAATTTGAATTTTTTTTTTTAACTGTAGGAAAATTAATTGCTTAAAATTCTTTAAATTTAAAGGATTTGTTTTCATAAAAATTACAGCGAAAGAGAGAGAAAATAATCAATAAATATGCTTTTGGTTTTCAGTTATTAAAATGTTAATGTAAATATGGTAATGCATTTCATCTTATGAACGCTGGAAGCATTGCTAATCATTTTTATTCATTCCTTAAAATTTTGTTCCAGATTATTAAGTGAAAAATGTTTTACCTGTCATATTTAATTGATGAGAATATAAATACTTCATAGTACTTTTTAATGTATTAATAATTATGTATAAATTTTTAAGTATATAAAATTCTGTTTCATTATTTGTTTTGATAAATAACTTATATTTGTGCATTCTAAATACAAATTTGTTTTATTTGAAAATATTTTTAAAAAATGAAATAAGTTTTTTTTTTTAGTTAAAATTTTATCCTTTAAACAATTTTAAAATGTTGCTCATTTTGTAGTCATATTCGAGATCGTCGAGCAAATTACAATCAGTCTATAGCTGTACTTAAACATGCAAAGGAAGTAAGACCAGAAAATATCACAAAAACATCTATAATGCTTGGGTTTGGAGAAACTGATGATATGATAAAAGCTACATTGGAAGGTATTCTGTTTATAATTTATTTATTTATTTTGTTATAATAGCTCTTGTTGTAGAAGTGTAGCCTGTTGCTCAGTAAGCTAGAATGGATAAAAATATATCATTTTGACATCTTATATAAATGACAGGTGTACTTTTTTTTTTTTTTTTTTTTTTTTTTTGTATAAATAATCAATCACAAAATTATTATTTTTATTTTTGATTAAGCTTTTTAACAAGAGGAACATATTCTCAAAGTATTCAGAAATTTTATTACTAACTATTTAAGTGTACAAAATCTCGATTTTTTATTTTTTTATTCTAAAGAAAAAAAATTATGAGCCATTTTTTGCCCCCTTCCCTTTTTCTGTTAAAGTGAACTAATTCTTTTCTATTGATCTTTAAGTTACTCTGGTCTCATAGGACTTAAGACTAATATACTGAAATATTAATTTGTTGTGAGATTAAAGATAGAAACATTTGATTTGTTAAAATACAACTATCAATTTTTCAAAGCAAATTTTCTTGTAAGCTTTGAAAACTGATTAACATTCTTTTATTGTCATTATTCCAGTGATTGATAATCTTAAAATGTAATGAAATTGTCATGATCTTTTGTTTTTATGTAAGTTTTTAAAAGTACTTAAAAAAAAGAGTAGCTTTATTTGTAATAAGGAAATGCGACATTTTAAAAAAATAAAATATTCATTGATGAAGTACTAATTATTTTATCTGATGTTTCATTTGCTTTTAACTTTATTTTCGTACACTGTAAATTTTGTTTTTATTTTTGTTTCAACTATTTAAAGATATTTTGGTTGTGTACTTCAGTTAATATCATACTTGCATATTTAAATTCCTAGAATATTTAATTTGTTTGCATACTTTTAAGAAATGCAAACATTTTTGTTGTCAAAGATCATAATTTTCTTCCCTTTTCTCACTTTTATGTATTATGATTACATTGTTTTATAATTTTCTTTAATATTTTTAGTATAATTTTTAAAATTTGAAGTGTGTGATTTGCTAAGTATTTTAATTAATCCAATTTTTGATCAAGGCTCATAACATATATTCTTATTTAAATCAATTCTGTACATCAGAACATTAATAAATTTTAATGTTCTTAGGCAAGGTTTAGTATAATGTAAATTATGTTAAAACTATTTATATTTTGGACTGAAAAGTAGAAATGTTAATCATTCTAAAATAAATCTCCAATTCAATACACATAAAAAATAATTCCAAGTTTAAAATTTCTTTAAAATGTGTATTTTTATGTGTGTTTTTACTTGGCATTTATATTTAAATTTATATATCTCTCTCATCCTCCTAGTATTATTCCTTATTTCTATGTATAAGTGAGGCAAAGCAAATATATTTGAATTAACAGTAATTGTAATATTCTAAATTTGTTATGAAAAAAATTATATATTTTATAAGTAAATCAAATTTAAAATTTGATTTAAAACTTTTAGTATTAAAGAATACATTAATGTTTACATACTGTTATAATGCCTTTAAAAATTAATTTCATATCATTAAAATTATTTTCAATGCAATTATTTTATTTTAGAATTATTTAATGTAAAAATATAAATTAATTTTAAATATATTTTAATAGATCTCAGAGCAGCTGATGTTGATTGCCTTACTATTGGACAATACATGCAACCTACTAAAACTCGCCTAAAGGTAAAAAATATTATGTGACAAATTTGTACATACAACCAAATGAAATGCTTCTCTACATAGCTTAAGCATGGCTATAGTCATAGATAATATTTTGATACTTATATACATTTTTGTAACATTTTACATTTAGTTTAAACTAACTTATAATTCAATCATCAACATTATTCATAGACTTTTATCTTGTAAAATAAAAATTATTAAAATTGTTTTAAGATGAAATAATTGTGTTTAATATTGATGAATGTTCCAGTAGAAAATTATTTCTCTGAATGTTCAACAAGTACATTTTCATCATCAAATTCAATATTTAGAAAAAAAAATTGCTAGATTACTCATTCTACCCTTTCTTATGCAATCTCATACTATGTGGCTTTGTGTTATTTTGTAATATTAGGACATTCTTTGGTTTGTGAAGCAAATTGAATGTTTTGAATATCAAGCTATATCCAACAATTGCATTTGATTTAGAGGACTCCAAATTTAATATTAGATAATTCCTTAGAAGACCTTTAATACTTTTTCAGGATTAAAATCTGCATGTAAAACTAGTTGTGGTGATTCTAATATCTAATTACTGGAATAAACAGAAGTATTTATGCTTGCAATCCTATTGCAATATCATCTTTCAGAAATTCATAATGCATCAAATACTAAAATGAAACTTCTTTACATGTTGACACTATAACTGTGTAATAATTCCTATATCCCTTAAAAATTTAATGGTAGATAAAATAAATATCAAATTGAATTAGTATATGGGTAATGTAATTATAAACCACATCCATAACCAAGATATGAATGTTTTATTGAATCTGCAAAAAAAAATGACTTTGCTTGTGTTTGATTTTTCTGAAATTTAATTAATTTATCTAATATTTTAATTGCTATAGTAATACATTCATATTTATTTTGGGATTCCATTCCTTTAATTTATGCAATCACACAGTTGCCAAATCTGCTTAGATCTGCATTTCCCAAGCTCTAAACTGATAGGGATATTCCCTTACTGCCAATCACTCTCCTTGTAAAATACCAAAAAATCTTTACATCTGTTATCATATGATCTGTATAATATTTATTTTAATTTCCAGGTGAAATGAACGGGGGAAAAAACTATGTCACATCATACTTAATTGCTCGCGTCAGAGTAAGTGGACATGTGTTGCATCCACTATTCCTGATGCATCTGCTTCTCTCTGGTGTAAACATAAAATAAGTTCATAAAAAGTTCTATGCAAAGTTTTGCAAAGAACAGATTTAGCCACCCAATATGTGCTTTTTTTTTAATAATTATTATTAAATTCCTCAATTAAAAAATAGAATTAAAGTAAATGATGAAATATCGAGAAAAGCACAATAGTAAACTTTTCCTATATTAAAATTAGAGCACACAATAAATTGAAAAATGATCTGGTACACCAAAACGCCCAACCTAAAACAATAATCTCTGGGGTGGCTAATTCATAACTTGTTGATTTAAAGTTTCCATATTGTGTCATGGTTGCCAGAACTTAAGAACAAAACATTTTCAATTCAATATTTAATAAGTTACCAAAGAATCATTATATATGTATGTGTGTACAAATATATATTGTTAATATTGAACTATGGAGAGAGGGGGAGAATTGATTTAGTACATAAAACAACATGCAATTTTATTATTTGATATGTTTTCTTGAACACAGCTAATATTAGAACTTCAGATTTAGTAAAAATAAATCGGTTTTGTAAAATACCCCAAAATGAAATATATTAAAACTGGAAGAAAAAAAAATGTTTTGAATATTTAATTAGTTTATAATTGCATGATCAGAAAAATTATTTATCTAATGAAATATTTTCTTAAGACATACTTGTTTTCAGGTGACAGAATATGTAACACCAGAAAAATATAAATATTGGGAAGAATATGGAAATCAACTAGGATTTCACTATACAGCCAGTGGGCCTTTAGTGAGATCATCATATAAAGCAGGTAAAAAAAAAAATGTTATCATTTCTTTTTTGTTTGATTTGAATATTTACTTGAATTTCCTTGATGTTTTGTTTCAAAATATTTTAACAGGGGAATTTTATCTGAAAAATCTTGTGCAGAGAAGGATTGCAAGAACATTTCAAGAAAAATAATGTACTAAGAAGATTTTCCTAATTTGATAATAATGTTAATATAAAAATTTATTATGAAATATAATTTATTGATCAAATTGTTAATGAATGTTGTAAAATAAATATTTTTTTATTGTAAAATATTTGAGAAATGCTGCCATTTTAGAAGAAACTTTGTATTTTATTCTTACTTTTAGTGATTCATACTTTCATTTTTATATATATATATGGTCAGTACCAATCCAATAAATTTATATCAATTATTTTATTTCTATTATGAGTTTTCCATTTAATTTAACTGCTAAAGTATTTTTAAATTCTTGACAATATAAACAATTAAATATTCTGGTAACCTCATTATTATGAAATAATTGTATAATATTTAAAATGTTTCTGTGCTGGATATTATTGAGAAAAAAATTAGTCAATATGTACAGAGAGCAATAAAACAACAATAAGAATGTTGTTTTTGATTAAAATTATTAAGTATATTAAGCTTTTATCTTTCCAAAAATACTGATATACCTTTATACCTTTTTTTAAAATTAAAAATACTATAGATTTATACTTAGTAGTTAATAACAGAACTTGTAACTCATTTTCATGTAAGTTATTGTATGGTCACTTCAATAAGTCATGAGAAATATCTTAATTGCTGAAAAGATAACATAGGAATTTCTTTGGAATAAAGAATTACAGGTTATATTAACAATGTGTTATGTAAGCTTTTGAAAAGCTAAATTAAAATCAGCATTGAAGTCAATTGCTTCGTATGAAAATATAAATTTCAGATGAATAGATTATATGAATATTTTTTGTTTTAATAATAATATTTCATCTCAATAAGATTTAAGAGTGTTTTTGCTCATATTTTTGATAATTCAAATGATATAAAATCACATCTTGCCATAGATGTAAAATGAAATTTTTATTCTGTATTCATACCTTATAATTTTATTCTATCTAATAATTTAAGTCTGAACTATTTGTGGAAAACTCTGGTTGGAAATTCTGTTTTTAAGATCCACTTTTTATGTACATTTATTTACTTGCTTATATTTAACAAGAAAATTATGTAATCTGCTAAATTTTATATCTCTGAAATATTCCTCCCTTCTATTATGATTTCTTTTTGAATTTTTAAATGTGTTCAGTTCAAATAATTCCTTTAAAAACTTGATTTTGGAGGACATCTGAAAACAGCATTAAACATAAATAAAGAAAGCAAAACAAACTCTAAGAAATATCATGAAACTTCACTCCAGAAAATCTACTCATTAAAGAAATTGCTCTGAATCGGGACAAACCGAAAAGCACTTACACCCAACATTCCATAAGATGAGGATGATATGAGGTGATAGATAGATTATTCTATTGGAATTCTTTTTTATGGGTATCGTTTTGAAGCTATTTATACCCGTTCTGGAAATTTAAAAACTGTATTCTGCATCTGATATAATATTGGCTGTTGTAAGGTTTCTCACATAATTATTTTGACTAGTGATTTTCAAGACTGGCTACAAAAATAACTGTAGTGTTTCTATCTCTGGGAGTATTCTCACCGTTCCAGTAAAAGAGCAAGCAAGGTATTGGTGAGAGATGTGGGGCCTCTCAGTTGTAAAGTGAAACTTATACTGAATTATTACTCTGGAAAACTTTTTCTTTTATTTATCTAAAGAAAGGACGTATCTATCAATTTCTATGAATGCTGAAGAAATCTAAACAGTTGCCCTTCTTCCCATAAAAAATCTATTTTAGAGGAAGAATATAACTATTTTATAAAATGCTGAAGTTTACTGTTGTAAAATTGAAGTATTTTTAGAGGAAAACTTTATTGATAATAACAAAAAGAATAAACCAAATAATAATTCAATGATTAAAAGGTAAAATAACTAGTATAAGAAAATTTTTAGACACAAAGATATTGCCAGATGTTTGTCAACACATATGTTGCCATAAATTATCTTTGATATCCAAATATAATTTATAAAAAATTATTAGTATAATTATTTTAATTTCGTAGTTTATATAAGTATGTTTAATTTGTAATTATCTTATATATTGTAAACTTTGTCAGCATATACTAATTTACCATGTTAAGATTAACAATATAATTGAATTTTATTCTTATTGAATGTGCACTTTGTGATAGAAATATATATTCTATTGATCGTAATTTTTCTACGAAATTAATCTTACTTGAGATTTATAAATAATTATTATTCTAAAAATTTAATGCAGGAATAAATTGTAGTTAATTTGGAGTCTTTTTAAGGAAATTTGACTGAATGATAAACATAACAAAAATCTTTGTGCTTTTAAAGTGTTTCAAAGCGGCGGGGGGTTGTTCAATGAAAACACATTTTCAATCTAGATTTTATCTTTTAATTAATTCAGTATTGTACCAAATTAAATATTATACATGTGGGACAACATTTGTAGTCATATCAAAGTGCTGGGATGTACATGTGACACATGGTAAGTATTTTTCCTTCTCCAATTGTACTTTTATAATGCACCTATATAATGACTATCGTATTTGTTAACACATCAATCAATAACTCCCGAGACTAACCCAGAGATGGCGCTCGTAGTAAACCAGTAACCAGGTCTTTCTAGAGTACTAACCTTTACTTGAAACGTGTCAAAATTTTAAGTCGATCGGACCAGAAACAGCTGAGTTATCGAGGTTGGAGTAAAGTCGTTTTGTAGTTTGTTTAAAAAATGGAAAAAACCGAGTTTCGTGTTCTGATAAAACATTGTTTTTTAATGGGTAAAAACACCGTGCAAGCGAAACAATGGATTGAAAAATGTTACCCGGACTCTTGTCCATCAAAAGCAACGATTTGTCGGTGGTTTGCCGAGTTTAAACGTGGTCGTACCGACACAAATGACGCGGAACGCTCGGGTAGACCTGTGGAAGCCGTTACACTGGAAAATGTGAGTGAAGTGACAAAAATTATAATGAAAGATCGTAAAGTGAAGCTCCGTGAGATTGCTGAGATGACACAGATATCATATGGAAGTGTATTTACTATCCTTCATGAAAAAGATTTTTTCCAAGTGGGTGCCGCGATTGCTTTCGATGGAACAAAAACAGTAACGAGTCGATGATTCAGAAAGCTGTTTATCGCTATTTACTCGCAACAAAAAAGATTTCTTGCGAAAAAAAAAAAGATTTGGAAAAGCGTTGGAACGATTGTATCACCCTAAATGTGTTATGTTGATGAATAAAAAAAAAATTTGCAAAAAAAATGTTGTTTTCAATGTTAGTCTCGGGAGTTATTGATTGATGTGTTATAAATAGTAATGTTCGACAAATTTTTATCTTGCATTGATCGACATAACGAGTCACAACGAACATTTTTTATAAAATGAGCTATCAGATTAACAAATAGGGGGGGGAAATTTTCACAAATTTTCCTGTTCAAATGACTCCTTGAAAATTATAAGCCAAGGTGTGAAGGCCGTGAACTTGTGTCCGGCGTTGTTTCCACTAATTTTTGTCTTCCAATTTTTTCACATCTAGACCACAGTTAAATCTTGTTTGGTGCAGCATAGCCACATCTAGCTCTTGCGCTGATAAACTTTACATTCACTCACCGGCGTTGTTTCCGTCGGTTCGTAGTTCGAGTCCTGATAGAAGAAAAGATTCGACGCATAACGGGGCTGATCAAATTAAATATGGCTGAAGTCCTCCCCAAGCGTGGTGTGGAAGTTTAGAGAGGGAGGTTCCAGTTGAGATGCCTTCCTTTTCACTTAACCATGATTCATAATTGCGTGGTCCTTTGCCGATACCTCTTGTGTTGCTTCTAAATACAACGTCAATAAATAATCATTCAAACTGGAAAATTATTTTTTCGTAATTGGAAGAAAAGGGTTAACAAATTAGAAATAGTAATACTTTTCCTGTCATAATCACTGACCGGGGATGACAGAATAGTCCCACTGTAGCTCATGTATGTCGTAAAAGGCGACTAAAATGGGTACCCAACATCTGAGAGTATAGCCGGGCACTCTGCTCCTGGGGATTATATCAGGGGACTTGCCTTCTTTAGGCAAGTCCCCGAGTGACGCACCCCCGGGATACTCTAGCGATCCTTCTCTATTTTTGACCCTCTTTCTTGTCAACCGATTAGTCTTTTCTTCTCGTCTAGATCACAGTAAATTCTTGTTTGTCGCAGCATAGCTATATTTGACTCATGCGCCAATAAACTTTACTTTTTTGCATGACCTTTTTGTCTATCAATCTTTTCTTAATGTCTTGATCACAGATATATCTTGTTTGGCGCAGTATGGCCACGTCTGGCTCTTTGCGCCAATAAAAACTTCTCTATCATCACCTGTCATAATCATACCTCTCATTTCAACGCCAAATTGATTTGGCTTATTTCTTCCTAAAAGGGAGAGAATTTTAGACAACAGGAAAAAATATATATATTTATTACCTCTTAAATAGCAAATATGCAAAAAGGGAAGGGGGAAAAAAAAAGAAATTTTCGCATATTACACGAAAGAAAATGTTTATCACTAAACAGTAAGCATAAATTTTTAAAATTGCATCTAACATAGTGGAGAAAAAAAAATTTCTTTCGAATTCAAGCAACACCACATGAATTATTAAATAAGAATCCAAATATAAGCAAGCAGTGCCTCTGGTGTTTATTCTGCCATTTTGTTCTATCCCAGAATCGTTTAATTCGTTGTGATCACATGTGACCCATTAAGTATACAAATTTTTTTAGTTTAGTTTAGTTTTTATTAACATCGCACTAGAAGCAACTCAAGGGCTATTGGCGAGGGACCTCGTGATTTTGAACCATGGTCAAGTGACGAGGACGACACCTGAGCAGGCACCCCATTTTCCTAACATCCACGCCAACGGGAGGACTTTGGGCGCCGACATATTTAACGTGCTCCAGCCCCGGCTACACGGCTGGTCTTTGGCATTAAGTCAACAAAAATAGCGCTTCAGCATTATTAATTACGTAAAGTCGTATAAACATGGAAGACAATTATTTCGGAAGAGGGAAATTAATTTCTAGAAAATATGTTCAGAAACAAAATTGTTTAAGTAAATCTATGCTGCTGTTACCTGTCGCACAGTGGGACGAAAGGGGTTATTTACTGCACATTGCATTTTCTGCCAGTTATTCCCCGTAACAATTTTAATGTGCATGACATATTACAACGTTTTTCTGAATTTCACTTGGTGTGTGTCATCAAATTTTCGATCGTTCATTTAACCAACTTCCCATCAAGCTAGAGCTTTGAAATTTCGGGAATCGTTCGTACTCGCCTAACAATGCAATATTTAGACGTTTGCGACAAGTTTTAACTAATATTTCAATAATTTTAATAAGTCAAAATATTCTTTCCTCAAGGCGCTTTTAGGATTGAGGAAAAAAAAATTTTCCCCCTCTGGGAACACCGGGCACTCCCCACACCACAAGACGCCTCGTAAAACTATTGTACTCACAAAGGGGAGATACTATCTCCCTTTACTATCTCCGAGATAGTAAGGGTTGCTGACTTTTAGTCAATAATCATGAGCAAGAAAGAAAGTTTCCAATATTTGGCACCATGTCTTATCACAATAATTTTTTCTGAATTCTGGTTCCCATTTTTTTTTAATAGAATGGCTTACAAACTTTCAAATGCATGTTTTGATTTTATGAGTATTATGAATTTTTTAAAACTCTCACAAATATCTCTTTTTAAGTGAATTTTAAAGTTAAAAATAACTAACAGTTTTAACTAATATTTCAATAATTTTCTCTAATAAACTTTGCCACCATATAAAAACGTTGGTTTTTATATCGAATTATTATCACTAAAATCCGATTCAACTTACTATAAACATTGGTAATGCTTAAAACTGTATTAAAATGAGCTTACCTTCTGAGTCTTTTTCTCAGAGGACATCTTACTCCAGTCTTTTTTAAATGCACTTCTGTGTCGTTAAATGAAGCTGCCTTGGAAGGTTTGTGAGCACAGGATTCACATTTTCTTGTTTGGCAATGTTTCTGTGAAGATTGGCGAGCATCTGTCAAAACATTCAGTGGTGCTGCCGATGCATTTGTCGCAACTCTGTCTTCATCAGCTTTTTTAACAGTCAGAAAAAGAGACAAATAATTAAGTAAATTTTAAAGTTAAAAATAACCAACAGTTTTAACTAATATTTCAATAATTTTCTTTAATAAACTTTGCCACCATATAAAAACGTTGTTTTTAAAAACGTTGGTTTTTTTATCTATTTCTTTGTTTTGAATCGAATGGCGATATTCGTTTGACGATGAGCTAAGCGAAAGAATCAAGAAGTCTTAGAATTAATATATTCGGTTTTATTTAATTTCATAGGAAATGCCCATAAACCTAACAAGCAGATGCCGGGAAACTCTTAGTTGTTATATCGACAAAATATAATTACTTCCAAGCATTCAGATATTTTTCTTTCGATTTTTGATAGAAGCAAAATTCGCATGTAATTGAATTCGAAAAGGTTTAAGTACTTATCTATACTAATACTTAAAATCGTTAGCTTACTCGCTCATTGATATCTACCTCATACTGCTTGACTTAGATAATTGAATTTTATTAAATGGGTTGATTTTAAGGGACAGGAATGAAATAAAAAGGAAATTTCTTCAACCATAGAACATCACCCAAGATATGATAAACAAAACTGAAAATAAATGTCACTATTTTAACATTAAATGCACTTTCAAGGAAGTAAAAGATAAAATTCATTAAAATATAAAAATGTGTATATATTAATGCAAATTAAAATATATGAAATAAAATATTAAGGCTCCCGTCCACCCGCCATTTTGATTTGATCAGCTTAATGTTAATCTTATGGAATTTCGACTTGAATTCTCACATCTTTATTATTTGATCTTTTTGAATGCAATAAAGTGCATCTGAAAGAGCAAAAAATAACGAATGCTTCTGTGGAATCCTTCTTTTATCCTCCGATTTTTAAAAGTATTTGAAAATATTATTTAAAGACCTTAAAACTCAAAAATGAATAATTAAAATAAGAATAAAAATATTTTTAAAAATCTTAGGAAAAAAGTAATTCCACAGAAGCATTGATTATTTTTTGCTCTTTCAAATGCACTTCATTGCATTCAAATAGATCAAATAATAAAGATGTGAGAATTAGTCAAAATTCCGTAGGATTAACATTTCGTCCACGAAATCAAAATGGCGGGTAGACGGGAGCCTTAAATTTGACATTAAAAGTAATTTAAATTATTAAACTATTCAAAATAGTACAACAGTAATATTAAGCAATGAAATTCGTAAAACGATGCACTTTTGCTAGATTTCCAGCTTTGTACATCTTACATTTAGTAGTTTTCCATTCTCCAAGGTCTTCAACACTGTCCATTATAAAATCTTGCTGTTGTAACTCGTAAGATTTCCCGCAACATCCAAAAAATCTGCTGTAAGATCTTGCCAGCTTAGGTGTCGTCCTTATCACTTAAACGAGGTTCAAAATTACGATTTTCGTTGCCAATAACCTTCGTGTTGCTTCTAGTGCGACGTGAAAAAAACCAAACCAGTCGTTTACATTGTTAGAGAAGCACCTCACACATAGCAACGCATGGAAGAAATTGTGTCAGACACAGCATTTATTGTTTTACCATCGCCGTGTTAAGTTTGTGTTCTGTCTTAATTTGATTTATCTGTGCAAGGATTTGCGACTAAATATCCGATTCCAGTCGTTCCTTTTCATGTTTGATTATTTCTTTGCCGTACATTAATTCCACGGGTCTAAAAAAAAGGTATCGACAAGGGTCTTAGTTTTCCCAAGCAATTGATGAGTCGTCTGTATCAATTAATCTGATTAAAGCTATTGTTGTCAAGTTCAACGCTAAGTCGACCATATTTGTGCCATCGTTCAATTGAAAAGGTTGTCTATACACACTCTGGCTATATGACCCAACGCATCTCCAATTTGAAATGAGCTGCAGGTTTACCTTTTTTCACCCCACCCCCCATTCATCGAAACAAAGAACAAAATTCCCGACGCGGAATAATTCAGGAGAGCTTGAAGAGGAATCTGTTCCCCCAACTCTCCCCCTTTATCTCATTATGCTCCCCATTTTAGAAAGAATGTTATCTTCAGATAACACTCTTTCTTGGCTTTGTAGAACTCATGATAAGGTGAAAAAATTTTTCAATCCGGCTTTCAAAGTGGCATTTCTTAAAATAATGTTCTGCGAGTGGGAGATGTATTTAAGAGCACCCACACTTGAGAAGGAAATCATGTCAAATTGCTTTTCGACATCGCACATTTTTTTAATACCTTCGAATCATCTGAATTATCTAGTACTTTGTTAATGATTTGGGCCTTGATGTTTTCACCTTCTTGCCTCAAATTCATTTTCGTATCAAAAAGTAGCTTCTATTGAATACCTTGCCCTCAACTTTACGTGTTTGTGCCTTTCAAAGAGTTCATTTAAAGATTTCAGCGTAACTTTGATTTCTTCAGGAGACTGAAAGAATCCATCAAGATAATGAAAACCTTTATTGAGTCAACCTTCATTTTTTCGATAAAGAATTATTTATTGTAATAAGCATTTATCCATTATTTTTTAAAATGGATACAAAATTGCTTAAGTTTATTTTCAAGAATTAAAATGTTCTTCTGAGATAATTCAAAGCAGACGTGTCGAGCAAAATTACTTCTGTTTTAATTAGATAATTTTGTGGAGTACTAGGCTGTATTAATAAATTAAATAATCAACGGTTTATCCCAAACATTGTTGCTTTAATTGTAAAAATAAAAGAAAATCGAAGCGCAACAATAAAAGTTTTACAGAGGACACACAATCTTCAAAAAATACTCAAATAAATTTCAAAGTTCAAAAATGATCCGAAAATAACCAAAACGGAAATCCCCCCTGCTTTGATAGAAAACCCTACAGCAGTAAATACCTCTGCTAACTCCACTCCAATTAAAAACAATAAATGTAAAGATGAAGACGGCTTCATCACCCCTCCTTCTAGAAAAACAGTAAAAAGAGTAATAATTGAAAATCCTATACAAAATATCCTATCCACTGCAGATTCCAGAATCTGCATCTAACTTCTAACGAGGCTTCTGGTTCCCTCGTTCCTCCGACTCAATGACCAATAGCATCTAAAGGAAATCCCTCCCCTCCTCCGGTCGTGATGAAAATCACCAAAACTATAGGGAACAATTTAAAAACTTAATTTCATTTTTTCCCAACCGTAGAACTCGCCTATCAGGTGAATTTATAAAACTATACACAAACAACGAAACCGAATACAGAAAATTAATAGATTGCCTAACAAATTCGAAGTCTACATCATTAAATCAGTTTCTGAAAGGCCAATTAAAATCTGCATAAAAGGACTACCACGGGACACGTCTCTAGAAGATATCTCGCAAGAGTTAAAAGACCTTGGTTTCGATGTAGAAAAAGTTACACAATTACATAACAGAACTAAATTTCCACTCCCCCATATTCCTAGTATCCATGCCTAGAGAAAGCAGCAAAAGAAATATACAAAATTACTAAACTGTGCTATATGACCATCCACATTGAAGAATACCGAGGTATGGGAGTAACGCAGTGCTTTAACTGCAACAAGTTTCATCATTCATCAGAAAACTGTCGAATGACGACCAGATGCCTAAAGTGCGGCGAAGAGTACTTCGCCAGAGATTGTCCTATCAACTGTGATAGGATCCTATCACAGAGAAGCAAGCAAATCCTCTGTGTATCAACTGTGATACGCACGGTCACATGGCTTCCTGGGCACGATGCCTCAGTTACCCCCAACCCCCTAAGGGTTCAGCAAATTTTAGAAACAATAACAGCAGCAACAATAGCAAAGTAATAAATAACTACTCATTTGCACAAGCTACTCTTAACGCTCCACGCCCACAGATGGCAACACAACATCAGAGCGGATCAGAAACCTCTACACAAAATGAGGCCAGAACTAATAGAAATACCCGAACTTTTCCTAATCAAAATAGAAATATACAAGGAGGACATTTCTCGCAACCAATAGACCTTTTGTATGTACTTGCAGATATTCTAAACAAATTCCCTGAATTGGTAGCATATCCCCAAGATCGCAGCAGTAAAAAATAATAGAAACCAAAAAATAAGCAATTATTGAAGCACTCCTCGACTCCGAATCTTATGTTTAATTCTAATTTCACTTACAATAGCCCCCTCAATACTCTTGGCCTCAGTTTGTGCTCCTGGAACGCTAACGGAGTACTAGCTCGTATCGTGGAGCTACGAGTTTTTATAGAGAAGCAAGTCGCAGATTTAATGTTAATACAAGACACAAGATTCAGACCAAACAACAATTTTTACATAGCCAACTATTCAACCTATACAAATGACAGCATTAACGAATCCCTCCCCTCAGGGGGTACTATGATTATTATTAAAAATAGCTTCAAGCACCATGACCTATCTACCTCTCCGCTCCAACACGTTGAAACCACAATCATCTTTTTATTTCCCCCCAACTATCATCCCATCTCCATAGCATCTATTTATGTTCCCCCCTCCTCCGACCCCAGACTTTTCACTCTAGATATTGAAAATATTCTTCAAACCAACTCAAATTGTTTGATTTTTGGCGATTTTAACGCCACACACAATTAATGGAATCGCAGGAAAAACTCCACCAGAGGTACCCAACTTAAAAAATTTGCTGACAAATTACATCTCCAAATTGCTTTCCCTCCCCCACCTACTCGTTTGGGCAGAAATTCTTCAAACACTCTAGACATAGCACTTATTAGGGAATTTCATTCCCCATTTGAGATAACTGCAATTCCAGAGCTTTCATCTGACCATAACCCAGTTCTACTAAATTTTAATTTCACATCCCTAAAAACGACACATCAAAATAATTAAAAACACACTGGTCAGATTTCTCCAACTACATAAAAAATAATGCCACTTACTTCGACTACACTAACATCAACTTCCCTACACAACATGACAACAAAGTTAAAAATCTTACAGAAACAATCTTAAACGCATATCACCATGTCTCTACACCAATTAAAAATAACAACACAACCTACACCCCTAAGAATTTTTCAAAAACAAAAGACTTAAAATCCCTTCCCTTACCACCATCAGCGGCACAGCAACGTCTGACATCCACAAAGCCAACGTCCTAGCAGAGACCTTAGCAACTAACTTTCACGAAAATCCCTGACCCAGCTCTTTTATCACTAACATTGATAATGAAGTAACAAATAAAATCAACGACTTTTTTCTCATACCCACTAACACCCCTGTTGACCTTGACCCACTAACACACCTTGACCGCTTTTGTGAAACGGCGCTGCTGTCGCCTTGCAATGAAAAAGAAAGAGCAGACGCGACTGAGCGCGCAGAGTATGCGGTTGAAATAAAATATGAGAATATTGATACAGTCCACTTATTTTGTGTTACTTTAATGAAATCAGTTTCTAATAAGGAGCTATCGAGGGCCAAACATGGTCCTAGGAACCGGAGTCAGTCAGAAATCGTGTGACTATTGTAATTAACATTATCGAAGGATGAGTTTGCGTGTTAATTGTGTGTGAAATTTGCGTCTAATTGAGTGCTCCAAACATAGAGGATTTTTAAAGTAATACTTCCTGGTCTCGTGACAACAGTCCCGGCAATGAGGTAGGAGCAATTTTAAGTTTCTTTTGAGTAAAAAACTAATTAAATTCCCGAGTTGAAGTTAATTTTGTTTTTGATGAGTTTTAAAAAAAGAAATTGCTAGTGATAATATTGTTCTTGAATTAGAGTAATTTTGTTATAACTTAAAATGTTGGGTATAGCAAAGTTAAGGAAAGTTGAATTAAGAACCGTGGCCGAGGAAATCGGTTTAGTTGTTAACGAGGGTATGAAAAAGAGTGAATTAAGGCGTTTAATTGAGGATAGTGATGTGTTCAAAAATGACAACGAAGCTGTGAAAAGTGCTGTAGAGGATGTCTTAGAAAATAGAAATAAAAAATCCGATCAGGATAGTGAAATAGAAATAGAGCGTTTAAAAATCGAAAGAATTAAATTAGAATTACAATTAGCGCAAGTGAAGGCTAATGGAAATAATACTTCTTTTGATCAGGGGTGTAAAAGCGAATCAGAAGAATCACTGGATAGCTTATTAAAAAGTGTGAGGACGTTGACTATTAAACCGCCTAGTAAGTCCCAAGATTGGGGTTTCTTTTTTACTTCGTTAGAGAGAGCATATAGTACTAAACTGGTACCTGAGAAATTTAAAGCTGAGATTTTGTTGAATTTGTTAGGGGATAGAGCCGCTAATATTTTAACTTATATAGAGGAAAAAGATTTAAACAATTACGACGAAGTAAAATCTATCGTTTTGAGAGAATTTGAGCCAACCGCACAAGCAGTATTAGAGAATTTTCGAAACGCTTCTAGAGTAAACGAAACTCACGTGCAATTCGCTTCGCGTTCAACAACTAGTTTCGAATACTATTTAAAATTGAGAGGAGTAGCGGACTTCGAAACCTTGAAACAATTAATAGTATCGGATAAATTGTTTCAAACTTTAGATAGAGATATAGCCACGCATATTAGCATAAGACAAAATCAAAAATGGTTTACCCCTCTTGAGTTAGGCAAAGAGTGTGATTTATATTTTGCATCAAAAGCGAAGCCCTTAAATGAGACGAAAAAAGACCAAAAAATTTATAATAATAAATTTAAAACTGCATCTAAAGTATTTTTCAATGAGGTAAAAAATAAAAATTGTGATATATGTTTGAAAGATGAAAATCATCCGGTGTATGCTTGTCCGCGATTTAAAGCACTGTCGGTTAATGAGCGAATAGAGGTAGTGAAAAATAAAAAACTTTGCTTCAAATGTTTAATGCCCAATTGCAGTGTTAAAAGATGCTCGTACAGAAATTGTTTTTGTGGCAAAGCTCACAATAAACTAATTCATTTTCCTAAAGAAGCAAAAAGTGTTTTGTCTACGAAGGCGGATGCGTCGGATGTCGTAAATAATTCGCCGTCTGGGGGAAAAATTACTGAGCAAAGTTCTACTCTCTCCCCCAATGAGTGGATTACGCCTTTCGTTGGAACAAATTTAATCGAAAATAAAAATGTAATCTTGTCTACTGTAAAATGTTTGATAAAAGACAGATGTTCGCAGTGGCAAGAAGTGAGATGCATGCTCGATGTAGGCTCGCAGATTTGCATTATGACTCAGCAATGCTTACAAAGGTTACAACTAAAAAGTGAAAGGATAAATCAATATATTTCTTGCATTAATAATGCTTCGCTGGCAGTTAATCGCAGAGTTACAGCAACTGTGGCGAATAAAAATAAAAGTTTTGAAAGAAATATTTCCATGTTTGTAGTACCAAAAATAACGGATTTAATTCCTCATCAAAAATTAGATGCGTGTGTGCAAATTCCAGAATCTATTGAGCTTGCGGATTCTAATTTTAATATACCGGGAAAAATAGATATTTTAATTGGTGCTGAATACTTTTATGATATAATAAAGCCTGGTAAATTAATTGCAAAGAATGCGAATATGATATTACAAGATTCGGTTTTTGGGTATATTGTGGGAGGTAGTATTCCAAGATCAAATAAATTAGATTCTAATTATTGTGGTTTAATATGTGGGGCAGATGACTTAAATTCAAACTTGAGAAAATGTTGGGAGATTGAGGAAATAAAAAACGATTTACCTAAGAGTAAAGAAAATTCTGTATGTGAGGAACCTTATGCGCGAACGCATAGGAGAGATAAGTCAGGAAAATATATTGTGACTATGCCATTTAAAGAACATCCTTCATGTTTAGGGAATTCAAAAGATATTGCTGTAAGGCGACTTGAATCGTTATGGACTCATTTGTCTAAAGACCAAGAGTATTTAAACTTGTATTCCAATTTTTTAAAGGAATATGAAGAATTAGGACATATGACTGAAGTAAGAGATAGCGCTGAGGTCGGTGTGGCATATTATATGCCTCATCATGGCATTTATTGGCCTCATAAAAGAACAACAAAATTGAGAATAGTATTTAATGCTTCCACCTTGACTACTAGTGGAAAATCCTTAAACTCCATTCAATATAACGGTGGAGTTATCCAAGATGATTTGTTTACATTATTAGTGAGATTCCGTAAACACATTTTTGCATTTACGGGAGATATTCGTCAGATGTACCGCATGATTAATATAGATGAAAGTCAAAGAAACCTCCAAAGAATTTTGTGGAAGGAGGGCATTAATGAACCGGTCAAAGTATACCAACTTAATACCGTAACATATGGAACAGTTAGTGCTCCCTTCCTAGCGATGCGAACTCTGAAACAAATTTCGCTTGATGAAGGAAAAAACTTTCCAATTGCTGCATCGGTCCTGTGTGAGGACTTTTACATGGACGATGTTTTGAGTGGTGCAAATACATTAGAGGCGGCAAAAACTCTGCAACATCAGCTCATTGAGATTTTAAAAACCGCTCAAATGTCATTACACAAATGGTGTGGGAATAATTCAGAGCTTACACCAATAACGGAAAAGGAATACGAATTCTCATCTACGGATAAAATAAAAACTTTAGGAATTTCCTGGAAGTCTAGAATGGACTGTTTTACCTTTAAAGTAGAAGTGGAGCAAAATGCTCATCCTACTAAAAGATCAGTTCTATCCATCATCGCTAGACTTTTTGATCCACTTGGATTGCTTGGTCCAGTGATCACGAAGACCAAAATTTTCATGCAACAATTGTGGTTGCTGAAAATTGATTGGAGTGAGGCGCTTCCTACGAAAGAAGCTTGTGAATGAAAAGAATTTGTGAAATCTTTAATGATGTTGAACGATATGAATATTGAAAGATGCATTGTGATTCAAAACGCTAAAGTGATTGAACTCCATGGCTTCTGTGACTCTTCCGAAAAGGCGTATGGGGCTGCAATATACGCCAGAACGGTCAATTCGGTTGAAGTTAAAGTAAAGCTAATAGCGAGCAAGTCCCGTGTAGCTCCAATTAAGCAGGTAACAATACCTCGATTGGAGTTATGTAGTGCTGTTTTATTGACAAAATTAATGCATAAAGTACAGAATGCGTTAAAAATGGATATTGCATCAGTCTTCTATTGGTCAGACTCTACAATAGTTCTTTCGTGGATGAAAAAAGAACCTAGGGAATTAAAGACTTTTGTGGCGAATCGAGATGTGATTATTCTTGAGTTTACCAAAATAAACCAGTGGCATCATGTTCCTTCGGATTTAAACCCCGCAGACATCATTTCGAGAGGACTTGATCCAGAGAAAATTCAATTAAGTGACTTGTGGTGGTTCGGTCCATCATTTCTTCTAGAGTGCCTTGTGAACTTCCCTGGTGATAGCTACGATCTTCATAATAGTGAATTATACCAAAGAGAGCTAAAGGATCATTAAGGAGAACCAGTTTGTCTTTTAGTGCACAACTGTGAGATTCTTCCCATTATTAATAAGTGTTCTTCATTTACGAAACTACAAAGAATAATTGCATGGTGCATGCGATTTAAGGAAAATGCAAGAAATCCCTTACAGAGAACTACTGGCAACTTAACTGTACCAGAATTATCTGCTGCTTTAATTTGTTTAGTGAGAAGTGTGCAATTTGTGTATTTTGCAAAGGATATTCAGTGTATTATGAAAGGGGAAAAATTATCCAATTTCAGTAAATTATTAAATTTGTCTCCATTTCTTGACGAAAAGAATGTACTCCGTGTTGGCGGAAGACTGCAACATTCTGAACTACCTTTAAATCATAAACATCCTATGTTAATCCCTAATAACTGTAATATTTGTGATTTGATTATTGATCATTATCATGTGTTTTATCTCCATACAGGTGTTGAGGCCACACTGGCTAACTTACGTACACAATTCTGGATCACAAATGGTAGATCCACAGTTAAAAGAGTATTGCATAAATGTTTAAAACGCCTTAAGGTAAGTGCTAAGGCTAAAAACCAAATGATGGCAGATTTGCCCAGTGCCAGAGTAAACATTTCTAGAGTATTTTCTAAAGTCGGTATTGATTTTTGTGGACCATTTAGTATTAAGTTGTTTTCTGGTCGATTTAAAAAATTGTATAAATGTTATGTATGTATATTTATATGTTTTGTTGTTAAAGCAGTTCACCTTGAAATTGTAAATAGTTGTAGCTCAGATGCTTTTATGGGTGCTTTAAAACGATTTATTTCCCGTAGAGGAAAACCCAGTGATATCTATAGTGATAATGGTAGAAATTTCGTGGGAGCAAATAATGAGTTAAAGAAAATATTAAAAGATTTGTTCAATAAGGAAAATACAGGGAAAATTGAAACATTCAGTGCCTCAGAAGGCATCATTTGGCATTTTAATCCACCTGCTACCCCTCATTTGGAGGTTTGTGGGAAGCAGGCATTAAATCATTAAAATCGCACCTAAAAAGAGTTGTAGGAAATGCCATTCTTACTTATGAAGAATTGAGCACCCTTGTTACCCAAGTAGAGGCAATATTAAATTCTAGACCTCTTAGTAGTATTTCTAGTGATCCTAATGATGATTTTATTCTCACCCCAGCCCATTTTTTGGTTGGATCGTCGTTAACAGCATTACCAGATCCAGATTTAACTGAGGTACCTATGAATAAGTTAAATAGATGGCAATTGGTACAAAAGCTTACTCAAATACTTTGGAGAAAATGGTCATCAGAGTATTTAAATCGTTTACAATCACGTGTCAAATGGCACAAAGGTGAGAAAAGGTTTAAAGAAAATGAAATTGTACTGGTAAAAAATGAGGATAACTTTAAAACTCTTAATTGGAACCTAGCAAAAATAATTAAGGTCCACGCAGGAGAGGATAATATAATAAGAGTTGTAACATTGAAATCAAACAAAGGTATATATCAACGTCCTGTAAACAAGATTATTAAATTACCTTTTTATGATTGATTGTCAATTTGAATTGTATATGTGTTACTATTCATTATTATTGTATTTAATTGTTTGAATATTTTATCTATTGTGAATTAATAATGTATACTTTGTATTATGTTGAAAATTTTTCAAATTTGTCAAGGCGGGCGGTATGTTGTGCCCCTTGACCGCTTTTGTGAAACGGCGCTGCTGTCGCCTTGCAATGAAAAAGAAAGAGCAGACGCGACTGAGCGCGCAGAGTATGCGGTTGAAATAAAATATGAGAAAATTGATACAGTCCACTTATTTTGTGTTACTTTAATGAAATCAGTTTCTAATAAGAAGCTATCGAGGGCCAAACAACCCCCATCGAGCCAGCATGTCCAAATGAAATTATTGAATATATCAAGAAAATAAATCGTAAAAAGGCACCTGGCAAAGATGAAATCTCTAATAAAAAGCTAAAAAAAACCCCTTCCTATTAAAACTATCTTTATTATCAGATATATCATTAACAAAATACTAAAACTAAAACACTTTCCGATTTCCTAGAAAAACTCTGTCATCTTTCCCATTCTGAAACCTGGAAAGAACTCCCACCTACCCAACAGCTACAGACCCATTTCCCTATTATCAACACTAAGTAAACTCACCGAAGCAATTATTTTAAATAGACTAAAAAAAATTTATAAACGATAAAAACTTAATAAACCTTAAACAATATGGATTTGTCAAACTTCTTTCAACTATTCCCCCTTTACTCAAACTCACCGAAATTATCTCTTCCGAAAGTCGATTCACAGGAGCAGTATTTTTAGATATTCAAAAAGCAATCGACAGTGTGGATTGACCGTTTAATATACAAAACGATCCCTTATAACTCCCCCCCCCCTCATATGCAAGAAATCGATCTTTCCAGTTTAAAGTTGGAAACACTTTCTCTAAAAACTTTTAATAATGGTGCAGTACAAGGATCTCTGTTAGGACCCCCTTTTTTCAACATTTTCGTAAATGATATCCCCAACCACTTTCTCACAAGTATCAACCTTTGCGCTGATGATACTGCAATATTAGCAAAATACAAAATTCCGATTATTGTCCCCAAAGCGCTCAATATTCACCTCAAAAATTTGGAAAACTACTTCAACATTTGGAAAATTAAAATTAACGTGGATAAATCAGCAGCAGTTATTTTTACGAGAAGGAGAATCTTACCCCCACCACCCATCCTCTACAACACTCAAATTCCTTGGTCTGATTCAACTAAATATCTTGGAATAATTTTTGACAAAAGACTCACCTTCAAACAACACCTTACACATTCGCGAGAAAAATTCCGCAAACTCTACCCCCTTATCGGACAGAATACATATTTATCACTAGATAACAAAAAGCTTCTCTATACCTCCGTTATGCGCCTAGTTATCACGTATGCATGTCCTGTTTTTTCTGCTAAAAGTAATTTACAAATTCTAGACTTTGCTCAAAATTCTACACTCAGAATGATTGCAAAAGCAAAGTGGTTCAAGAGAAATTCCGAAATCAGAAAAGCCTTAAATATAAAAAGCTTCAAAAAATGTATATAAGATATCTCACTAAACTTCTTTACTTTTCTACAAAACAATAGTAACCCAAATATGGAAAGTCTCGAAATATACCAACCTAACGACAGAACCAAAAGACCTAGAAAATTTCTCATCGAAACTTATGAACAACCGTAATTCCTAAATTATCTTTCATTAAAAATAATTTTATCATACTCAACTTCTAAAATTAGAATCATATTTTCTATATTTTCCTTCAAACCCCCAATACAGAGCATGCCCCTCCCACCACGAAATAGCCATGCTCCAGGACAGCCAATTGAAATTTAAGGTATCACCTTCCTCACTTCCAAAACTAAAATCTCAAACAAACCAACGCATCCTCCCACCCTTCCTCTACACTTGAACTCCAAGCAACCACCGCACATTCCAGCGAAACCTCCATCATTTCCAGTCGTCACCGCAAGATCCGAGCTTAAAGGCGGCTACCCCACCTAGATGCCCGTAGAATTGTCTCACAACTAGAAGCAACACGAGGGCTATTTTCGACGGACCTCGGTAATTCTGAACCACAGTCAAGTGATGAGGACGACACTCCTATCTCCTAACATCCAAACCACGCCAACGGGAGGGCTTTGGGCCCCGACAGATTTAACATGCATTAGCCCCGGCTACGGGTCTTTAGCGTCCAAGGATCGAACCTGCGACTGAAAGAAAAACATCAGCTCCGAATCCCCATTTTAAGCTGAGCTGAAGGCACGTAAACTTGGATATAAAAGATGCTCCTGCCAAATGCGAGTTGCATTATGTTATTCGCTCTTTTCCAGCAGAAGGGAAATGATACAGTCGAAATTCACCAAGTATACGACGAACACTTTGGAATGATGGTGTAGACAATTTAAAGACGGACGAACTGGCGTTTACAATGAAAGGGGATAAAAATGCAAGTCTGTTCAAACAAATCTTCAACAGCAGGACATTTATGGCTTCGGGTTTTTGATTCTAAAGAGGTGTCTTATTTGTTAAATTTATAGATCCGGGGACTACGATCAATACAGCTGTTTATTGTCAAGTTTTAATTTTTATTAATGTCGCACTAGAAGCAACACGAGTGCTATTGGCGACGGATCTCGTAATTTTAAACCAGTCAAGTGACGAGGACGACATCTGAGCTGGCACCCCCTCTCTTAACATCCACACCATGCCTATGGGAGGACTTTGGGCCCCGACTACACTGCGGGTCTTAGGCAGCCAAGGATGGAACCCGTAACTGAACGAAAATTGCCGGTCACGAATCCGAAACTATGACCACTAGGCTACTGCGGCCACGGAGTGTTATTCAAAACAAAAGATTAATGCCGATTTCTTGAGTTATCTTCTTTGAAGACAACGTCCACACTCACAATGTAGCTATAACTCTGTATGTTTCTGGAGCAGTTTAAATGTAATGCGTTTGATCCTCCAGCGTATAGCCCTAACTTAGCTCCGTGATTTTTATCTCTTCCTTGAATTGAACTCGCTTAGGAGGCCTAAGCTTCCAAACCAACGAAAAGCTTAGAAAACAGTGCGGGTCCATCTTACATCACAGGTGGCAACATCCTTAATTATTATACCGAAAACCTTTTAAAAAGATCAAAGGAAACGAGATAATTGCTTTCAAAGACACTATTCTTTCGCAAATGTCGCATTCATCCACGAATTCCGTATTGTTATATATGTTAGACGTGTCTGCAATTCTTTCTTACAAAGACATCATGGGTGTCTACCTAATACCTCCTGAAACCTTAAGTTTTTTATATGTTTGGGACTAGCTTTTTTTCAAAATGCTTCGGCAATTATTTTCATTGAAAATGTAGTAGTTAAAATGATTAATTTTAAAGAACCTATAAAAAATAAAAGTTATAGCTTTTTTTTACTGATTGAAAAGATAAAAACGTAAAAAATAACTGATTAATGAGCATCATTAAGTATGTTTATCTGCTAATTTTTTTTTTTATATTTTGGTTTTAAATGTTTGTTTTTTTCAAATCACTTTAATTTCATTAAATGTTTATTATATATTTGTGATGGCATTTTTTAGGGAGATGATTCTAAATAAGGGGACCTCAGGAAGGTTTCTGCCTGATCCTTGATTCTCCTGCAACATTACCCTTCATGATTAAAAAAAGTTATTCAAAAGAACCGAGTTGATAATCTAATTTTCTTTTTATCATTCAACATTCTGAGTATTACTCTTAGAATTTAAGCAATGTTTTCTATTTAATGCACACAAAATATGCCAATTTTACAAAAATTACATATAAAAAAAAATTAAGTTCATGAATAACTTTATTTAGAAAATATGTTAACAATTTTATTTGTTTTAAGAAAGAAAATATAAGAATTTTTTAAAGAATAATATACATCTTTTCTAATCATAATTCGATAAGAAGCAATTACTAATAGGCAAGTAATATAACTTTCAAAAAGCACAGATGAATTTTTAAAATATTATGTTTAGTGACATTGGATGCTTATAGTTTTTAAACTTACATAAATTTATACATTTGCTCTCCAGTGATTCCACAAATATTGACAAAGTGGCCACAGACAGAGGTTTTTGTTGAATCATGGGATTGAGCAATGTTTTGTAATAAATAATACAACCCCCTCCCAAGATTTAAAAATGAGTTGCAATAAAAAATAAACACAAATTACAAAGTTATTTTTTAGTTTATTCATTTTCTTCAGAACGCAGTCTGGCATGTGAATTTATTACTCGAATTGCCAACTGCTGAGCTCTTTCAACAATGAGTTTTCGCTTCTTTGAGGATACGGCATGTCCAATTTCAGCACAATATGTTCGATTCATCATCATCAAAATTTCCAACTCCTGAAATTTAATTTTACAACAATCAATATAAAATTTATTTTACACATAAGTAATGATAACAAATTTTACACAACTACTATTTACACAAAAAATTTTACACTGGGAATAAGCATATTTTTAAATGATTATTAATATTACTTTTCTAAAAATTATATATGGAATTTCGCTTTTAGAATAAAAGGAGCCAAAAGCATATTTTTCCACCAAAAAATTTGCTTCAGATTTTAATAAAATTTAGTTTAAAGTTATTGATGCAGCACATTTTGTCACCAAAGTGCAAGAGTTGTATGCATGTTATGTTGTGGTCTTCATTGCCTTTAGTTATCTATTGTTGCATATTCTTCATTCCTTGTTGTAGACTTACGATTCTGCTTAGAAAGAAACATTTAATGATATTCAAATCAAGAACATATTTAAAAATAACATCAAAAAAGCACCTTTATTTTAAAGTTGTGTCAGGTACCCATTGGCGACAAATTTGTTTCTGATAACCACTAAGTTCTTTGGAGAAACTTCTACATAGGTCACCTTTCCTTAAAAACTGTAGATAATTTTTGAAACTCGGAGACATTTTAAAAATACATTATACAGTTCTTTTTGCTTTTTAATAACCTTCATCCTAAAATTATTTATTTTTGAGCACCTTAGATGGACGCTTTATAATTGTTCTGCTAAGTATATCTAACAGTATGAATACCATTTTTTTTTAATGAGTTGAAACGAAAGGATAAAATGCATGTTTTACAGAAGTTTTTGGGTTTTCTCCAGAGCAGAGATAAAGATCGAATTTTAAAATATGGTTAAACATTTTATTTGGAATGAATTAATATAACCTCTTTCATAGAACTATTCTAAAAATAATAATTTGTATAATTAAAATATTATTTGTATAATTCTTACTGCACCTTACTAAATTATTTAAATTTTTGAAATAAATTTTAGATAATTATACATTGAATTTGTAATTTATGATTAAAAATTTTCTATTTGTACTATGAAATTTCTATAATCTTTAATATTCTCACTTAACATTCAGTTAGTTGTGCCTTATCTGACACATGCAGTCACTTCTTTTTTGCTATTTTCCGTTTGTTTTGGAAATAATTTTTGTGCTGTGTTCCTGTGCTTCAAGTGTGATGTTTGAACAGTTAATGACTAGGATATTTATTTATTTCGCAGGCTAGCTCTAACATTGTTACGAAATTATGATTCTTGTACCATTAGAGATGTTAATTAGCAGTAAATGGAACTAACATTTAGCTTGATTTAAAAAAGTATGTAACTATAATAGTAATCACTTGTGGGTTCACTTAGAATTACTGAAAATATCATTTAAAAGTTGATCCTCACTAAAACCCTTAAATATTTCAAGCTATGAATTGTTATATATTTTCAATTCACTCATGCAAAGAACCGTTATTAACGTATAAAAATGAAATAACAATTCATGATTAAAAGAAACACATATCAAACAAAGAATACACATACACAAATGTAACTATTCATTACACAAGCATATTACCTTAACATTTCGAACAGTAACTTTCTTGAAACCATTAGGCAGCAAATGCTTTGTTTTCCTGTTGCTTCCATAACCAATATTGGGCATCTTATACTGACCCTTAAATCTTCGACGTACTCTGTTGTCAATACCTTTGGGTTTTCTCCAGTTTGGCTGCATATATAAAAAGACTACTTTAGAAAATCAAATTGACCTAACAAGCAAAATACTTACAAAGCTAGATCCTTATAGCATTTAAATTTGTACATAAAGGAAAACCTGAATTTATTTGAATATACTTTTCAAAGACATAACATATTACAAACATGCAGTACTATCTATTTTCACAGATAAAAACAAATATTTGAAGAATAAACACCCCAAGTACTTTAAAATGGATGATAAATTGCTTTATTTTATATTCAATGAAATGCAAAATATTGTTTTGAGATATTAAGTGAATTTTATTGAGATATTACATGATAATTATTTTTAAACAAAATAAAACTTAACCTTATAATTTCAAATGTAATTGTTGAAGTTTATTACATATAATTAGGTATAACTACAAGAATTTCTAGTAAAAGTACTTTAGAATTTACAAGGAAGAAATGAAATATTGAAAACTGGAAATTTTTTATGGGGCTTGGATTCCTAAAGTAATCCAAATTAAAAGCTCCAAAGAATAATTTACTACACCATTATACTGATACAATACACACTATCATAAAATAAAATATTAACAAAAATTACATCTTTACTCCAGATTTTTAGCTTCACAAAATAATGTAAAAAACACAATGTGTCTCAATTTACATAATTCAGTTTGGCACCATTTTGACATTCAATGCAAAATATCACTTTATTTTACACATTATCTTATCAATGAACATGACAATAGAGCCCTTACTGTCAAGTTACCCACATATTTATACACATGTGCATAATCAATTTTAAAAGGTTTGTATATAGTATATATTGTTTGATGAAGTAAATTTGACTACTAAATTGGATTGGAATGCTGCTTAGCCCAACCACCCTTGGCAATATTTTACCAAATGTGACTACACTGTTTTCTATGATGAGTTTACTAAATTCACAGCAATGAATAAAAATCTTAAATAATACAGAGGTAGAAAATCTCACTTTGAATTGCCAATAAAACAACAATATCGCCACCTGTCTCAGTTCTTTTTTGACTGATTTTTTTTTATGAAAAAGGAAATTAGCTGAACTCATTTTTATAAAATATATGTATAAGAGAAATTATACTTTATTTTTTATTGAGCCACTGAACATAAATATATATATGAATTTGAAATATTTAGAAATGCAACCAAAAACTGAAACAATTATGAAATTTGTTGGGTAATTGCATCTGAATTTGTTGCATCTGAAAGAGGAATAACTGATGTTGCACGCATTAAAGCTTTCCAACAATTAAGAATTCATTAGATATTTGATCAATTTTCTTAGGATCTACCAGAATAATAGGCAAGGAAGAAATTTCCTTATTTCCCTTTTGCAAACTTAATGTTTTGCCAAAAGAATAGCACCAAGTGGTTGAAGCTAAACTGCATTTTTCACCAATCCAAGATTGCTACCTCTCTTGTTTGTAAAAAGTGGAAACCTGTGCTTATATTACATTAATGAATAGAGAGATCTTGATTAAAAGTAAGAAAATTATGAAATGAATCACACTGTAAGCAAATAAATTATTCTTAACATTACATAGCATAATTTACGAATATTTTTTACCTTCAGTTTTGCATATCGATCAGACTGATGACGAATAAACTTCTTCACCCTCTTTTTCACAATTTTACGTTTAACTAGTGGACGAATTGCCATGATGACTGTAAAAAGAAAAAAAAAAAAATTACACGTGAGAACTTACATGAAACCACAGTGTTAAAACAACATGCATACATCACGAACATTTTTATCACGCGATTATTGTACAGTAAGGAAAGAGACAAAAATGACATCATTTTAAATCAAACTGCATTTCAGATATTCAACAAAAAATAATGCACTAGAACAATTGATTACACATATTACATACAATGAAAGTCAAATACATAGGCTTAGTAAGAATAAGTGTAAATGGTAGATTCAGGCGTATATATTTATTCTTTTAACCTTATCGTCACATAACAAACTTAATTTCACGACACCAGAATACATTTTTAATAAAAGTTTGAACAATTATTTACAAATTTGAAAAACTTACCAGTTACTTAACACAAATTTAATATTACACGTGCACACCGACGTTTCTTTCCGACCTAGGAGAATTTTGCCGTAGATGAGTTGAGAGGAAAGGAATGAAAATTCCTTCTAGAACAATGTATTATGCACAGGCTCAGAAGTAAATCTTATACATTGTTCCCAATCTACAATATTCAAAAAATATAATATTGTTATTGAAAATTAATATAATATTGCTTACGTAATTTAATGATTGTTAAAACATTTTGATAAAGAAATTTATGTGTAACTTTTTTTTTTTAAAAAAAATTTAACACTTTGTAAGAAAATATCTGGAACTATTTCTGTATTTTATTTCCTATTTAAAACAAAACTAAAGGTATGACTTTAGTTTTTCATAAGCTTCATAAGGGAAATTCTTTTTAAGAAATAATATATATTAAATCAATAAATCAGTTTTAGGCTTAATAATTTGATGTAAACAATGTTATAGTGTTTGTTCTCAACATCTCACACAATTCAAACAAATCAAGCTTTGACACTTCAATAATTATTTATCATATTACATTTTAAAATCAGAAAAATATAGAAGACGTAAGTAAATTAAACTGTCATAACTCCCTCTAACTTTTTCCAGATTTATTGGTGATAAAGTTAGAATATATTTGGTACCATTTGCTTGAAAATATATAGCTCGAAGTGGATAATATATGACAGTTTTCCAAACTCGATAATTCGCATATTTTTATATATTTGTTAATTGTAAAGTAGATTAATTATCATTCACCTGAAATGTCAACATTTTTGGATATGAATATTGCTCGTTAGTATAAAAAACCGCTTACAGACTAAGCGTGGAGTATGCTTAGACTGAAAACGGACTGAACTATACATGTGAATCTTGATACTTTCTGAGTTGTTAATGTGAATGCTTGTCACGTGAAACATAAATTAAGCTATAAGGTAATTTAATTGTTAAAAAATGCTAATTTTATTAAGGTTTAGTAATTGCTAGTGCCACTCGTAAGACAACAGTTGATTTAAACTGTTGTGGAAACGGCACTTTTCTAGACTAGGCTTTGGTATACAGACTTACGGATTTGGCGAGATTTTTTCGGGCGATAAATCGCCAAGTCATGACACTTGTTCCCTTGGCAGAGAAATGGCATCAATAATAATTTTGAAATGGATATTTCAAAACGTGTAATTGGAAAAAATAATCTAAATTTATATATAATCAAATTACTAGTATTGTACTGTCATGTATGAAGCAGCTGTGTAAATAAATGACACAGTCACAATAAAAATGTGAATTTCCATGATTTTTTATTGAAGAAGCTTAACCTGTATGACATACAGGTGGAACAGAATTTGTTCAAATTGGCATGATTGATATGGGCATGACGATTAAGGGCTTAATGTATAATAGGTTTACACTAAGAAAATGTTTGAAGATTGCAATTTCCTTTAAAATAGAACATTATAAAAATATTATTTTGAATGTTATTACAATTGTTTTTTACAGTGTAAAAAGTGTTAGAGCTATATACAGAATAAAAAATATTTTTGGTTTTTGCAAAGTTTTTGGGGCAACTGCTGCTGAATTTTGGCTATCAATTCATGAGAAATAAGGATGGTATTACCCTTGGTGATGGAAATTCAACCAAAATGAAATGCAACTCCAAAAAGTGTTCTTAAAATAGCGGTTTTTGTGAAAATTAATAACTTTAGATTATATTTTATTTTTGTCATCATTAAGACAAACATCAAAAATGAATTTGGAAACCATTGATTTATTATATTAATTCAAATAGTTATTTAAACATTTTTTCTGATATTTGTAGAATAAATTTTTTTTCAAGCTTTATTTTCCTAGTTAAACTTTACAAACTAGTACTTATTTATTATAGTGATTTTAATAAAACTTTAACTAAATATAAAAACTTGGATGATACAATTGAAGATTCATGCATTTAGTAACTATTATGTTATGGAAAATTTATAATTTGAATAATTTATTAGTGAGACTGTAGTAAGATATTATACACTGCTGACCATTAAGATTGCAACACCATGAAGGAAAGCAAATAGAAAAAAAAATATGTATTGTATGTAAACAGTATGGCATGAAGACAATTAAATAATTAAATTTGCTAGCAGTTGGGGGATTTATAGGGATGCAAAATAAGTAGAAACAGCTGCCACCCCTTGCAGCTAAAATGGCCCATACCCAGTTCAGCATGGAATCGAACTGGGCTTCGATGACAGAAATGGGCAACTCATTCCATGCTGTTTCAATTCTATGCCACACTTATCAACTGTATTAGCAAGAAAGGGATGGCAAAACAGTCTCTCGGCAACCCATGACCAGATGTTTTCAATGAATGACAGATCTGGAGACCATGCAGGCCAAGGCAACAATCGAATACCCTGTGTATCAAGGAAGGTCAGAACACAACGTGCAACATGTAGTCTTGTATTATCTTTTTGGAAGATGTCCTTCGGCAGGCCTCGAAGATAGGGCCCAACCACTGAACGTAAGATGTCTGAAATGTATCGATCTGTTTTCAGTTCACTATCGATCCAAACTAGAGATGTGTATTGTGTAACCAATGGCTGCCCAAACCATCACACCAGGTGCAGGACTCCTACCTGGATATTGAATGCAAACAGTTGATGAGAGGTCTCTTCAGAGCCTCCAGGCATGTACACTGCCTGCACGTAGAACCTCATCTGAAGAGACGACATTGTGCCATTCTTGTATCCATCTTTGTTGTTCGGTGCACCAGAGTGGCCATCTCTCTTTGTTTGGCATTGTCAAAGGAAGCCGAAGTAATGGTCGCCGTGCCTGACCGTTCATATTGCTACAAACATTCTTTGCACTGCACGAGTGGATACTGCAAGTGATGCAAACATGCCAATTTCCTGACCAATGATCCATGATGTGGTTGTACAGTTTTGCAGGGCCGACCTTCCATTATGTCTGTCCCCTTGGGCATTAGTCATCAGAGGGTGTGGAGATCCTACATGCCATTCAGCATGACCCTCAGCAATCTAATGATTCCATATTTGCATGACAGTGTTTGGATTTTGACCAGTATGATGGGCAATATCTTCGAATGGTAATTCCACTCTCTTGATAGGCAATGATCCTGCCTCTCGAATTCCGACAGTTGCTGGTAAGTATTTCATTTTAAATGAAGCATAATATGATATTCTGAGCAAACTCCAACTTTATAAGGCACTTTCCAAATGAGAAATCTACTACACAACATGTCTTTTGGGCTTCAACATGTCATGCAGGGCTTCAGATGTCATTTCTCCCTCCTGCATGGTCTAAATGTGCTGAAATACTAATCATTTGCTTAATCCAACCTCTTCTTCCTTTCATGTGATTTTGATGTTCATCTGATCATTACTTTCTGGTGTTGCAATTTTAATGGCAAACAGTGTATTTATGAAATGGTTTCCTCACCTCATTAAATATTTAACCTCATTAAATATTTTTAAAAAAATAAATCTATTTTCATTTTGAAAATTTTCTTAAGCAGGTTCTTTTTAAGTTTGATGGGTAATAATTTTCCAAATGTGGTTTTTGTCATATTTTCTGTGTTACTTATATGCACAAATATTTTAATTGCTTTTTGGTTAGTGAATTTTTAATTAATTTATAAGAATTTATTAAAATTACTGCATTGTATTTCATCATCAACATTTGATGTATCATTAATGAATTATAGACTGCATAGTGTTTTATGAAATCTTCTTCTGAAGGATGAAGAGTTAATCACTAAATAATTTGTTCAGGAATTGTTACAATATCTTTTTGTTACAAACTTTTATTACATTCATTATATTTAATGTTATGATTTGTATCAGTTTTTTCCCTGAGATACTTTGTAGCAAATTAAATTTTGTATTGTTTTTAACTGTATTTCAATAAACGGAATATATTCCTTATTTTTCGTATGTTAGCAAATGTAAAATAAGAGGCTTATGTGGGAAAATTATCTTATTTTCAAACTTGAAAATGTGCAAATTTTGTCTTTATATACATTTTTTTTTCTGTTCAAGGACATTTTATGAACTATATTTGACAATATTGTTTTTCCAATTATTATTTTAATTGATGTGTATCTTCTTTTGTAGTGAGTAGCATTTTGGAGCATTTCCATTTATATTATCAACAATTGAGACACCAAGTCTATTTGAGGCATGAGTGTGTCCTGTCAATACACCAATAATGATTTATGAGTAAAGTGTCTTAAAATTTTAGGCAGTTTTCGTATTTGGGATATATTCAACCAATAGTTCTAGGTGCTAGGAAGTGCTGTCATTCAGCATTCGATTCCAAAGTCACCACTTCAGTGGAAGTCTATAGGTGTATTACTTTGGGGCAGGTTTGAACTGCAGTCTGCAGAAATGCGTCTAAAATAATTGAAAATCAGAAAGAAACTCTCTATCAACCAGATATCAAGTATTTTTACATCAGGAGAGAAGGTAGCTGCAACACTATACTAAAATGTTATGTTTTTATATCAGTATTTGGAAAATGGAAACATTAATTTAAGAACAGAACTAGGTATGCTACAACACAAAATGAGGATCAGTATTTAAAACCAATAGATAGTTGAAACCACAGTATGATTGCTAGTTCACTGTTACAGTTCCTTCAAAGGCTCACTGGCACCAGAGTTTTGACTAATATCTGTTATAAAGATTCCATTGTGTTAAATTTTATGTTTACTGATCTATGGTTTGTGTTTCACTAAACACATTTCACAATCGCTGCCTGCAGAATGTGGGTATAGAAGCATTTGGGAAGAGATGGTTAAACAATATTCTAATCAAGAATGAATTTTTATTTGGTGCACAACTTAACAATAGGTCATTTATAATATAAAGAGAATATCTTGCTAGGAATAATCTTGCATTTTTGATTCTCGAGTAATTATTTTCTTGATTCGGGGAAGACAGAACGAATTTATGAACTATTATCTCTATCAATAGCTTTATCTACTTGTACATCTTCATGAAGGGAACACTAATAGTTTAGTGATGCAGGGATAAAAATCTTCAATCCTATTGCAACTCTTTATATTGTAACTATTGGAGATGAATCCTTGCTCTTTGATGATAATGTCAGGTTAAACCATGCTTGACTAGTGACTAATTTCCCCCTTCCCGCTTAAACCAAGGAATCCTTTGATTAAATTGGTCAGTGTACCCTTTCGAATTGAACCCAATTGAACATGTTTGGAACATTCTAAAGAGATGGTTTGCTAGTTATCACCTCTCCCAAAACAGCAGCTGACAAACTCCTCTATAGGAAAGGAAGAGAATGTCTGTTTTGATTTCCTGTCTTATCTTATAGTTATGTGACATTTCTTTTGATTCGGTGAATTTATATCCCTTATTGAAATTTATTTTTGTACAATAACTTGTATGCTTTTGTTCATTTTTATGTTGTGTACATATTGTATATTTTTTTGTTTATTGACAAATGCAATAAAACAAATTTAAATTATTTTATGTTCCATGCATAGTTTCCTTTTTTCATGCTTCATAGCGTCTTTAAATTGTGTTCCAGTTACAAAACTTTTCTTCATTTGTAGTAATTATCCTGAAACTATATTCCCTGATGATTTAGTAAACTTACATGATTAATATTTGTTTATTATAAATGTTTCCATTAGTTCTAAACTGTTTATATTAGTACAAAAATGATTTAATTATGAATAGGTAATTCATTCATTCATTATTCTACTATACAATATCCTCTATAATTGTTTTTTATTTGCAGAAGTATTTTGCTTACATTGTATGATCCACAATTATTATTACTGGACTTCATTCCGGGAGTTTTTCTCTACCTCTTTTCATAGTTGCTCATGAAAATTTTTTGGTTAATTTGTGCTTTTGTAGTACATATAACCAGTGATGAAATTTAATTAATGTGTGAACTAATTCATTTCCTTAATGACCATTTGAAAAGTGTTTTTAAAAGAAGGCCATTGTAGGATGAATCATAATTACAAGTGTCATGTTAACTAGTACAGTAAATTCATCAAAACGTTACTTTTGCTGAATCATTGAGAAACTGCCTATATCCCAATACTGCACATAGCAGAAGCAGATTAGACTTTCTTTTATTTGTAAATTAAATATATTCCTTATTTCTGATCATATATTATCTACTAAAGTAATTTAAGCGTAGCTTATAGCTTTAATTTGATAACCATGTACCTTTTTAGTCTGTAATTGGAAAATAATTTTCATAAAATCTTAACTCATGAAAATAATAGAGAAAATAAAATAATAATTAATTTTAATGCACATTAATAGAATGCAGAATAAAATATAGTATTTTAATGATATTAGAGCTAATTAACAAAACTTTTATTACTGGTAAAGTTTTAAAAGTTCATGTTACCTTGGTATATCTTTAAAGAAGTCACTTTTTATATTTTGTTTTTATAACTTTATTTTTCTTTCATTTATCTTCAAAATTCTGATTCCCTATGCATGCAACATTAAATTTTTTCTTAATTTACTGGCTGATACTTTTATTTAAATCCACATACTAAATTAAGGTCTCGGTATTTTAACAAGTAAATTTCTATTTTGACAAGCTTTCTTGGTTATAATGTTAGTGATATTTGCTAACCCTTTTACATTCATTTATTGACTAATTCAAAGAATATATATATATATATATATATATATATTCTTTAAAACTGCTGAATAAGAAACCTTTAATTAATGGATCAATTTGTTAAAGTAAACCAAATTTCAAAAAAAAAAAAAAAATGTATAATACAGTTTTGGAAATTTATAAGTTTTGTTCTGGTATGAATATCATTCCAAGATGTCTGACAAAAATAAATTATTTATTTTTATTTTCTAACAATAAACACACAAATTGTGTCATATTGTGACTTCATATAATGGAAAACTAATTTCAGAATGTATTATTTTAATAAAATAAATATAACTGAAAAATATATCTTTTTAAATGAGTGCAATTTAACTTCATATTTTTAAAAATGTCCCCCCCCCTATAAGAGTGCATTGCTACAAAAGAGATATTTATGGCGAAATATTTAGTTTAGAATGGAATACATAATCTCAGTATTGAGAAGTATGGAGAACTCTAATCTCATTTCCAGTGAATTTCACTATAGAATGGATACTAATACTTGCCTTTTTATTGATATGTTTACTATTCTTTATTTTTTTTAGCTTGCAATGATTTATGGACAGCTTGTTATTGGTCCTCCAGGATCAGGAAAGACTGCTTACTGTCATGCTATGAGTGAATTTCTTAGAGGTCTTGGAAGAAGAGTAGCCATTGTTAATCTCGATCCTGCAAATGATGTTCTGCCATATGAAGCTAGTATAGATATATCTCATCTTATTACTGTTGAGAATGTTATGCAGCACATTAAGCTGGGTCCTAATGGCGGACTTATTTATTGTATGGAGTTTTTAGAGAAAAAAGTTGATTGGCTCTTAGAAGAGCTTCAGAAATTTAAGGATTGTTATTTATTATTTGATTGTCCTGGACAGGTAAATTGGTCAATAATTGTTTTAGCCCTTGACTCTTTAGATATCATTGATTTAATTTTTATTACAGTTTTAAATCTTTTCTAGGTTGAACTATACACACATCATCAGTCAGTACAGCAGATAGTATCTGTGTTGGTTAAATCAGGTTTTATGCTTGCTGCTGTTCATTTAGTTGATTCACATTATTGCTGTGACCCTGCAAAATTTGTTTCAGTTCTGCTTACATCTTTATCTACAATGTTGCAAAGTAAGAAAACTGCTTTTTATCTTTAATGCTTTGTATTTCTGTGAATTTTTCCTCTTATAATCTATGACATTAAATAAGTGGTGTATTTATGGAACTCCACCTTTGATTGTATTACTAATAAATATATACGAGGTGTGGCTATTAAATAATGAGACTGACGCTGCTACAAAGTAGTACACATGTGCAAAACTTCAGCCACCAACAGCTGCTTAGCATGAAGCCTTTTCTTTTGAATGCAATGCTTCTAGCTTCTGTAAACAAATCCATATAGTTTTAGCCTTTGTTTGCATTAGAGTTATTCTTTTATTTCTCTGGAAAAATGATAAGTGACCTACGGATTGTGAAATTTCACATGAAAACTTGGAAAAACAGCTAATAAAACTTTTAGTTTATTGAAAGAAGTGTATGACAATGAATGTTTATTGCTTGCATGAGTTTTTGAGCAACTTTAACATTTTCAAGATGGTCAAGAAGGCGTTGAAAATGATTCACAGTCGGGTCGTCCTTTCACATCAAAAGCTGATGACAATATCGAAAAAATCGGTTATCTGGTTCGATCAGATCGTTGTTTAAGTTTTCGTGTGATTGCTGAGGCTGTAGGAATTGATAAAGAATCCATGTAGGCAAATTTAACATAACAATTTTAACATGGGAAAAGTGTATGACAAAATGGTGCCTAAAATTCTGATGTTTGAATGACAAGAAGTATGCAAAAATGTTTGTACTGATGCTTTAATGCCATTGATAATGACCCAAACTTATTGGAAAGGATAATAATGTGCGATGTATCATGGTTTTTTTACTTATGACCTTGAAACAAAGTGCCAATCCTTGCACTGTAAGAGACCATTTTCGCTGAGAGCCAAAAAAGCTTGAATGAGCAAGTAAAAATTCAAAGCAATGATGATCTTTTTTTCAATATTCACAGGGTTCCCAAAGGTCAAACTATTAAGCGATAGAACTACCTTCACATTCTTGCTATACTCTATAAAAGATGAGGAAAAAAATGACCCAAATTGTGGAAGGACAAGCCATGGTCCTAGACAATGTGCCGGCTCATTCCGCATTCAAGAGCTTTCTAGCCAAATACAGCATCCCAGTGTTAGACCATTTGCCTTATTCTCCAGATCTTGCATCATGCCCCTTCTATCTGTTTCCTAAGGTGAAATGTGCATCAAAGGGAACAAGATTTGAGTCTGTTGAAGCTGTGAAGAATAAAGCAGCACTCGTCTTGAAGGAATTGACAGACTTCCAGTACTGTTTCAAACTATGGAGGATTCGCATGTAGCATTGTAGCGATATAGGAGGGGTGTATAGTGAAGGTAATAATAAGTAAATATGTATGACATCAAAATGAAACATTTTACAGTGTCAGTCTCGTTTTTTAATAGCCGTACCTTGTATGACATAATTCAGAATTCAATGTTAGAACATCATTGTGCGTTCTAGGTGCTATTGATTAGATTTGTATGAGGACATGAGATGAAGGAATCTTTGGCTATAAATTCCTCCAAAATGAATGAAAATTTCATTCCTATTGATTAATCCAGAGCTCACATTATTAAATGGAAGAGATATCACATGTTAATAAAGAAAACTAGAAATAGGATATCATTTATGTTTTTTGAATGTGGCACTCTCTCTCTCTTCATTTTAAATTCAGAGCTCAGTGTATCGAAGGACTCTTTTTACTTATAACAAATAATATATTTGTTTAATCATATTTGCAGAAAACTTTAAAAATAATTTTTAAGTAAAAAATATTTAAATTTTTATGTATTTCTTGAAAATTTGATATGCATTGTACAAAAAGGAATTGATAGAGTATAAGTGACGTAACAAATTTTTTACATTAACACTTTATTTGAATTTTAATTAGTTAGTCTTGAATAGTATACTTTGCAGGCTTTTAAAATTTTATATTTACTTCTAAATTTTAAATTTTTACCTTTTAAAACAAATATTGTTAGAAATCAGAGAACTTTGAAAGAAATCCATGATTTTATTATTTTAGTTTTTGATACATTAATGTAATATTCTGGGTTCCAAAATGATGAGCACTTCAGCTCAAGATGAAGCAATTTATTTACAGCGATCATTATGCAGACAGTTAAATACAGTTAGTTAAGATAAGCATAAGTAATATTTAACACACAAATAAGCTAAAGTTCATTTACTGTTTCAATGTAACTAGGTTGTGCCTCGTGCACTAATGTGGTAAAAATCTATGATAGTAGCTTTACTACCTGACATAAGACATGCCATGTGTCCACTGATGCTCTGTCATGGTGTCATACATTCACACAGACTGTTTTCTCTCACCTAATGGAATGTTGCTCTGCCATTAGCAGCGCTCCTTGGCAATGAGTCAGATTCAGTTTTATAACAGCATTTTGGGCAATGAGCTAGGTTCCAAATCTACAACTGGCTACCCTGACCCTGCTGTTGTCCTCGACAAAGATCTGTGCATCTGGATTTACCTTAAAAACAAACAAAACTAAAGCAAAAACTAATTCAGTAGAGGCAGTTTGCAGGTAATGCTTAGAAGTCCATTTTTCATTACTTCATATGATCAGCAACTGTATTTGCTTGCTGTGGTCCCTTATCATTTCCAATCTTCTCCACTTCATATCTGTCATGGAAATAAGTAGTTTTTATTTTATATGGTCCCTAAAATTCGGGTTTGAACTTCAAGACCTTTGTCTGTTTCCTCTGATCAGCAACATCACCAACTAGGTATTTTGTAGGTTTTTTCTTTTTCTTGTTATAGGTCCTCTTGTTTTTCATTTATAAATCAACAGTTTCTGTTTTATTAGGAGGATGATTATTTACTGGTGAATTTGTATCTGAACATAGTTTAGAGTTTATAATGTATGTTGAATCAAATAGACAATCTTTTTTTTCTAATGATGATTCAATCTGTAACGAAAATAAAGCAAAACCATTCACTTTATTCTGACTTAGTGGATGTTTTACCTCCATTTCTCCTTTGAACAAACACAAATGATTTTCATTGAACCCATTTTGGCGATTTTTCTTTTCTTTTCCATCCTTTGAATTATCTTTCTTTTCCATCTTTTGAATTATCTTTTCTTTTCCATCTTCAATTTATTCAACATAGAATAAATTGAAGATGGTATTATACCAACCACATTTGTAAATGATAACTTAGTGCAGCTTTACTCCTTATAATAGTTGTTGACTTTGGTAAAGAGAAATTAAAATAAGCAACCTCAGCTTTTTCTGTTTCACCAAAACATACAAGATAATATCAATTCATGAATTGAACTTTTACTTGAGAAGAAAGACGTTTTCAAAACAATGCACTGCACTTTGCTATTTTCTAAAACCTTTAATTTTTTTTATCATCTATGAAAATGTCGACATATTTTATTTAGTGGGATATCTTTTAAAGAATTAGTTGCAATTCCTAGTACTAAATTATTATTTTAATTTTCATTGTGTATCATATTGACATGCTCTTTAGATTGATTACTTCTAGGGGTGTTTTCAAACCTTCGTGGACATTTTTTACAAATTGAGACTTGTTGCGAATGAACACTTAATTTCACAATTTTTTTGAGGTATATTTTTCATGGCTATTTGTTGAAAATTTTCCTGTTACTCTTCTTTGGAATTGGTTATACAAACACTTGTTTTCAAATCCTATTGGCATTTTAGAATCAAAAGGAATCTCATGGGGGGGTGTGGGGGGGATTTGTTTTTGATTGCAAAATAGAGATCACATTCTCCACCCAAATCAAGAGTTTTAGCCATTTTTCTCTTTGTCTTATACAAATTTGAGCAGAAATTTTGCAATCCAAAGATTGAAAAAGTTTATCTGATACTCTCAAATTGCTTAATGATTTAAATTCTGAAACTTCACTTAATTTACACTAATATTCGAACATAGTCAAAAGTCTGAATGAGAATTGAACATGCTATTGATTTTGAGATCTTGTGTGGAATGAAATGATTTTAGACAATCTTGTGGCATTAATTAATACTGTTTTAAAACCATGTCTTTTAATTTATTAAAATCTCTTATTTCTTCATCACTTATATAAATTAAAACATTATTGGTCCTATCTCCTAGAATGTTAAGTATAATTCTTCAGGAACATTTTCATGTATAAATGATTTTTCAAGAGATTTAAAGAAAAGATGAAAGTTTTCTGCTCTGGATGGAATGAGTGTCTCACAGATTTACTTAGACTCTCTAAGCTTTTCTGATGACTCTACATGAGCCATCATAATGATTCGTGTAAAGAGTCATTTGAACTTGATTGTTTAGATTTTTCAAGTTCAGTTTCTTTGTCTAGTCTTAATAATTTTAATTTTTCAAGTTCTATTTTAGCTTGTTCTAAAGTGGTTTATTCTTTAATTTTGTCTGCCAATTATTTCCTTTCAGATTCACTGTTAATAGCAATTTGAGATTTTTTTCTCCTATACCACTGATTTAATTAAATATTTTACAAATTCTGGATCTGACTTGAAACAATCACTATTTTCGATGATCTTTTTCAAAATCAACAATTTTTACATTTGGCATTTCTTCATTTAATTCTTCAACAATGAGAATAAAATCTTCTTTTCTAGTATTTACATACTTTTTCAAGTATATAAATAAATATTCTCCTACCTGATCTTTTGTTGTGATTAAGAAAATAATTCCTTCTTTACACTTAAGGCTTTCCATTTTTTTTAACTGAGAGAAAATTTCCATGGCAAAATAACATGTAAACTCTTTTCTAACTTTAAATCTTGAAAAGTTTGTTTATCCACACACAAAGAAACTATATGCACTAATCGCTATATCCGAGCCAAGCCCCCACATGTAATATTTTAGGTTCTAATATAAGCATTTCAGTTTTGGATGAAGCAGTTTATTTACATTGATCAATCACTATGCAGACAATTAAATACAGCTGGGTAAGATAAGCTTAAATAATATTTACACACAAATAAGCTAATGCACATTTAGCTAGACTGTTTTATTGTAACTACGTTTTGTATGTTCTGTGTACACACAACCTAGTTACAATTAAAAAAAAGTCTATGATGATAGCTTTACTACCTAACATTGAAACATGCCCTGTGTCCATTAATGCTCTGTCATGGCATTGTCTACCCATGCAAATTGTTTCCTCCCACCTAACAGAATGTTGCTCTGTTGGTAGTTTTGCTCTTTGGCGGTGAGTAGGATTCCCTTCAACAGCAGAATTCTAGGCGATGAATGGGATTCTGGTTGTACCTTGATATTTTATGTAATTTTCATTATGTTTGTATTTCTCAATTACAGTGTATTGATAATACAGATATAAAAGTAGAGATAATACTTGCTAATGTAGTTGTATACTTGATTGTCTTAGTACTACAATTATGAGTTACTGTCTTTTATGTATAGAAACTTTATAAATATGTTTTTTGTAATATTTTTTATTACTATTTACTTTTTTTTATTTTTATTTTTTTATTTTGTAACCTTTTTAACAATAAGAATGTTCCAAAATATGTTTGTAAAATAAAGAAATATTTCTTTTGGAAATCATATTAGAATTCAGAAAATTCATATATTTTTGCTAATGAAACATTTTTGTGCAATCAATTTGCAATCTTTCTGTTCCATGTTAAATTTTTTTAAGTATTACTGTGTAGCTAAATTATGTTAATTTTATTAATGTAGTAATATGCATTTAAAAAAATGAAACTTGTTAATATTTATGGTTTTATGATCTTTAATTTTAAATATACTTTAAATATTTTTTTTAAAAAAATATGTATGTTTTAAAGTTTTTTACTTTTAAATATATGGATGAAGTTAAGTGTTTTTAATTTCTAAAGCCATTTCTCATGTAATTATGCAAATCATTTCATTACTGAACCATTTTCATAAGAATTCTTATTTTGTATGTCCATTAAAATGTCATCAATCTTCTAAATCTTTCAAAATTGTAATAATTCTCTTTATGTCATTGTTACCCCCCCCCCCTTAATATTGCTTTAAAATTATTTCTTTAATAAAAAAAAACTTTGGACATATTTTGCATTTTAACTTTTTCATTAGAAAATATGAACCAAACAGAATACTTTGTCGTGAAAAACTTCACTTTTAGAAAATAATTTAGAACTGCTTTAGTTTTATTCTTTATTTAAATCTTTTCTTTCACATGATGATTAACATGTTTATTCATTCAAATTTGTTTAACAATATTTTAACTGTTTAATTGTGTTATCACTCACACACATATTGTGTATATAATTATCATGATGTTAAATACATTAAAATTGACTGTTAAATTCCCTAACTTTATTAAAGAAATTTAAATGGGATTTATATTTAAAAGAATAAATGTTTAATTTATAATTTAATACTTCTTTTCTCAATATAAAATTCTTATACATTTATATGATATTATGGTATTTATGTAAAATTTTATCAACTTATGACAGTTGGCACAATTCCAACTGAATTCGTGCCAGTCATTTTGGTGACCAAAAATACTTAATACCATTCCAGATAGCAACAAAAGGGTCTACTGTGTTATGAATCTAGTGCCATGTAATTTCATTTATATATGCATCTATGTCGTGGTGCGTGGTTCCTTGATGTTTTTATCAGGTCATTTGATGGAACCCCTCAACTTTATGTGTATGCACCCTAGTCTTTGGAATTACATAGTTACAATGGTGATTAACTTTGTTTAATAAACTTACTATGTACATATATGTCCAAAGCAATGGTGTGTCCTTCTTTGATATTCTCTTTTTTTTGCCACTCACCATTCTGTCACCATTCTTCATTCTGCCACTCATCATTTTGTACTCACCATTCTGTCAGAAGTTCTTGACAATTAATTATATATTGCTTCAATCTTTTATGCAACATTGTCACTTTTGTGTGTTTTCAAGTGTAATGACATATTATGTCTGTTAATATACATTTTGTGTCAAGATTCCATAGTGTTGAAAATACTGCATTCTGTTCTGTATTAGGTACATCTTAAATTTGTATCATTTTTTTTCCAAAATGTGGATTAGAAAGAAACCATTTCTATTTTTGGAGAAAATCTCATTGTTTTTGCAACATTTTCTTGTTTCGTGGAAATTATTGACATAATTTTACTGCTATTATTTGTTAATAGTTTTGACATTAAAAATTGATTGCCTGATGTTATTTATATTATTGTTTCATAATGTAAAGAATATTTCTTAATTACTGTTTTGTGAATAATGCTTTTTAAAAACATTGTTATAAATATAGGATTTTTACTTATTACTGTATTTTTTCAGTTTTCACTTGGACCAGAGCAAACTTTCCTTTTCTATTTTTTCAATCTAATTTACTTTCTTATGTAGGAAGTATTTTACTTTTTGGTACAGAATGATAAATTTTTCTATTTTCAATTATATTGCCCTTTTATTTTTGAATGTATTAAAAATTAATGTTTTTTTCCATAAAAAATATTGAAAAAAATATTTATTTAATTCTATAACATTTGTATTTTATTTTAAAAATATACAAAGGGAAAGAGTATTTGTTTAAAGCAAGACACACATAATTTATGGTATCCAGCATACTGATAAAGTGTATTCCAAAATGATTAAAGTACAAATTTTTTTTTGTTGCATGAAATTAATTTGAAGGTGGGAGTTGAGTTTTAAAATTTTATTTCTATTATGTGGTTTTATATGTTAAATGTTTGTGTGATTTTTGGTTTAACATTTTCAAATTACTTTGCAGTGGAAATGCCACATATTAATGTGCTCTCGAAAGCAGATCTTGTAGAAAAGCATGGAAAGCTACATTTTAATCTTGATTTTTATACTGATGTTTTAGACTTGCAGGAATTGATAGATTTATTGTCTGTAAGTAGTAGTTTAATTTTTGCAAAAGAGTGATGTGTAAGTTCTTTGCTTCTAAAAGATGAAATAATTTGAAATCCTTAAATATATAAATAAACCAATTTTGTTTGTTGTTCTGTTTTATGTCATAGGTTATTATTAAAAATATTGTAAAATAATTTACCTTTTGAGCTTGTATTTACTGTTATGTCCAGAATGTGTGTGTGTGTGTATATATATATATATATACATACTGGACATTAATATTCAATTATCTAACTTTAAATCCATATTGAATAATAATTTTACAAAATTCATTTCTGAATGAAATGTTAATAGTTTTTGGTTGATTACTAATTTGTTAGTTGATAATTTTGATTGGCAATAAAAGTAAGTGAATATTTAATAATAGAAATATAATATTATGAACTATGCTAAAAATTTAAAAGACATCTGTTAGTGGCAAAAATATTGTTATGTAAAACTTTCTTGAAACTGAGTAATTCTTTGTGTGTGGGGGAGGGGGAAGAATTGTTACAAAATAAGGAATTTCTAAATTAAGGGTTATTGTTGATTAAACTAGTATTTAAATTATTTTTTATAGTGCCTCCTGCTTTTGACTCCTTCTTGATGGAAATATAAAGTGAAACTTATGTTAAATTTTTCCTTAAAAAAAAAGAAAAAAAGTAGTTACTAACTAACTAATTATATATATTGTTATGAAAGAAGGAATACTTGAATTGCTTAAAATTTTTTCTGCAGTCATATAATGATTATTACTATTTATATTTTCCAGTGTTTTTAAGTCGATGTTACTTTCTTGTTTTTTAGGATGACCCATTCTTAGTGAGATATAAAAAATTAAACAAAGCTGTTGTGGATCTTATTGAAAACTATAGCTTAGTGTCTTTTCTGCTTTTAAGTATCAAGGTGAGTTTACTTTATTGTAGAAAGCATTTTTCCATTTCTAATGCTATTAAAAAATTTTTAAATTCATTATTATGAAATGTAATACAAGCTTACCTTTCTTTTAAATAACACATTATTATATTTAAAAACATGTAGGGTTGTAATAAAATACAACAGTTTTCATTTTGCGTTTCTTGTTATACAACACTCATTTAATACAAGATATTAAATGATTTCTTTTGATAAGTTAATATTATATGTATTTAAAGTTGCTTCAAGCAACTTATTCTATTTTTCTAATTTCTTATTAGTTTCTGTTTTCATGCACTATCATACAAATGTGCCTTAATAAAATTGTATTAGTGCTGATTACATTTGTACTTTTATCATATCCTAGCAACTTATTCAATTTCTGATAGTTTATTCACATTAATTACTGCTAGTGAAAATTGTGAAAAAATATATATAATTTTATTGAAAAAAAGAAGGAAAATAATGTTCAATTTCTTTATTAGATAAAAGTGGCATTAATGTTTTGCATTATGTGTTTAAATACTTCAATCTACTACATTCTTTGTATGTAGCCTATTGTATTACACTTTGATCAATCTAGTCTTTGAATCAGTTTGATTGCAGTTTGTAAATATTTTTATTCACTAGTCTCCATTATTTTTTTAATGCTTGCTGCTTTTGATGTGTTGCTAATGATATATTCATATTTCTCTTCAAAGGAATATAATAATTAATTCTTTCAGTTTTGGTTTTTTTTTTTTTTTTTTTTTGTTATTCTATCTGAAGTAGCATTTTAAAATTTCAAACTTTATTTCCAATATATATATATATTTCTTACCTTTTTCTTTTACTATTATAGTTATTCAAATGTAAGGTATATTAATTTCTAATCCAGTCGTTTTTTATTGTTTATAGAAATTAACCCTTAGTAGCAAAGTAGCTGTGTGGTGTTGTGGTTAGCATATCTGACTGTGAGCATTGTTTGCCCATTTTTGATTCCCAATTGCTTTGGCATGGTTAGAAAGCAAATTTATTTCTTGATTCTATTATTGATATTTTTCTTTTTTGCAAATTTATTTCTTAAGGAAATAAAATTCAGTTTGTTATTTCAATGAGGTTTTGAAGTAATCTTATTCACTAATTCCGCTTCTCCAATGTTTAGATTTTTTCCTCAGAATTATTTCTTTATCACTAATATTAATATTTGAAACAATAGTTTTACCTTTTTTAATTTTTAAAAAATAATTCAAACTTTATTCATTCTTTTGGATCATAATTAAACCATTATTTACATGTTCTGTTTTAGTTTTCACAAAATTAACACTATTATTGTTTACAATTTTTAGTAGTCTAATTTTTTTTAAATTCCATATGTGATGTTTCTTTAGTATAGTTTAAGTTAAAAATGCTTCATATTCCTTATATAGATTGAGTGCATTGGGAAAGCTCTTAAGTTTCCTTACTTTTTGTAACCAATTGACAATTTTTTACTAGAGCCACATACCTGATGTGTAAGTTTTTATCCAATTCTAGCTCATGCAATTTAAAGGAAGTTGAGAAATTTTCACTAACAAATCAACATGCCAAATTATATCTGGAACAATTAAAAATGAAATATCTTTAGCCATAACATCAATTTGAAAGTAAATTACTTCTTCTCTTAAACTTACAATATTGGATTGAATTTTTTTCCTTTGGGAATATTTTTTGTTGTCATTGCAAGATGAAATATTCAATCTTAAGTTTTTATTTGTATGATAGAGTGAATTTCAATAAACAATTTATATGTCTTGTTCTAAACAAAGTGCTGATGTTTTATTATTGAAGTGCTTGTCTGAAATATCTGTCTAGCAATGAAGATTTGCTGTATTTTAATTACTGTTTTCACTTTTATTTGTGAGAGTTGATGTAATTTCTTTTGAATAGAATTATGAATTTTAGAACTAAATACTTTTTGACTGTAATCATATTTTGGTGATGTTTCTTTCTCCTTGTATTTAAGAATTGCAACATTTTTATTTTTTGATTTACGGAACTTGAATGTGTTATTTATCCTATAAGTGTAAACACAAATAATTTCTAGAATCATTATAATTATTCTCATGCTTTATACTTTTGTTGCTTATTTTGGTATCAGATCCGGCATTTTTTATTTTGGTTTAATTTTTCTGCAAAATCTTTTACTTTATTAAACCTAGGCTGTGAATCAATCAAGTGTTGGTGCACTCTATTTGGAACATGCTTTTTCAATTGATCCATTATAATTATAATTCTGTTAAAGAATAAATATGACTACTTTTTATTCCTGCTAGCCGTTCATTGAAACAAATACCTATTTCAAAAACAAAATAGATCTCTGTACTTTTTGAAGTCTAACATAATTGACAAATTTCTGTTGAAAAATTTTTACTTTTAATTTTAATAATTTCAGTAGTAAATTCTTAACACATGTATAGTTATTAGCATCTTGTTCTACTTCTGGTGCAAATGTTTTATCAACTTTTAAGAGACAAAATTTCTAACCTTTGAGTGAGATATTAATCTTTATTTATATCCCTTAGTCCTTATTAAACCATTTTTCAAATAAACAAAAAATAAGTGTTAATATATCATCAACTTTTAGATCAATATCTGCATTAAGTACTTGAATTCTATAGGATTTTTTTCAAAAAAACATTTCTGGAATTTTAAAATCACTTTAAGTTTTTGTGCTATAAACTTCATACTTTCCATTTCAATTTATAACTCTTCCTGTTTGAGACCTATGCTTTTCTCAATCTCTATTTCTCTTTCCCATTTCTGTTTCTCTTTGGGTTTTTTTTTATTTTTATTTTTACAACTCCCTTTATAGTTTATTTTACAAATACTACAGCATAATTTGTGCTGTTAGGTATTATATTCTTTTTATCTACTATAAATGATATCAGGAGGTATCTCATTCACCAGTTTATTAACTAATTCAATCCAATCACACTTATTGCATGATTTGTAGAAGATGTTGGAATTTTAAATAATACATAAGTATTTTTTTTGGTACAACATCACTTTATTGCGGCCTCTTTCATCTCTCTTTTCGTATACACTTGATTTTATTCTTTGGTGCATCAGACAATTATGTCATAAGTTCATATTCTGCACTGTTACCAGAATTTTCTTTTTTCATTTTGTTAAAAAAAGTCTTTGTTAACAAGTAGTATAAAATTATTTATTTGAGTCTTTGATTTCTGACAGCTTGTCAGTGTAAGTTTCTTTGCAATGCATCGAGGAATGACAATTGTGGCATGAATATGGAATTAATATAAATGAATTTTTTTTTAAAAAAAGAGGAGTAATGAGTTGTAGTTGATTTTCTTGTGTTATGATGCTTTTATTTCAGCTAATGTTTAAAAGTGTTTTAAATATTTGATTTCAATTATATGAAGTTTTATTATGTAAATGTTTTTCTTTAAGTTACTATTTCTTTCTTTCTTTTTTTTAAATTATTAGTAAAATATAACCATTTTTTTTGAGGTGGGTGAGCACTAAAGGGACAATTATTTGATTTCATCAAAAGATTAATGTAGAGTTTGTTTCTGCTGTAATGTAAACATAGTTCAATTAATATTTAACATAGCATTTCAGAATTAATTTTTATAAAAGTTTGTGATTGTAAAGATCATCATGATTCTTCAAAATGATATGGATCTTCATTTGTTACATTAGATAGTCTAATCTCTCTCTATTGGTCGCCCATGGTAGCCTAATGGTCATGGTCATGGACTCACGACCAACGGTTTTCGTTGAGTCACGGGTTCGAGTCTTGATGCCACTGAATACCTGCTGTGTAGCTGGGGCTGATGCACGTTCAATCCATTGGGATCAAAAGTCCTACTGTTGGTATGATGTGGAAGTTAGAAGGGGGGTGCCAGCTTGAGGATCGTCCTAGTCACTTGACCGAGGTTCAAAATTACGAGGTCTATCGCCAATAGCCTTGTGTTACTTCTAGAGTGATGTCAATAAAACCAAACCAAAGTCTCTCTATTGGTTCTAAATTAAAATTGATTTTCTTATAAGTATGTTTTAACATTTTAAAATTTGGACTAAAATCTAATTAATTCTTTTTACTATTTATGCAGAATACCCTTGCCAATTAAATAATATAAAGTACAGTAAAACCCTGTTAAATCAGACCACTTTAATTTGGATCTTTAGAATACTGAGATGGATTCACCCTATTTTATTTATTTTTTTAAATCTGAGAAGTGATCTGCAAATTTCCATAACTTTTATTCTCTTTATCTGCATATTTTGAATAATTTTTTTTTTTTTTCTGGATTGAAATATTCTATGAATATATGAAAGAAAAGTGTTTGTAAGGATAGCATTACAAATATTCTGTGCAAATTCAATGAATCCTCTGTTACACCTCTTATCACTAGTTATAGATGGCATATGGTATTACATAACTTAAATGGAAAATGTTCAATATAGAGATAATTTTCTGTATGTCACACTTCATATTTTCCTATTCTCCACTTAACCCAAATTTTTAGTATCCCAAACTGTTCTGGTCCCAATTAATTTGACTTAATGAAGTTTTTCCATACTTGGTAATAATTTAGTCTTGATGCTAACATTTCAATTTGTGTTTAAATTATTTACAAAACAGCTCTTGAGTGGTCTTGTTCTTAAATATTTTGTTATTAAACAACACATTTTTCTTGCATATTATACAAATAGTAATGCATATTATGCAAATGTTTAAAATTTATTACTCATACAGTATTTCATATCTTATATTTTCATTTATAATGTGATATAATAAATACTAATTTTTCCTAGAGTGGCTGTTTTCTTCCTTTGCAAAAATATGTTACTTTTTGTTTTGTTACTTTAATTTTCATGAATTTTTAGCAATTTTTTTTAAAAAAAATTGTTATGTTTTCCCTCCGCTGAGTAGATGTTATTACAATCTTTTTATCAGCTCTTGTACATTTTGTGTAATGCAGAACAACAATTTTTTTAAATACATGCTTACCAAATTAATTTTTACCAACACCTTTATATATATTTTATTTTTGATTTCTAGTCACATAGTTATGTATGTTAATGTACCTTTATATACTCCTTTTCTCTATTTAAAACAGATTGTCCTTTAATTGCTGCTTTTAATAATAGATACTCTCCCCATGTGAGCCTTTTTATTATTATTATTATTAATAATAATAATTAAAAAAAAAAAAGTTCATCCAAATTCATAAAAAAAAAAAAAATACTTTCATTGAAATTTAACAAAAAAACCTTGCAAAAAATTGGATTTTTGATCAGTTACATTGAAAATAAAAATTGTTTAGATATTATTTAAATGTAGTTAAAATGTTTTGAATAGACGATTTTAGCTTTATAAGCTTGGAATATATGCTTATAGAGGTAGTAAAAGAGAAAATGACTTTATAAAGGAATTTAATCTTAAATGTTGTCTTTGATTGTCTAGAAAAGATATTGTCTGGTTTTTAACCTCACTTAATCTGTTAAAGTAATTCATACTAATTGAAACTCATGTAAGAACTCATAATAATTGGAATTCATGTAAGAACTCATGTAGTTTCTCATAATAATTGGAATGTTAAATTTTTAAATGGAATTTTGCTTTGATTGTGTGATTTGTGGAGTTGAAATTTTAGTAATGATTTCAAATCTAGACTTAAACCAATTTTTGAAATTTTAATTCTTGTATGATTTAAAAGAAATGCTGACAAAAATTTCTTAAATATTGAAATTTTCTCCCATCACATTTCATTCTAATTATTAATATTGAATAGTTATTATTAATAATTAAAATGAATAAATAATAATGGATAAAAACACAGATATTTTATATAATAAAAAATCTTATGTTCATGTGGATATTCATATTTAAATTCTGTAATTTTTTCCTTTTCTTCCTATTGTGAAAGTACAGATACCTTTATTGATGTCCTTGAAAGTACTTAATTTTGTTAGGTTTCATTGTTGTAATGTTACTGCTTTTTTTTTTCCTTCACTTTTAAGTCATATTATTCTTCGAAACATTATTTTGATAAGATAAAAGTATTTCATCATGCAAATCTTGTTCTTGTTTTGTAACTCATATTTTGAAAATTTTTGAAGGTTTAATTAGTATTATTAGTTGTAAAATGTATTGAAATATTCCTATATATTTTAAATATTTTCGTAATTTTTATGTTTATTGTTACATAAGAACAAATTCATTTATTAGTGTTGGTATATTTATTTTCTTCACTTAAAATTTGCTTTATAATTTAATATTTAAAATGAATTAGTTGTGTACCTAAGATATTAAAGAAAAAAGTATGATGCATTAAGAGTATTTATATATTATTTACTGTTACACATGATATGAATTTTAAAATGTCATTTTTACATCAAAGTTTCATGGAAGAAAATATCACTGAACATACATTTTTGTTGTATATTTATAAATTATTGATGTCTGTATCTGATAATTAATAATTTTTCTTATTTATTAATAATTTTTCTTATTTATTCATTGATAAGTTCCTTTATGTGATCTTTAACCTTGTTAAAAAAAAACTGTTAATTTATTAAAACCCATTATTTGTTTTTTTTGTTTCAAAAATGAATTGATACATCTTATTCTTTTTTTTTTTTTTCTGTTTCTATTTGCTGTGATTAATCTTTCATTTTACTATGTTTTTGTCAAGGTTATTCACATTTTTTAGAATTGATTTTACAATGTGATGTAAAAAAGTTCCAAAATTAATGTAAGAAAATTCTTTTTAATGCTAAATTGATCAACATATATAATCCTTGTTATTATTGAATATAAAGTTAATTATTACATATTTGATATGGTTTAATAAAAAGAAATAAATGCTTGTAATTTTTTTTAAAAAAAAATCATGTAAAGTCATAAAGAATCGATTATTTGAAAGATATTTGTGATTAAAAACAAACCTAAATATACCAATTTTTAATATCTGTTCAAAGGTATGTACATGTTTAGTCATCACATCTGGTGTTGGTGCTGAGTGCTTCACTAAAACATATTATGCAATTTAGAGTTGTAATAAAAAAGGGGGAAAAAAGATTTCTAGATAAATTCACATCTATGATATGGGTCAAATTCAAATAATTCTTCCAAACTAAAACTGGAGTAAAATAAAATTCTGTGTGTTCCCAATATGAATGAGAGTTATTGCATATTGCATGGCCTAGAAATGATTTGATATTAGAACTCTGATTTTATAAGAAAATGAGGAACAATATATGTTACAAGTATTCCTATTTATGAGTTTAAATTTATTTCTGTTAATTTATGTAATTAAACTATACTTGGGAAATATCAAGTGTTGATTGATAAAATAGAATACTTTTTCTTGTCTTATAGAGTAAGGAATGTATGTCTAAAGTACTTCAAGCTGCTGATAAAGCAAATGGCTATGTATTTGGTGTAAATGAAGAAAATAGAAATATTCAAAATTTGTTATCTTGTGCAATGAGTGCTGATTTTGAAGATGCCAAGATTGCTGATATAAGAGAGAAATATATGGACAATGAAAATGTTCAAGGCTACACATCACAAGGAAGATAGTATATGTAACTCAGATTGGAAAACATTTGCTTTGATCAGACTACTAAAGTCAGGCAAAATATTATAAATTTCCAATTTCGTATGTTAAAGTTACTTCCAATTAACAAAATACATCAGTATGTTTATATGAATTTTTGAATTCAACACAGTACTCAATATGTATATATATATATATATGTTTACACCATTTAATATATTTGTATTATAATCAATAAATATTTAAGTTTTATGTGAAATACTTTGCTATCCTTTTTCTATTTCATTTAGATATTTGTTCACACATTCATGAGTCAGCTTTAAATAGTTCAAAGTATATTTTTTAATTCTTGAATTATTTTTTCCCAGTTTGAAAATCAAAATATTTTTACAAATCTTTAACCCATTTTAAAATAATATCTAACTTAGTAAGTTGCAACCTGAAGTAAAATATCCTAAAATATGGATACATTAATAATTTATTTAAATTTTGGTTTAAATTTTACTTTCTAGTGTATAAATAATTTCTACAATTAAAGGTAAGAAATATAAATAATTGTAAATATATTTTTTCTAGGTTTAAAAGTATGCATATAAAAAATGATTATAATTTTTTAGACTTTCTCTGTAGAGGGATATAACTTATTTTGTGTACGTAATTGAATCTGTAAGAATAATTTTTACTGAAAAAATTGCTTTTAATATTAAATTCTTTTATTTTATTATAAAAATATTGCATTTTTTTAAGATTAAATTGTAAAATATTTGTTCTAAATTTGAGTTTATTGTAATTACAATGAAGATTTTTTTTTTTATATAAATTGACTGAAGATAATGAACTTAATATACATTCTGCATTGTATTAGAGTATGAATTGACTTCCTATAATTGATTAAAAATTATAAGAATTTTAATTTAATTTTTATTCTAATTTTATTATATACACTTAAATTTTAAAACTTTTTTTTGTATTTATAAGATAATTATTGTAAAATTTAATGGATATGCTTTTTCAAATGGAATCTCTAGTATTTTATATACATTCTTTTGAATTTTTATTTAATTGATTTGAATTATAGTATTTTTTATTTCACACTTAATAATTATAACAGTAATGTAGTTACATTTTGTAATGGAGTATTTTTTTGTAATAGGAAGTAGCTTTAAATGTACAATTGTTTAAAATAACTAATTGTACATATGAAAATAGAAATAATGTTTATCAAGCTTAGTTTTGAATTACTTAATTTGATGATCTGAATTTGATATATCTGTAAAGTACGATTAGGGTATTTTTCATAATGCAATTTTTTTAAAAATTTAATCCAATGAGAAAAATTTAGGTTTAAACACAGTCATATTTTTTCAAGAAACATGTACTTCATTGCCATGTATGTTACGTATATTATGTTACTGTGTATGTTATGCAATATGTTTATAACATATCTCCATCGATGGTGTTTCCTACGTTCATGATAATTTGTAACATCCATTTTATGTTTCTTTCTGTTGCAATAATTTTATTGCAAATTATGATATATTTTGCAGTTCTCTTTTGAACTATTTTACATTAAAATAAGTACCAACTAAAATTTGAAACTTTCTAGTATATATAAAATATTATATTTATGTAATCAAACAACCAAATATCTTTTATTCAAATTTTTTTTTATCTTTCAAGTTATATTAAATTTTTTTCAACATGAGATTTTTTTTTTATGCTTCGTTTTTTCAAGGACCTGAAATGTCTGCGAGGTATTATTGTTTAGAGATTTTATATTTGAACATTAAAAAGGGAGGTATTTGCGAATTAAATTGAATTTTATAGATTTCAGAAAATCCTGGAACTTAGGACAATTTAATCATATTACTTAAATTTGTAAAACTTATTTATAATTTAATTTGATATTAATAAATACAAATCATTGTGTTAAATGGAAAAAGTTTTCTCACAAATCTAAAATCCAATGTATTACTTCTTTTATAATGTATTTAGTAATAAGAAAATAATTTCTCTTTTGAAACTGGAAAATGATTTTTTGAAAATTATTTCACACTTTAGCTATGATTGCAGTGTTACAAATCACAATTAAGGTTCTCACATTATTGAAGAGATTATGTGCATAGAAAAAAAAAAAAGATCCCCCCCCTAAAATTTGTTAATTTTGAGGTTATATATATATATATATATATATACACACATTGCAATTAACACACTTCATGTTAATTTTTTTAAAAAAAAAATCTTTAACTCATTTCAAAGCGAAGTAAATGGAAACTTCAACTCAGTATTTAGTAAAATAATGTACAAAATGGATTTATATTGTTATTAGATAGTGACTTATAGTAGGTAAAACAAATAAAAGAAATGAGATTATCTTGCATTTACTATATTTAATTTTCACGATTACTTTTGTCATCAAAGAAAACAATGAAGTCAATTAATAACTTCATGATCAAAAGCCGATTTACTCTTTCATTTGTACTGTTTCAAAATTATTCTTACTCCTGAAGAATTTACTCGAACTTTTAATTCATCCTGAGGACAATGCTTTGTTACGAGTTGTTTAAGTGCATTTTATGCCAAGTAGTCATTTGAATAATCCAAATGAATTGAGTTGAACAGTAAACATTGTTGGACGTTTCTAAAGTGTTGTGATCGAAAACTACAGTAGCTTAAGTGTAGTTACCGTAATTAATCCTTTAAATGCGATATAGACCGGGTCTAGGTCTCGATGCTATCGTTCTTTTTCACCATTTATCCGATCGCGTCTGAATTGCTATTATTTCTTTGCTTTTAAGTAAGTCACTAAATTCTTCGCAGATATCACGCAAATAATTTGACATAAGTTGATTTCTCGTCATTACTTCCCCTGCGATGTATAGACCGAGCTTTAGCTTCATCATATTTTAGTCCTTAGTTCCCAGCGAGTTTCATTTCTGGATCATTCCAATGTGCAGGTCCTGATACTTAAACATACTCGTTTTGAGTTTTAATGGACATGTACATCTTAAAGAGTAACTCGAAGGTCATTGGTGACCAGATGTCGTAATTTTCAACACGATCCAATGACGAGACGATACCTTAGCTGGCACCCCCACTCGCCTCACTTCCACACCACACCAACTTGACGATTCTGATACTTGACATATTTGTCGTACACCCTCAACACTATACGACGAGTCATTAGTGGAATCAGAATTCGAAAATGCAGTTCGACCTCGAATTCAGTGTCTCCTCTCCTACCACGACCGCTCTGATTTTTAATATGGGAGCTCACCATTGAAACCATCTGCGTCGTTGTAAATTTGCCAAATATTATATTTCATGATTTATGCAACATTAACTTTGTAAAATGGTTAATCTCATTGTAATTAATTAGGGTTGTGTGCCAACTATCGTTGAAAAATGTAGGATTCAAATCATCCATTTCTTTCGGTTAAGCCAAACAACAACTACTACTTTTAACAAATCCACTTCCCTCTCGGCAAATGTTTCTGCTTTAATTGCAAAATGTCCGTAGCTTCCAGAGAATCCTGCACAAGTTTTGCTTCCAACATTTTTATAAATTCCGTAATACATACGATCAGCCTAAACTTTGATATCATTGTGCAATTGCTCTTTATCAAGTACAAATTTGCCATTTTTGTTTCTCTTTTTCCCATCAAATTATACATTCAAAAAACTAAATCCTTGGACGTATCCTCAACCAACCTATCGTCGACGTCTTTGTAGTCGATGCAGTTCACCGGATTACTTTTGCAATCCGTATTGTATGCGGATTTTAACTAATACAACTAGCCGGAACCTATGTGGTTGGCTATTTTTAGGCGCATTATTTTCTTAATCTTCAAATCAATTGTCATATTTTCATTCTTTTTTTGTTGGTTGTCGAAAATCGGTTATTTTTATCTAATTGATTGTTTTCCCTTTGAATAGCGCCAACAACCAAGATGATATTGTTCTTTCCCGCCATGTTCATTTTTTTCCCTTTTTCCTTTTTTTTTTTTTTTGATTTCAAGTTTATCGAAATGATAAAGACATTGTTTTCGAAATACACCTTATCAGATGGTATGTAATCAAAAGTAGAATTTTCGATAAGATATCCAACGATGCGTATTATTATTTTTATTTTTCTTAAAAACAGTTAAAGAGCATAGTGTGAGAACGTGACATTTGAACTTAAATATAAGGACTTTTGTCTACAAAGTCTCCTATTTACTATTCACTTTCGTTACTTCTAACGAGTCAGATTTATATATATCCGCATTGTTTTATTCATACGAATTATGAAAGTTGTACATAAAACACGAAAATTCAATCTTAATACACATAATCATTGTACAAGATGTGAAAAAACATGTACCCCATTATACGTATTGTCAACAAAAATGCAGCTTGAAATTACGTAATATAAGAATAACAAATAAATGAAATTTCGCATACACACATACGTAAAGTATTGTTCTTGTAAAAAAAATGTTGAAAATAAATGTTTAATCCTCACTGTTCTCTTAATCTTCAGAAAAAATAAAAGAAAGTGCGCTCTCAATGACTTTCACAATTTTCATCACTCCTGAACAAAACTGATATCAATGTTATAGCTTTTAAAAAAAATTATGGTGTTAATTATCATCAAAGTTTAATTCACATGAACGGAACTAAAAGAGTAACTATTTTAATAGTATTCGGTGGCTGAAAATTTCGAACTTTTTTTTTTTTGGGGGGGGGAGGGGGTTCGAACATTTAGCCACTAAGTCCGAAGAAAAGTTGACCCCCCTTATTTTTACCTCGCCTTCATCAACTGGACCAAAAGAGACATTCCAGTCGGGCTAGTTATTAAGGCATTTTAATTTACGTTGTTGTCGTTGAAGTGAGATGCCGCATACTCCCCTTCCAGTATCATCACGATGATACGAAGAGAAACATTCTGAATGATATTTGGTTAGAAGTTCGCTTTTCCAGCTGCATTTCCAGCCAGTACTGCAATTGATGTATATCCTCTCCCTGCTGAATTGAGCTTCGTTTTTGGACAGCTCTCATTTGGCGTCATCGGCTGCCTCTAGTTGAGTGGTGGGTTTCTTTGACACGTGCGCCGTAACCGGAATATCACAGTTGTGATTTATGTGTGCCTATCATAGTTTGACACACAGATGCATTTTGCGTTGGTAGGCATTTTGTTGGACGGTCGCATACCGCTGCATGTTTTTGTCAAAGGATGAGGTATATAATGATGCTATGAGGTATAGAGAGGAAATTTTAGAGTCCTATGCTCAACTTATGAAGGACTCAGTTGGTCCTCGGCTCCTATTAAAGGACGACAATGCTAATTTATATTGGGCTCAGTTGGTCGATGATTAACTGGAAAGTGAAGATATTCGCCTTATGGACAAGGCCTACTAGATCTTCTGAACTTAACGTTGCAGAATATGTCTTGGACGCTCTAGGAAGAGCAACTGCATCTCACCATCCCCCTACGAGAACTATTCCGGTGTTAAAATCGGCCTTGCTGCAGGAGTGGGATCATCTGCCTCCTGTCCATCAAGCCATCATGCTGTGCGACTTATCTGGCTGTGATGCCCCACACCAGACTCATCTTCAGTTCAATATCACAAAGAGGATTTCGCGGACGTCCCTGCGCTAAGATCGTTACTGATAATCATGTGTATAGGAAAGGACTTTTAAATAGTCCATCTCTTTCTCTGTTATAAATATATATCCATATTAAATTTCATTAAATTCTGTCCATTAGTTTTTCAGAAATTCGATGCAATGTGCAAATTCTCTAAATTGTGCACATAAGTGTATGTATACAATTAAAAAAATTGAAATTGAATATTTTCAAAACATCCAAATTCAGATTAAAAATATAATCAGATTAGATGGCTCCACAATATGACAATACGATAAAGTCATTTTCTGCAAAAAAATGCGCACATATATTTAATGGCTTTAATTTATTTAAGAGCTCATTTTTATTTACTTTTGTAATGATAGAAGCAAAACAAGGCCCCCCCCCCCCTCTTTTTCGTTTTTTGCCAAAAAAAGTGATCAAATCTTGAGAAAACTAAGAATTTCCATTTCGAATATTATTGCATACATGATTACGTGTGATTTTGTGTATTCTGTAAAGATGTAAGCAATAAAGTGCATACTCTGGGCCATTTTTCCGTTTATTAATTAACTCCATATGTTGACTGATATAATTAGAAATCATTTGTATTTTCCACAGCGCAATTTTTTGTGTAAAAATATTTTTAAAATGTGTAAATATTCTGAAATTAGTTTGTTTTAAGGAAATTCAAATTATTCTCTTTAACGCCGATATTAGTTGTAACATCTGACTTTCATTTCATAATATGCATCTAAAAATTTTCAATCTAAATACAACAGATATCGGGCATTTTAATGGTTCTCCGGCTTTTCCCTCCGTGAGAACAAGTTGTTATTCATTTGTTCGCATACATTAAACGTTTTAACTTTATCAAAAGTACTTTTATTCTAAATGCATTCATTGTCTGAACGCATCATCTGGAAGTTGGAATATTTTTATAAATAAGAATTTACATTTTATTTTCGAGGTGTAACATTTTTTTACGTCTTTATCCAAAAATGAAAGAGTAAGTGCTCTACAAATTTGAATTCAATTCTTTGTAAGTCAAATTATACTCACGTCTGCCTCGTTGTCTAGCCACCGAAGGCGCCACCAAAGAGATGGATTAAAAGGAAGACTCGATGCTTAGTTATACTCGCATTATTTCATTCAGCTTCATCAAAACATCCACAAAAACAATATAAGAGAGTTATAAAATGTAACAAGTCGTGAAAAGAGTTATTGGAAAATTATACCATATATGCTCGCAATTTTGTAAGCGTTTGTTAGAATTATTTTCTCTGTTTATCTTAGGAATTATAAATTGACCCAAAAGAATATTAAAAATGATTTATTTCGATATACTCGTTTGGAAGATATTTTAAATGTTTGCTTTTGTAACAAATATTAGTGATCCGAATAAGATTAGCGCATCATTAATTTTGTCGTCATGAAAATGTACCGAGAGTTGTCAATACAGAATTTAATTAAAAGTATAAAATGTAGAAAAGTATGCATATTCTTATAAAAAATATTGGCATTTCTTAGAATAGTTAGGTTAGCTTTCTTAAATTGATGTTTTGAAAAATAGTATGCTACATAAATACGATTATATTATTTTTAAATTAAGATATTTTGAGACTCAAATACAGTTGTGATATACAGGTTCTTTTTGTATTGATGTGGTGTTGGTGTTGTTGTTGGTGGGGTCAGGGTCATCAGATTTCGAAATTCATTGTTTTCTTAAATAAACGACACAATATGATAAGTAATACATAAATACAAAGAGAAAATGTGGAAGTTTTACACTGGAACAATAGATGTCCCTCGTGTGTTCTACGTGAAGCTATTTCACGATATCTGTTTTAGAAGCTTTCACGGAACTATCTCGCAGGGGATCAGATGACTTGATGTTACACGATTGGCCTCCTAAGTCACTTGATATGGCCGCATGCAATCTCTTCCTTTGGGGGTTGTAACAGATAAAAATGTATGTGCCATCCTAACCCACAAATTTATATGAACTTAAACAATGTACTTTTGCTGCTGTTACCTTTGATACCTTACAAGGTGCTTGGAAGGAATTAACCTATTAGGATTTAACATTATGCGAAAACACTTGTTAAGAAAACCTTTCCATATTTTCTTTCTGTATTACTTATCATTCTGTGTCGTTCATTTATGAAAGCATAGGATTTTGAAATCCTATAATTCATTTTGAATAACCCTGTATTTAAAAACAACAACAAAAAAACGTGAAAGTCGAACTGTAATTTTTATGTTAAATATTTAAAAAAAAAATTATGGATTTTTTTCCTTCAGTCTATTGGTCTTTGAAAGACTGATACGCTACTTTTTCTAAATAATTTTTCGGAACTATTAAAAATACATGAAATCTTAGAATTGGGCATATCTGATTGTATATAAAATAACAATTATTAATTATTCGCAAATATTAATTTTAAAAAATAAGGTATTATTTCGTTCTCTCTCTCTCTCTCTCTCTCTCTCTCCCCCCCTCGGTGGTATATCAAATCAGAAGCAGATATATTAAAAAGGAACTGATGATTAAAGGAAGACTCTAAGCTTATATTCGTATGTGTTAAATTTTTTTAACCAACTCATAAGTTTAAATTAATTATTTCTTGTGATAATGTATCTAATTTTTATTTTTAGAACAAATATTTTTCCTGTGTTTATGGATGAAAAGTGTTTACATGACATTTTATACTTTATCTTGGCATGAATTCTCAAGTAATCTTTCATAACATTTTATAAATTTCAAAATTAAGGTTGTATTATTTATATAATTTTAAAGTATATATTATTTAATTTAAAGAGATATTATTAAGTATAAATAATGGAATAGGTTTCATATATGGTTATACTCTTCATACATTTAAGAAGCAACATTCAATTTGAATTATTTTTTTCAGTAGTACTTTTTATTTTTCCATGTAAACTGGGTGATAGAAAATATAGATCCAGTAAAATAATTCTTTTTTCCATCAGAATTTGTAAAAGATATATTTTTGCATTGAAATCAATGCAAATAATTTCTATTATCAGTAATAACAAAATCTAATACAATTATATCTGTACGAGAAAAAAAAAATGAGAATTTTCGGATAAAAACAATAAACTAGCATTTTATGGCTACCTGTAATATAAAAAGAACCATAAATCAAAATAATACATTTTTAGGGACTCTTAAATAAATTATTTTGCACTAATTTGGGTACAATGATTTATTTCAAAAGAAACTAAAAATCGTTCAACTGTATTATTATACGACGTGCATTTTTTAAGTATACTACGAATACTATTAAGAATCATAAAAAAAAATCAGTTTTTTCTCATTTTTTCCGCTGAATCATAAAACGCATTCTATTACAAATTAGAAAAAATTATTTTTAAGAAAATGCTCAGAAAGCAATTTATTAATATACATAGATGTTATTTAATAGTATATAAAATATATCTAAATTTTTTGAAAGTTATTTTGTGATATGCCCTTAAATTACGAACAGCTAAGAAAATAAATTATACAGCAAGCATTAATTAAAAAAAAAACGGAACATTTATTAAAACATCTAAAAGATTACTCACACAATCAATGGAAAGTTGATAATTTCATAATCTAAAAAAGAAAAAGTTGAAAAGATTCTTAAATCTATGACGAACAAGGTCTTGAGAAACTATTATTTTTGTCCTTTTGCAATAATCATACTGGCACTCGAAGGATTTACTTGTACCTTCAAAGTATCCTGAGGACAATACTTGGTTACAATTTCAGGCTTAAATACATCATAAGTTGAATAACAATTCGGGCTGTCTAATCCTATTGAATTGAGTTGTATGGAAACATTCGATGCACTTCCTATAATATTGCGGTTAAAAACTACAATGGCATAGGAATATTTACCATCTTTACTGAGCGGAGATATAGGACGAGCCCAGATTTCAATATTACCATTCTTTTGCACCATCTTCCCCATTTTTCCGAGTGAATCCTGATTAACTGCAATTATTTCTTTATTTTTGATTAAGTCACTGAATTCCTTGCGAATGTCACGCAAATCGTTGGATACGAGCAACGGACTGGCCATTACTGCCCACAACAGAAACTGAGCTTTGGCTTCATCATAGCTCAGTCCAAAGTTTCCAGCGAGTATCATGTCGGGATCGTTCCAATGTCCAGGTCCTGCTGCTGCAACAAACTCGTCTTGATTGTGGATATAATAATCTATGATGGACAGAATACTTTGCCAGGAATCTACGACATCGTTAAAGTTTCGCCATATGTTACAATACTTAGCAATTTTTTGGTAATCTGGTTTCATTCCAGCGGCTTGTTGATAAAGTGGCCATTCGCAAGAGAATAATATGTCCCTACTTGATTTATTCACCGCTGCTGAGAAAACTGGGTACAAGTCATCCATTTGTTTCGGGTCAGCATAGCAGCCGTCAACTTTTAACATATCCACTTCCCATTCAGCAAATGTTGCTGCGTCTATTTCAAAATGCCCATAACTCCCAGGAAATCCAGCACATGTCTTACTGCCGATATCTTGATAGATTCCAAGTTTAAGTCCTTTAGAGTGTATATAGTCAGCCAGAGCCTTGATGCCATTAGGGAATCGTTCTCTATCAGGTACTAGTTTACCATCTTTGTCTCTCTCTTTCTCCATCCAACAGTCATCTATATTTATATATTCGTAACCTAAATCCTTATAACCATCAGCCACTAGTCTATCAGCCATGTCTTTGTAAAGTCTCTCGCTAATGCAATTAGCAGGGTCGTTTTTGCAGTCCGTATTGCACGTGAATCTTTCCCAAGACAGCCAACCCATCGGTGGAGTTAAAGCTAATCCATTGTCTAATGCGAATACGGAAAATGGTAGCGCCAAAACGACAAAGGCAGTAAAAAATGCCATTTTTCCTTGAATTTATATGTTTGGGTATTAGGAATATTTTCGTAAAAAATAAATTATTATTTGTACAGTATATTTAACAAGTAGAAATTGAGAATGACATCTTCACTGGAAAATGAGTGCATTATATATTAACTTATCTCAAAAATATCATCATTACTGCAATTCTTTATCTATAAGCAATCCTTTTATTATATTTATTAAAGTTTGAAAAATGCTGTTTTTTTTGTACTTTTCTATCTAATACCGTCAGATTTGAAATCTGTTCCTTAATCTTCTATTGTAATCCTATCATTAGTTCTTTTAATGTATCCAACCATATCTTATCTTGTTTTTTTTAAGGAATACCAGAAGTTCCAATCAGGATGATGACGTTCACAATTGTTTTTGATAGAGAAAGAAAGAGAGAGAGAGAATTTTTTTACCTACCAAAAGTTTTAAGAAGATAAACCCCATTGCTTATGAAAGATAAGTAAGATGTGTTCGATAAATATCTAGCCTAGAGACAATATATGATGGCGACAAACATGTTGCATAATCATAATTCCCCCCCCCCCCTTTTTGTATGTTTTTCTGAGCATGAAAAATGTTTTTGAGAAGGTAGAACCCTAATATAAAAATATACTAGTTAAAAATCATTTCTCAAAATGTTGAATTTAATTTTTAAGCTCACAATTAAAATTATTACTTTTTGGTAATTTAAAGGGGGTTTTGAGAACATTTATTAGTTTTGAATTCAAATTCATTCTGTACCAATATTTAAATTTTGATTGAAAAAAAATTGCACGTTTCTTCTTTTCATAAGTTTTTTCACCAACGGGTAAATATAAATTGATTACAAGCAATAGTAATTTGAACGAGGTGAATTCTCAGTAAAAACAATGCAAAAATGATTGTCTTACTTAAATTTCATTTCCATCACCTTTCATTTAAATATAGCGCGATATTAAAAGAGTTACATAAAAATTTTGAAAGCAAAATTTACTTTTTGCTTAAAATTAAAATTTCTTTGAATAATTTTTAAGCCCTGTAACATAATCTCGAAATCTGGGTATTTTATATACATTGACCGACATAGGAAATGCTACACCATGGTAGAATGTGATAAAATTGATATACAGACAAAGAATGCACATATTTAAATAAATCATTTTATTTACAAAAAGGTAATTTTAATACAGCGATGAAAATGTGGGAGGATGGGTAGGAAAAAGGAGCACATATCTTGGGGATGCAAGTAGTAAGCCTACTAGGAACAGATTCTTTTATCGTGCGGATAGTGGATGGAAATTGATATGCTTTCAATCATCCTCCATAGTTCGTTCTCTGATTGAGATTGGGGCAGCTCAAGCAAACGACTGTCAATCACGTTCTCACGTGACTGTCTTTCATGATCGGGGATAGATCAGGAGACATTGCAGGCCAAGAAAGTAACTTGACACACTGCAAGGCTTGTCTGCTGATAAATGTTGTGTGCGGTCATGCATCGTCTTGCTGGAAAATAGCATTCTGAATCTGGTATCATCGTCGTATCGTCAATGTGTTTCTGACGTGTACCAGGGGCTATCTTATATCATGTTTGATGGCGTCCCAAATCGTTATGCCAGGCTGAAAAGCGGTATGGCGTTCAACATTAGCATAACATAAATAACAATTTGAAAAATAATTGACCTGAGCTATATGCTTGTGACTATTTTAACTACTTTATCTGTGCTTGGCATTAAGTGGAATTTCAGATTTGCGAGATTAGACTAATATTTCTGATGACAGAAGAGTCGGGTAATACAGATACGCCACAATTGGATGTTTTTAAGAGGAAAATGACTACAATGTTCTAAAAAATATGCTGAATTTTGTTTCCTATTAATTAACTTAATTTTTTAAAACATATTAAGACAAAAATGTTCTCTGAAAATTCTGATTTGATTGAAGTAAAACTTAAAAGAAATTGATTAAAACAATTATCGATTGATGCATTGCTTCAATTTACATGCATTTAGAGATTTAGGAAATATGAATATAAATACACTTAAATTATTCAGAATTTTCAGATAACTGCAAAGTTGCCAGGTTTATTTTAAGTTCTTTAAACTATTTCTTCTTAATTCAGGTTTTTCACGGACATATTTTGAGACCAAACAGTTTTGGTTCTCCAATGCATTGCTATTACTTTGAAATTTTTTTTTTTATTTCTCTTATCACTCTTTCAGTTCCATGCAAAATCTTTGTAATGCGTTAAATCTGTGGAAAAACTGAGCATGTTAGTATTAAAAAAAATTTGGAATTTTTTTTTCTCTTTTTTTAAAAATAAATTTGAGAAAGACAATTTGTTTAATTAAATATCTTAATTCAAACGTTTAATTTAACTATGAATAGTTGTTCATAATTCTAAATATATCTGCAATTCCTGCGCAACGCCGAATACTACAGCTAGTAATTTATAAATGTGAAAATTAAAAGGTAATATCAATCAAAATAAGTTGTTTGGTCTAAACTTACACTTTTCTTTCGTAAAATGGCGTAAAATTTAATTGACGAAAAAAAAAATATTGAAAAGAAAAAATGAGTTGAAATCCGAGATCAATAACATTCTTTACATTTACGTATGACCATAACAAAAACATGGCTATATTTTTATTTCTCTGATAAATCTCACGATTTTCTTTTCTTATATAAGGTTCCATTCCTCTAAAAATTCTTGTATATTATGCTAAAAGAGACAATTAGAAAAGCTTAAAGAATAAAATAAAAATAACGAGACATTAACACAGACAGAGAAAGAGAGAGAGAGACCACATCACGTAATAAGACTAAATACCTCTTTTAAGGTGCTAATTTCACTTTTTTTTGTTTTACTTTCTTTGTGCAGTCCTTACAAATATATATATAAAAAACCCTACTTTTAAAATTAAAAGTGTTTCTTTCCTCTTCCTTTAAAAACGAGAAATCATTGGAAAAAAAAGTTTATTTTCAAAAAGTCTGTTTACAACGATCCTTTCATTTAAATTCTGTATTATTCAGGCTTAGTATTTTTATAACTCGTTTTCGTAGCTTAACGAATTCTTAAAGTTATTATAACTTGCGTTATTTCAAAGGGGACTGTTAAGCCCTAGGTAATTCTCATGATAAAATCTCCCAAGCTTTTACCAAAAAAATATTTTATTGGGGTAATTGTGTTAATTTATTAATACATTTAAGTGTATGCTTAAATAAGACAAGAATTCTAAAAATATAGCACGCGCTAGTTTTCCAAAGACGCGGTAGATGTCACTACTTATACCATGTACATGATGTCAGAAATCTCGTGGCTTTACGCTATCCACGGGTCTTGCCCTTTGCACCGGGAAGGACACTGTCATGAGGTAAAGGTCATTTCATATGTGCGCTGCTTAATTTTATGTTCAGTTGTTTAGTATTTGTGTATCCAACTGTGAAAAATAAATAATAAATTTTGGATCTGGAAGTTCTTCCAAAACTGAAGTGCCAGCCAAAACTGAATTACAAACTACAAGGAGTAACGAATAGTGATACCACAAAAAGATAATTCATAAATCTTGAAAATTGATTAAAAACATTTTTTTTTTCAATCCAAAGGGTGCGGGAAGAGTTTCCAACCATGGAAGTGATATATCGTTTTCCTAAACAAACCTGGTAAAAATCTGGATCACTGCATGAAAAAGTTCAATCTTTAAGTACCTACTTGTAGCTCTGTATGTGAACAAAGAACAATCAGCATGCCTCAAAGTTAGGAATGCGGTACTCAAAAATAGTATTTTTCGCTACTGAGGATAAGCAATACGCATCGAAGGAAAAGAAAGAATTTATTTTATACGTGTAAAATAATATTATCTTGGAATTACAGCGTCTACGTAACGGTATCTCAAGAACAATGATACTGGTGTGGCAATTATACACCGACGTTCAGAAGTAAAATAATTTCTCTTTTGACTGATTATCTCCTGAAGCACTGGATAGCTTTTTAAAAAATTGGGTGTGTATATAGGTTTATATTTCGGCACTTTGTGTATTCCCACTACATTGGGAGGGAGGGAGGGGTTCTACCTCATGGCGGGGGAGGTCTGTTGACCTTGAGTGATAAGATCGATTCGACCCCTCGATCTGTCTATCTGGAGAAAATTCACCCGGTCTTGTTTTCGTAGTGCCCTTAATCACTAGATTAAAAAAAGATTTCCCTTTTTGTCTGTTGTGAAAGCATTTTCACTCCTGCTGTCGTTGTCGAAGAGAGTTGCCACAATATAATACAGAAAATACCTGAAAACACTTACGGCACACGCACATGATCGTGTGTACGGCGTATCAGCACAGGAAAGTCTTAAAGAGAAGTTATGAGATGGAACAAAAGATTGAGTTATTAGGGAATATGGTACCGTCTTACGGTTTCGTTGCTTTTATCACGTGAATTCTGGCTGGAAACAGTTCACGAGTCCCCGTATTACATTTTACCTAGAAAAATGTGGAAACACTTAAGGCTCACCCATTCTTAAAAGAAATAACTAACACAGACAAAGAGCTTTCGGAAATTATTGAAGGTAAGCAGCTTTCTGAAAAACGATGATAAGCTAGGGAAAAAAAATGATAAAAAAACCCAATCTATTGGACACCACGACTAGGTCTGCAGACTTAAAAGAGGAAAATGTTACGCGATGTCTCAAACTGCTTATTTTTCTTCATCGAACTCCTCCCACAATCAACTGAATAACTTTTTGAGTTTTGGCTACATGCCACCAAGGCTGTGTTTACGAGCATATTATTGCTGCTTGTGTAATGCGACATGTAGCTCTGCTTATATTTCGTTCTGAGTGTAATGTGTGTGTCATATAATATTAACTAAATGTTTTGAAAATGCAAATTATGTGTCGTCAGTCTTATTTATCTGAAGTATTTTTTATCCAAGAAAATTTGGATATGTAATTTCTGTATAAGGAGCCTGCCTGGAAACATATAGGTAAGAATTTCGCTTACATTTGAATTAAGAAAGTCACTCCGAAAAGTTTTAAATTACATGTTTGACGGAATGACGCGAGTCAATGTGGAATATGAAAAAAAAGAATGAGATTGTTTTGCAGCTCGGAAAACTAGAATAATAATAATAAAAAAAAGGCCAGCGTCTTTCGATTGATGGAATTGTTTTGGAAAAAAAATGCTAATATGTATATATCTGGCACTTCATAATACTTTCGAGGAAAAACCAGGTCCTACAGAATATGTAAAACATAGTAGTGTAAATGGTAAATTGAAGACTGTATTTTTGTTGTTATTTTCACCAGCGTATTTTTGTTGAGAGAGAGAGAGAAAGAATTGCTACTTTAAGGTTACTTTGCGTAACATTTCCTTACTTAAGTCAGTATTACCTGCCTTATAACAGGGATTTAAAAAAAAATTATGTTAAAGTTGGTGTTTTGACTGGTTATGGAATGAATAGATAATTATTAAGGATCTTTGTGTTTAATGTAAAAGTTCCGTTTGGATATTGAACCATTTTATTTTGATTTTACTTACCTTCGATGGAAATTCTATCACAATTTTTTTTTGTCTAACTCGATAACATAAATTCGGCTTCATTTGAAAAGTTAATTTGTAATTTATCGCAGATGTTTTTGATTATTACATAACACTTTTCTTTATTCCTCTTATGCAGAAAGACACAGTTTATATTTAATTGAGTTATTCCCTCAAAATATTCCAATTTATTATTTTAGGTCATTTTTTATATTTCGAGATGATCTTTCAATTTACCTATATGTTTTTAGGAGTTTCGGGACATTTTAAAGGAGAATGAAGAGACTTTGCAGTTTCTTTTCCAATTTTTAAAATACATTTTGTGAATTAATATGAGATTTAAATCGTTTATTTTTTTCACTTTAACCTTCGATATTAGGAATCATTACGAAACACCAATCAATAATTTATTTAAAGTTATTAATATTAATTTTAAAAAAATTTGTTTTTAAAAGTTTTATAGGTCATTTTTTATCAACTCCCTTTAGTGATTATTTTTCAGTTCTGGTTTTGATCGCATAGCGTTTCAAATTACCGATCAAAAAGCTCAGTGAACACAATTCTAAACAGTTGAAAGTGATTTTCTCATTGACAATAGAAATACACCTTTCTTCCAAATTTACCACCCTCCTTAAACGAATCATAACACAAAAAAAGTCTATTTCATGGAGTTTTCTCAAGATTTGCTCATTTACAAAATTCAGGTATTTTGGTTAGCAAGGATAAAACAGAATTAAGATGAAAAGCAAAATATTATCATAATAATATCATTAAAGGTTTTCAGGTTCTTTCATTCTATCTTTCAATTTTTTGGATGCGTAAACTCCCCAATATAAATTTCCCTGAAATAGGTATTATAACAAAGAAAATTAACATTCTCTCTTAAATGCTACAGGCCTCGGGCTCTTACCTTCTTTGGTTGGGCATATTGTCTCCGAGGCACCCTGGTGATCTTTTCCTCTCCCTTTAATAAATACAGGTGACGCTCCCCGAGATACTCTAGCCATCTTTCTTTATTTTTAATCTTGCCATCCCTTTTTTAATTTATTAATCTCTCTCTCTTTTTTTCAAACGTCTAGACCGCAGTTTCATCCTTTTTTGGTGCAGCATGGCCACATTTGGCTCTTACGTCACTTACCATCGCTCACTCGCTTAAATGTTACATCGAGCTCTGCAGTCAATATCCAACCAGGAAGCTCACAACAGAGAAAACATTCCAGAAAAAAAATTTTCTTATCAACAAATGCAGTTTGCTAAAGATGTTTCACACGCGAAGGCAACTTTCCATAACAATTAAAGTACATCCCGCCGCGTATCTCAATCGAACACTCCTGTTAGATTACTTCTATTATGTATTCCTCATATTGCGTTTTTTATAGGCAGGAAAAGAAAATAACGCTTCCACACAATAGAAAGTAAGCGTGAGTTATTGCTAATCTCCGTTCTTTACACAGCAGTCTACTAATCAATTATCCTTATGAAGAAAGCTTAATTCGGCAAGATTAATTTTTCTCATAAAACGAATTTATATCTACCCAGTACAATGACCGGAGAAATAAAGAACATATTACCAGAAAAAGGGACGTAGATATTAATCTGAAAATAAGCTGGTTAGCTCGTAAATCGCTGGGAGAGGGCTGAAAAAGGAAAAGAGCTATCACATTTAATGGGATTATTGTTTAATTTATAGGAAGGGTATTTCATTGGCGGAGCGAGAGATTGGTTTGAATCCAGAACATTCCATGTATGCGTAACGCTATTGTTCTAGCGAAACTCTCGTGCTTTTACAGATACATTTAATTATAATTTTCTAAATGCGACATGCAAAATTTTTTTCTTTCTTTTTGAACTGCACTTAAAAATCATTATTTCATTAAAGGAAAATGGAGGGAAAAGGCAGGGATAAAATATAGCTTTAATCATTTTGTGACCACCTTTCTTCATTATTTAACAGAATGGCTATCTTAACATCGAATGAAGTAGTCAATAAGCTCTCATAAATTTCCAATCGGAGATAAGTAAGAGAAAGACAACTCAGCTTAATTATCTATCAAAGAATATATGCATGATTGCTCTCTCTCGAATCCTTCTTAACTCAGTTCATCCTAGTTTGCATTCTAACAATGAAGTCTTAACTCACCAAAGCACTCATTACAAACTTGCACTTCTCGACTGTAACAGATTCGACTCCTATTATTCGGATCAAGAAGTAGTTTCTAACTACTTTCAATCCCAAACGATGATTCACTCTAATCGTCAACATCTATCGGCCTACTATTATCCTCTTTCTCCATTCTCTTTGCTTTCAATTCTATTTCGCTTCTATATCATTATATCATAATCATTTCACTACACTTCTTATCTTTATCTGATTTATCTAATCGCGTTTCATTATTTTTTTTTTTTTTGGATGCAGTTGTTATTTTATGCAATTCAAATTACCAAAAAGTCTTCGAGGTTGTTGAAGAGAAAAATACTAACGCTCCATCGTAACAATTTTGCTTAAACGATGTTTTCTTTGATCTAAGATATTGTTTTGTTTTTAAATTTAGCATCTGCACTTACATTTTATCCATAAATAGATTTTCTTTGTTTAGGCACGTTGAGTTAAATAAATGGACACCGTACCGCTATTCAAAACAATTTAATTCTAAAGTTTTTATAATATGGATCTTATTAACAACTAAACGATTGGTGTTTTTTCCACTTAACATTTACAATGCTAAAGAGAATTATTGATTGGGATTAATTGCTCTAGAATACTTAACAATGTCTATGGAATGCCTTTGTAAACGTTTATGAGACCTCGCTGTTCCACTCACCTCGAAAATTTTATGTGGAATGAATTTGGCATCGCCGCTTCAAAACTACGCTACGCAATATTTTCTTCTTTGATTGGCAATTGAGGAAACAATTATTTTAGCTTCAACTGGAAATGAAAATAACACGGTTATCAGAGTTCTGGTGCAGGTATGTTTCAGGTCCTTGGAGTTCAAACTTGTGTTATGTGAAATCTGGACTTTAACCTCATACATTACATACCGCAAAAATGTCTTCCAGCTGCGTTTTAGTTGGCTTTATGTCAGAATGTGAATTTGATTGATTGTTTATTAAAGTTGCACTCGAGAAGCGACTATTGACAATAGAAGGGCTATTGACAACGGACCTCGTTATTTCGATCTCCGGTCAAGCGACGAGGATAACACCTGAGTTGACACCCCCTCTCTAAACTTTGTCGGAATGTGAGGGGCACCACAAGCGAAACTGTTTGTTCACATAGGACCGCCAATGAATTTCTGAAATTTTAAAATAATTTTGGTAGATTTGTAAAACAAATATGAAAAGCAATTCAAATTTAACAAATCTGAATGTCGAAATTTTTTTTAAAAAAAAGAATATTCGAAGGAAATACGATTTAATATGATAAAAATCATTAAAGTTGTTCTCTTACTCCTTATAAATTTTGACTACCACATATTAATATTCAAAAACAATAAATTCTTATGCTTTTCGTTCATATTTATGGTTGTCTAGTACATAATAAGCCGTTTTTTTAATTGATGATATTATGAATTAGTGTTTGAGTTCAGAGAGAAGCTTTATTACCTCCGCAGGAGTATTAACGATAAATGATGTAACCCTAATTTGCAGAGAAAAACTTTTTTTTTTTTTTAATTCTTTCTGTTTCATTTTCAGGAAACACGATAGTCATAAATTATGAGGAACGGAATTATCTTTAATGGATTAAAGAAATAGTCTGAAAATTATATCTTTTGAAAGTTTTGGGAAAAAAATACACTTATTTTCAGAATACGTTTTAAGGCTACCGTCCACCAGTCATTTTGTTTTCGTGAACGTAATGTTAATCCTATGGTATTTTTACTACCGTCCTCATATCTATACTATTTTTTTAACCACCTTTGTAAATTTTATGAAAATATTTTTCCTAGGATGTAATTATTGTAAATAATTTCTGAGAACTATTCATACCTAAAACGAAATCACTTTCATGTTTGAAACATGAATTTTATTTATTATTATTATTATTTCTCGTTATACTGATAGATATCATTGTTTTTTCTTCTTTCCCTTGTGATGCTGCACCTGTATATAATATGCAATTAAATATAATATTTTTTTATTTACATAATATTTGTATGATTTCCTCGATCATTTAAGAATTTTACCTATTCCCGATTTCTGAAAATATTTTAGAATATTTAACAGACCGGAAAACCCACAAACGAAAGAAGAAATAGAGTAAGAATATTTTTAAAAGTCGGAGGCAAAATTTAATTATGCTGAAACTTTCATTATATTTTGCTCTTTCGGATGCACTGTTTTGCGTTCAAATAGATAGAATAAATTTGAGTTCGATGAAATAGAAATTCCATATGATTCATATTATGTTCACGAAATCAAAACAGCTTTGTAGACGGCCCCTTAATGGCAATTTATCATTAAAAATAATTAGCATTTCTTTTTTATATTTTTCTTTACTTCTGTGAAAGAAAAATGATTAATAGAATTGTGTACATAAAGGATGAAAACGAACAAATATGTATATATATATATAAAATAAGATTCTGTAACATCTGAGTGAACCGGTTCAATCACATTGAAACTGTTTTATTTCAAGACAGTAGTTTTAATGATAACACGAGTGTCGTTCAATAAGTCCTTAGAAAAAAAAGAAGAAAATTTTTTTTTTTGGTAGATATTTTAAATTTTTATTTAGCCTATTCTCCTTTTAGCTTCATGTACTTTTCCAAGTGTTTCTCCAACTTTTTAAAGTCATCTAAAAAATAAGATTTTGGAACGTCCCCAAAATGGGCATCTGTTTAGGCGATGACTTCTTCGTTCGACGCGAACCATTGTTCATCGAGCTATTTTTTTAAATGTTTAGAAATAAATAGAAGTCACTTGAGGACAAATCTGGAGAATAAGGTGGATGTTGTAATAATTCGAACCTTAATTCTATGATTTCTGCCATTGAAACTGCCCAGTAGTGCACCCGTGCATTCTCTAGATGGAAGAGGATCTTTTTCGAATGAGGACGCTTTTTCTGGATTTCTACTCTCCACCTATCCAATAACGACGCGTAATACTCTCCAATTATTGTTTTCCAATTCTCTAAGTAATCGGTGTTGATCAGTGGTTCCCAATCCTCCCCCCCCCTTTGCGAACCCTTCCTAATATTCGAAAGAAATTAGCAAACCCCTTGTTTAGCTGTTAGTAACAGATAAGAAAACAATTAAAATTGATAGAACATTTATTTTCTATGTTGCACAATCGTTCATAGCAAGAAACGAAAACATAATCGTAAAACATCTGAATTCAAACATTAATAAAAACCAAAATAATGAAAAAAGAAGAGCCAGAAAAGGAATACAAAATTAATATTACAAACCAACCGGTTCGTAGTTAAACATACGTTGAATTTGACAAAAAAAAAGTCTTAATGGGATATTTTTGGCTATTTGATGGAACAAAGAAATTCAAAGTTTGGTTCAGTGTCTGACAGTTTTAGTCTTAGATCATGTTCTGTATTTAATCTGTTTTTGTATTTAACTTTAAGGAAATATATGGTAAAAATTCTTTCATTCATAAATGTTTTGTATTAAAGGGTAATAAAACTTTAAGGGAGTTCTTTTGACGAAAAAGCACATTCATTTGTACATTGAGCCAAAAATCAATCAAAGAATGATTTTCAAAAATAGTTTTTAGAGAGCTGTCACACGATAACTCAATGAGTTTTTCTTTTTCCAGTAAAGTTACAGAGACCTCTGAGCTTACATCTCTTCAAAAAGGATTATGTATCAATTTATTTAATAGGGATACATTACGTCTATTAGGAAAAAAATTCACAGAAAGTTGATTGTACTCATAAATCAGCAGACATATATAATTGGATGACTTTTAGCGTGTTTTCAGTTTTAACATGAACATCGAAAACGGTGACACCTGCAGCTCGTAATAGCAGATGTAATTCGTTTAACTTACAAAAGATCTCCAGATAAGTATACAAGCATTTTCAGCCAAGTAATATCGATTATACAAGAGAAGCAAATGAAATGAGTGATCAATAAAAATACGTGAACTTCTGATGTCAATTCAAACAAGCGTGTCAAAACTTTGGACGGGAAAGCCATCTAACCTCTTTGCGAAGTCGTAAAGAAACGTGAAGGCTTTCAAAGTCCTCACAAATTGCATGGAATAGCCGGCAGTTCGTAACACGCAATTTTATACAATAGTTTTTACAGCATCACTGAAAGTAGTAGATAACTCTGCAGAAATATACTTACATGTCAATGCTTTTCTTTGGAAACAGCAACGAGTCATTCAATTTTCTCGTTGATTTTTCTTTACCGAGGTCACGAGACCAAAATGTATACCTGTCATTAATTTTGCGTAATCTCAGCACACACCCTAACAATGAGGTCAGTTTATTCCATTTGTTTTCCAAAATAATCATTGACTATATCGAAAATTGTTTCATCAGTTGTATAAGTTTCTGAAGGTTTTCCCAGCAGTACACTTTCTTGAATGGAATTCTTAAAAATGTCTCAAATGTAGACAAGTAATATTGCAGCATTTACTACATGGGTTGATTCGTCAAGCTGGATAACAAAATAATTCAATTTTATTCTCTTCAAAAGTTCAAGCTTCACATCATTAATTCTACATGACACTGAATTACTTGCTAAAAGAACCACGTCAAATTTCTTTGCTGCCTGTTCAAGCATACACTTTGCGACATCTTTTACACACGGTCAGTTAAATTTATTGTCATTGTATGTGCCTTTCCAAATCTTTCAAACCTATAACTTATTCGAAATAATACCTCAAAGGCCATTTTACTATCTTTGATTGAAGCTGAAAGAAAAGAAGAGACACTATGCTTTCTATTATACACTAATTTACTTTTAAAATACTCGACAAGTTTATCTCCTCGGGAGTTTCAGATATTTTGTTTCAATGTGTCTACAATGTTATTGACTAGAACATTGTTGCAAATTACACAAAGCAATTTAGAAGCTGACAGTAAAATTAAAAAAAAAAAAAAAAAAAAAATTCCAATAAAAAGTCGCTGTCATATTTTCGCTTTTTCCTTTTCTTCTCACCATGTTCACCAACTGTTTCTTAGGTTTTAGTCAGATGAGATGGTAGTTCATTACAGTTTTCACTATCAGAACCCTGTGTCATTTCGAAATCAGGTGTTAAAGTTGAAGAATGAACAAATAACTTCTTATCCAGAATTTTATCAGAGTCCACTAAAAGACCTATTTTTAACCACCGATCCGTAATAAGATCACGGTATAAAAATTATTATAAGCTATTCACACGAGAAAGTTAGATAAGGCTACTGTAGCGTACTACTAATCGCGAACTAAATCACGCAAGGTTTACAATCAACTGTACGAATGTCTGTTGATGCGTTTATCCAGTTGAGAAAAATATCTACCACAGGGAATTGATCTCGGTTTTTGCTTTGCTATCCAGTCAGGAACACACGTCACATAATGGACGTCAAAGTCGTGAGGAATCACTGTTGGAGACACCCAGTCTCCAACTCCTTTTTCAGAGACTTATGCCATCTCGGTGCTTCTGGTGCGAGAATGTATTTCTCAATATTTGTCTTATCAAAGAGCACCTTGATTTATTTTGATTTTTTTGCTTTTATAATTTTCGAATTATTAACACTACAGTAAATATATGTATGCAAATTTATTATTTCATTATTTTTTCCATTGTTGCTTTAAAACTCCATCATTACAGTGTTATTTTCGCGAACCCTTTTATACACCCTGAGAGCGCCGGGGGGGTCGCGAACCACCTATTGGGTACCACTAGTGTAGATGATTCCACGTGCATTTCAAAAAACCGTAGTCATCACCTTGCCTGACACTTTCTTCGGAGCCCTTTCGCTTTCAAAACCTTCTGTCCCTTTGTTTCTGGAGTGTAGTAATGTATCCACGTTTCGGCCATAATAATATATCGACGCAAAAACTCGTTAGGATTGCGACAAAAAAGTGCCCAAATAACCTGTCTTTATTGACTTTCCATTGAGAGCAAACGCACATCCGGGGTGCCAAGATTTTTTTCACACCCAATTTTTTTGTACAAAATTGAAAACACTGTATCTTGCTATATGCCAGTGGTCTCAACTATTTCGCGCACTTTGATTCGTCGATCCCTCAAAACCGTATCGAGGATTTTGTCAATAATTACGGAAGTAGTCACTTCCATTGGATGTCCCGAGCGACGTTTATCTTTTGTGGATGTACGGCCACGTTTAAACATTTACCCAATTGAAAACAGCAGCAAACACAGGAATATATATGACAGAAACTTCCTCCAACCCAGCTTTGATCTCTCTCGATGTTAAGCCTTTTAAATATAAATGTTTAATCAGCACTTGAAACTCGCTTTTTCCCATTTTTCTAAATAAAAACAAGTTTCTTGCTTCAATCGATAGTAAAAATGAAATCATGTGATGGAAATAACTCAGACAGCTGTCGAGTAAGTCAAGATGCTCACTTAAAGTAAACCATTTTCGAAGCTACGAGCGCCCTCTTTTGGATTTTCTAAGGACTTATTGAACGATCCTCGCAGTAAGTTCGTCTCTTAAAAATAATGTAGATCACGGTTCAAAATTATGACGTCCGCCGCCAACAACTCTCTCCTCACCACTCCGTTGTTTCTAAAAGAGAAAATTAATAAGAAAATCAATCCATTAATATTAAAAGATGTTATTATTGCAAATTTAAGAAATAAAAATCTTTCTTTTTTTTTTCTTTTCACATTGATACGTGAATAAATAAGCGATGTTAAAATTAGAATTAATAAGGATTTTATATTCAATATTTTAATTCAAACAGTTATATTCAGAAAAGAATAATTCTAATTCCACGTCATTTCTATTTCTTACATCTCTGCAAAAAACATCAATTCGCTGCAAAAAACCATGTTTACTATCTTTTTTTGTTTTCTTTATAACTGCTCTAAGAAATTCAAATTTCCTTCTGATTTTGATGAAACTGATATTCGTGTTGTTTAATTTTGTTTTATTCTTCCGGTACGAAATTTAAAGTTTTTCCCCGAATAAGAATACTGGTAGTGGTTTTTTCAAAAAAGTAATTCAGCAAAATATTATCGATGCAGCTGTAGTGAAGTCAATGAAGTTTCCTGTGTTGAAAGAATCACTTATGAAAATAGAAAAGAAAAAAAGAGTGATCAAATAGCGAAAAAAAAATTTGTGTGTGTGGATAACTTTTTCGAAAATAAGTTCACTTATTTCTGATTTCATAGTTTTTAGTTTAACTTATCGACAATGGGCAACGATAAAATTCATTTTAAATATTTATGATACCGTATTCTGCAAATGTTTAACTTTCTGAGAGAAATGTTTTTTTCATTTATCTTTAGCTTCAGATATTTTTTGCATCTTCTTCCATTCAAAATACATTCCCTTTCTCTGCATATATATATATATATATATATATATATATATATATATATATTTCTATCCATCACTTTTTTTTACATGGTAGATACATTCCTTAGAAAACCGTGCAAAAAAATTGTGTAAAAAAATACATGCGACATAAGGTAAATTTGGGACTACAACTCTAATAAATCGTGTAAGATGAAAAAATTCTGAATATTTTCCCAAAAAATCGTACAAAAAAAGTAATAATGAAATCCAAAAAAAAAAAAAAAAAAAAATCACATTTATCACAAAAAAAATTAGAATTAATGTACAGTGAAAATTCAGTCTGTAGGTACATACAAAAATCAAATTGAAGTTAGGAATTAAACTACTAACTAACAACTATTCATCGCTACTTGATAACAATGGTGCACGTTTATTACGAACTGGATCAAAAATGCAATCATCAGAAGATGTGTTAGATATGTCTAGCCCAACTGTCGGCTTTGATTCAAATGAAGAATTTCGTTCGTTATTAACGGTCTATGTTGATTTTTCTTGTTGTTACAAAGTCTATTACTAACGGCATTTTTTTTTTTGGGGGGGGGGGGGGGCGGCCTCTCATGTTGCCTATATAATTCGTGATATCCTGCTTCACAAAACTTAAGATTACGTTGAAATTTTAATGCACGCTCTCAGCTCATGAGTAAGAAAATGTTCCATACTTGTAGCAAATTTCAAGCTCTCCCGAATTAAATCAGCCGTTAATAGCTGAACTTCACCTGCGACTTCCTCATTATGGACTTGAATTTTCGAAATGAAAAAATGCATAGAAATTTGTAAAAAAAAATATCACGCATAACAGAAATTATTATTTTAAGGATATATTTCAAGTTAATAACATGTTAAAACAATTAAGTTTTTTTTTTTATTTAAGCGAATGTGTGTGGATATAGTCGTAACAATGACGTGATGAATTTACAGTTTGGTTAAAAAAAGAAATGCTATGTTCAAGCTGATGTGCAATGAAATGAAGAAAAAAAGAAGTTATAAAATTCTGGTATTCCCCGTATATCAAGAATACAAAGTAAGCAAGCCATGAAGTAGACCAAGTCACTCACACATGTGTGGGTTTAAATCGACAGTCTTCTGATTACAATTTTGATTTTGATAGTCTTCTGTCAAAATCAAAATTTTAAAAATTGAGAGGTGGGTGAAATTCGTTCAAGAACAAAAAAAAAAAAAAAAAAAAAAAAATTGTGTAAAAAGGTATATTGGTGAACCGTATTATTTCAAAATCGTGTAAAAAAAAGACCGTGTAAAAAAGAGTGGGTGTATATATACATTGGTGTCCAAAAGTCAAGCATAATTCGTAAAGTGCGTAAAGGTCTGAGAAAGTATAAGTGAATGTGTTCAAAATTACGCATAGTTCATTTGTTGAAGGTAAAACTTAGTCTTTATACACAGTCGACGTCTTCATGCGCACAACACCTGTGCTCATCGAAACGCGGATAAATCGCATTCCTCAAAAGCTGTTCAGGCATATTTCGAGCAATTCAAGTGCGAAGGAATGTTAAGCAGAACGAAAAAGGACACACACACATACCAGATGACCACTGGACATGGTTGCGGAAGGAAGAATCATCGGAATGCTTGATCACAATCCGAAGTGTTCCAATTCTGAATGTATGCAGACATGTTTGACATAGTACCAGGTTGGCCAAATGTCACAACTTGGCGCCAAGATAAATACCTGATAATATCTGCATGATGTGGGAGGGACAGTTGTACCAGAGAACTGGGTTCAGTGCTCATAGCCGCCACAGGATTACAAGTTTCCAGACACATTGTTTATAGGCGACTCAATCATGTTCTCTATGCTAGGCGTCTAGCAGTTTGCATTTCTTTCACATCTATGTATAAACGCGCTCGTTTAAACTGCTAGGAACAATAGGTTAATGTGATATTCAGTGAGAATCTTAGTTAAGTTCTGAGACTATTTCTCATAGGCTAACGATATGGCGAGAAACAGGAACTCGAAGGAGTAATTTGACGCTTCTACCGTCTTCAGTTAACTCGGATCAGCAAGTCGCAAAAATCCAAGACAGCTCAAGATTTAAAATATTATTTATTTAAAATAGAAATAAATAAGTTGGTTTAAATATTTTCATATGGATAGAGCTTGTATCATAAACCGCAGAAAACTCTGGCTAGTTAAAGAAAAACAGGATGATCTCCGACGAGATCTAGGATGCTGTCAACTGGTTTGGTCTGGTTGTCGATGGAGAGAAAGAAGGAAAGGGATCCAGGGCTACTGTTGTTACGAGTGTGAGGTCGGTACTCTGATGTCTGTGGCATTATAAATACCCATCCCGCAGATGCGCATGCACAAATACTGGAAATTTTATTTTTGAGCGTAATCAGAAATGAGTTGGTTGGTAAGGCGAGGATGTGCATATGGCTCTTGCCACTTCATGGCATGGTAAGGATATGCAAGTGATATAAAAAGGTCTGTCACAAATCCATTTTCACTCTTGAAACATCTCGGAAAGATATCGTTTACTGTCAAGAGGAGTCAAGGTGTGGTTAGGCAACATACTGAATGGCGAACAGACCTCTATAGCTTTGAGAACGGAGTCTGTGACTGCTAAAAGGTACAGAGATGAAGTTCTTGAGCCTTACGATCGCCTGTTTTGATGTGCCGTCTGTTCTGTCTTCATATTTATGGATGGTAACGCGCCTCGTCATCGCGCGAACCTACTCACCGACTTCCTTGAAACGGAAAATATTCAACTTCAGGCGAAGCTCTACACTGTGCAATCGAGTATGTATGGGATATGTTCGACAGATATCCTGCAGCTCTTCCTCACTCACCAAATCCCACTCCACCACTGAAATGAGCTCCTCATAACGTTTGGAACTCTTTAATCCCACAATGTCATAGCAAGTAAAGGAAATCGTTGTTGCTTGGCTGTCACACATCTCATTAAACTGAAGCATCATCTTTTTTATTTCATTTATTTTTCACTAACATGGGAAATCTTTTTATGCCCAGTTTTCTTTCAAACTTCCACTTTTTCGCAATAAAATTGATTGTTATTCTTTCTAATTGCTTTAATATTTTATAACCGTTTTACACTCGTATATCTCGTTCCTCGCCATTCCGACTAGGATTTCTTCGATCGTTCACGTAATTACCTATTACAATTAACATTTGGACACCAAAGTATATTATACGCTAAAAAAGCGAGCATGTTTTGTTTTCCTTAGGGACATAGAGGGAGCTTTGCATCTTCACATATGTCTTGTACATTAAAGAAAATATCCACTTGTGTTTCTGTGATTTACTATAACTCATTCATTAAATTTGAAGGATTATTATTGTTAGGTATATATTACTTGGCAGGAAAAAATGATATATTACTTTGAGATATATCGTTGGTTGACCGGTTTTGTTAATGTCTCTTTCGAGCAACGTTATAGTTATTAGCGAAGAGCCTGCTAATTTTGAACCACATTTAAGTGACGTCTTTTGTGTGTACCTAACACTCTCCTAGCTTCTACTTCACGCCGCGTGAAGATTTTGGAGCCATTTACCATTTTAACTGAAGCAGTCTCCTACTTCGCCAGAAAATTGGTACCCGAGGTAGGAAATAGAAATAAAGCAATAGGGATTGGGTAATTTACTGTAGTACTGTTCAATTGTCGCTTCCTCACTTTTTCTAAGAAGCCTAGGAGTATAAATGCTCTTCGCATCCATAAAAATCGTCTTCATAACTTTACAGCCTTATGAGACGACGATGTTTTCACGTTCTTTGTAGCAGAGTCACCGCAAGCAACTTTGAAGTGTTTGGTTTCTACTGTATAATGACGAACCCATGTGTTATACATGTGGACAACTTGACACAGTATAATGATGACAACTCGACGCGGTAAAAATCAAAATCAAATTTTGATCAGGAAGTGAATGATTAGCAAATCAACACTAACCTATGAATCAATATCAGACTTGTTTTGGCTCCATTCAACAAAGGGTGGTATGCAATGGTTTTTCAAGTTTGTCTCAGCAACGACCTGTGTTGTCAAAAACATACACTTTTTGTACCACCTTCGTATAATGGTATGAAAAAGTTTTTCTTGGAAATTTCCGGTATGAATAATTACAGAAGAACTATTCATACCTAAAACAGAATCACTTTCGTGTTTGAAACAGGAACTCCACACACACACACACACACACACACACACACACACACAAGCGCACAAACGCACGCACGCACATATATTTCTCGTTACACTAATGGATACCTTTTCTCTTTCCACTGTAAGGCTGCCACTTTGTAGATATTGGAAGTAAACATAATATATTTTTACTTATATAACCTTCACGTATGATTTTTCGTCGATCATTTAATTGAACTCTATCAAAAGTGTTTCCTTAAAAACTAAAGAGAAATACCTCTTTTCGTCATGTTTTGTATCTATATAAAATGTCATTTTGTTGCATTGGAACGCGCGTTTCATTTCGCGTCTAACGCACAGTACTTATTCAGAATTATCGTATAATCTGTAAAGACACCTCTATTGAGCCTCTGCCATTATTCCCTTTTCTCGTTTTGTATATGAATCGGTCCCTGTCCTTGGCATCCGTCCCATTAATCTCGCCATAGTTTGTCCCCGCAGTTCATCCAGGTCACTAACTATAAATCCCATTCTGATTTATTCACAGAACCAATTCAAATTATTAATTCAGTTTTCGCCAAAAGCTAAGTGATTTAGTGCCAAAGGAGCGTTTCTGTGCCGACTTCTGATTCTTCGCATAACTATGCGAATGGAATTGATTATGTGTGTATAAATGACTTGGCGGCAGCTCTAAGTCGCTCGGACCAAATTTCTCGCCCTCTTTCCCCCTTAATCCTCGCTCGGGGAGCGAACGCAATTAGGTAAATGCGAATTTAAATTCATTTTGATGAAACCCTCTCGGAGAGTTCATTTACATGTAATTAAAGTGCAATAACAATTAAAGTTATCTTAGTCGAGAGTGAAGTTAACAGGATTTCTAAAATCCGCACATTCGCTTTCCGCAGAATGTTTCTGCTACAAGCAATGTCAGCAAAGGAAATAAGACCAGCGTCGTTGCTAAGAATTTGAAACACGTTTCGCGAAAGAGCGTACCGGTAATAAATTATGTTGGAAAACAACGGTGAAATGGAAGGGCCGTTTGTTAAAACTTTTGTTTTAAAAGACCGTTCCATTCGCTGAATGGTGTCGTCTCTTTCTTCTTTTATCTTTTCGTGAATAGCAAATAGAGTGTCTTGCGATCATGCGAAATCGAATTTCGGATATCAAAATGAGAAAGTTCCACAACCTTCAGAACAGTGCAAATTTGAATTTTACAGCTGATATGCTTTGTTGTTGTAATTTAGAATTCGATCGTTACCTTGTTTAATTAGAAAATCCCTAAAAAGGTAAATTTTGTTTCGTTTTTGTTTTTCTAAATTGAAAACAAAACGGGATTAAAATAATGGTTCACAATTAAAATTACAAAATAAAAGTTGGGAGTTAGGTTAAAGGGCGACTTTGTTATTTGGCAGTGGCTCAAAATCTCGAGGTGTATCGGCAACAGCTAACGGATCCGCAGAAGCAAGCCACCTGAAGTGTTCAATAAAACAAACAAGAAATCGCACAATAAATATCCTGTCACCGTGGTAGCTGAGTGGCCTTGACATCTAATGAGTGACCGACGATACTTTAGTCAGGCCTTTTTCTCACAAAAGAACTTTCTTGTAAAGGGCTACTACATATTAGTTTTCTCAGGGTTCACGTTGGCTTGAAGTGAATCTGGAAAGTGAGTTGCAAGCTTAGTGTCGACCCCGTCATCTGATCTTGGTTCAAAATTGCGATGAATATTTGGCTGTGTTTAGCGGACTTTGTATTGGGCAGATATAGGCAGCCGAAAACGGTCAGTAAGAAATATAATCAAAACTATTCAAAAGTAATTCTGGAATGCTCTATAGTAACAATATGTAAGTTTCTGTCTAATATTTATATGTATGTTTGGTGAGTTCTTTTATTTCTGGTTTTAATCATAAGAAAATCAGAATTGTATACTAAGTTAAAGTAATATTTAAAAAATATTTAATGAATGAAATAATTACAGTTTCTAAAATTATGGGAAATATGAATCGGGTGGGGCAGTGAATGGGACCAGTTTAAAAAGGTTATTAACAAGAAATACTGAAATGTGAACTAGACAGGAAAGTATTTATAAAATAAAGTCATCTAACAGAAAACAGTGTTGCACGAAGTAAGGAAAGCATTGTTTCAACAAAAAGGTTATTGCCCAAAATTGACATCTTGCAGATGACCACCATTTCGGTGTATGCAGTCAGTGTCAAGGTAACTCTTCGCAGCATATCTGAGAGATTTATGCAATTTCTTCTTAAGTCCCAAGTATCGGATATGGAATACTGTGAGTTGTTGGAGCTTTTATGACTTGGGATTACATATTCCTCAAAGAGCCTAGAACTAATAGTCTCAAAATTTCGATTCCACGTCTAGGTGACTTAACGTGATGTAACATAACTATTACGATCAATTCAGTAATGCCTTCGAAATTCGCGTTATCACGGTTTTTGTAAAACATTTTCACAGCAAGGGCACACTGTTCTCCTCTCGACTGCTCTATTGCAACTAAAATCTTTTCAGGACACCAATGCTCAATGTGGCAAGAAACAAATATTGGCGCAGCCATATGATGGCCAATATCTCAAGAAACTACTTGGTTGTGCTACCTAATAGCCTAGAGGCGAATTATATAATCCGATAATCATAGAGAGACAAGGTTCCATCTCTGCAAGACTCCGTCTCGTAGATATGCAAGTCTGTTCGGCCATCGAGCATGATGCCTGCCTACACCGTGACTTCCCTTGACGGAAAATGACGTGCTTTCGTAACGTTTTCCGGGTGCAAATGATTTCCACGTTCTCGCTATATCATTAGCCAATAATAATCAGTGTTCAAACTAAGCTGAGATTCGTCATTGAACATCACATTGACCCACTATGCCAAACTTCAATACTGATGTTACAAATTCTGGTTTAAACGAGCACTTTTATGTGTGGATGTGAAGGAAATGCAAATTGTTGGTCGTGTAGCATAGAGACTAGTGGCGTACCCAGAGGAGGTACAAAAGGACACATGCAACCCCCTAGATCTTTTCTCAAAATAGAAATATTTCATGATATTTCATTTATTACACTATTGCAGTTGCTCTAAATTTTAAACATAAGTTTCCCCGGCTTAAAATTTTTTCCATCACGAAGAAAAAAAAGAGGATTTCAACCAAACCAGTTCCTGAGAAAAGGATATTACTATTTGCTGAATAGAGTGCCTCTGGATCAGCGTTTGTAGCCGAAGAGGGAGAGAGGGTGCTTCTGTATATAGAAAATATCCTATCTTAATTATTTCTTAAATTATCTTCCTTTTTGTAATCTTTATAACTTGATAAAATTATATCAATACTTAAACAGTTTCAAACAGGAGAAATAAGACTGATATAGGTTATTATTTACTTTTTTACCAAGTGGTAATTCTTAATAATAAAATTGCTTCTTTCTTGGCAAGGATGATACGCACTCCCCCCCCCCTCCTAATTAATTTCTGGGTACGCCACTGATAGAGACCAACATATTGAGTCTCCCGTAAATAGTGTGTATGGAAACTGGTTCTCCTGTGGCGGTTGTGAGCATTGTAAATTCTGTAGCGCAACTTTCCAATTGATGTCATCCTTAGTTATCGCCAGATATTGGTCGTGGTGAACGGTTATGAGTCTTGTCCGACACGGTACTGGTTGTCGGTTAGCATTTCCCTCGCTTTGAAATCTCTGCCACACTCTTGAGATAAGACATTCATAATTCGAGGCACTTAAGTCTGTGATCGTCCAGATTTGAGCATTCTGATGATCCTTCCTTTCGTTAGCATGTCCATTGGTTGCCTTTCTGACATTTGTTCTGTTTAATCGCCTTCTCACATGTCTAGTACGAAACCTGCTTCCGCTTTTGCGAAGTGAGGTACTCTATCCGCATTCAGACGAGTGCTGGTGTTTTGCGCAAGATGTAGACCGAAATGTTTTGCATGAAGACAAAGTTTCACTTTGAACAGATGATTTTTCACGAGTAATTTTGCTTAAATTCATTAATATTATTTACTCATTTTTTTACATTTTACGAATTAGGCTTGACTTTTGGACTCTAATATATTTTTCCAAATGCCATTTTTACCGCTGGATCGAAGTTTCAGGAGTCCATCGCTAATGATCTGTTTATAGTTCTGGACATTGACCAATCTAATCAAAGAAGAAGGATGCAAAAGTGAAAAGCCTGTTGCTATTCTTGTTACCAGACCAATGACAAAATGATGAGCCAAATACCTGTTGGGTAGTGTTGGTGTTTTATTCAATAAATAAAATTTAGTTTAATTTTCTTATTTCTCTTTTAATTATGTAAATAGAAGCGATTTTGCAATTATTATGTTTATAAAACGCTAATCAATCCTTTGAGATTTAGTACCAGTAAGTGATAAGGAGTTCAGAAGACAAGATTATTTAATGTCTCTTATACAAGCCAATAATTTGAAACATTATGTATATGAGTTTTTTTTTTAAATTCCATGTAATATCTTCAAAAACCATATCTGAAGTTCTCAATTTCAAATTAACATTTTGAGATAATATTAACAGCACAATTATAAAGTAGATTCGATAAAGTAGATCCCAATAAACGATAGCCTGTATTACATGGTAGTGACAAACTCCTAGAAAGTAAAATGTTTCTATATATAATGCCTTCGTTTTGTATATATAATGCCTTCTTTGTATATATAATGCCTTCTTTTATTTATAAGGATTTAATTGAATTGTTATAGTTTCTTACAGTGAATTTTTTTTATTTCAATTTGATTGATTGATTGTTTTTTTAATGTCACGCTTAGAAGCAACGCGAGGGCTATTGACGATATATCTCATAGTTTCAAGCCACGGTCAAGTGATGAAGACGACACCTGAAACGCACCCCTTCTCCAAACTTCCACATCTTGCCCATGAGAGGTGTTTGTTCAAATTTGAAATCAAAGTGATATGTGTCATTCTCACCAAAGTTATTTGCTCATGATTGACAATTATCCTATTGAACGTAATTTACATAATGTTGTATTCTACTGCAACTTTAAGTTTGATTAACACTTGGGGGGGGGGGGATACACGCTTTCACGTACTCTGACCACTGGTTTACCAATCATCACGTCTTGAGTAATTGTATTGGTATGCTTAAATCTACATTATGCACGATTTTTTTTCTAATCGCATATTGTATGATTAAAATTAAATGTATTTTTATTCCTAAAGGGGAAAAAAATCCCTCAAATTCTCAATATTTCGAGCCACACTATCAGTGGGCAAATAAATTGTTGGAAACTTTAATTCTTTTTTAATATAAACTCAATACGAAACCTCAATGTACTTTTCAATTTTCGCTACATAAAATTCCACTCCGTATCAAAAGTTTACTAGGAGTAGGGAAAAAAAAGGAACTTTATTTTCTCGCTACTCGCACTTTACCTTATAAAACTGATGAAGCCTTTCACCTGCTCTCGTAAATAGAAGAGGGAGGGGGAAAAAAGAAGTCCACAGAAAAGAAAGTGGAAGAGAAATACGTCTCAGAGCATGCTTTGTGACTCCGAGATCTGAGTTTGACATGAAATAGCCGATAATGGGTGTTACTATATTGAGCCTTCTTTTGATGCTTTTTCTGAGGAACCAAGAAGGTGAGAAATAAAGAAAGTTCGAGAAGTTTCGCTACTTCCGCTCCTTTTCTGCAATCTCGGCAAGCGGCCTCATTGACACGTGATCGGAACGGTGATTGATTGGCATTTTGTATGGCGGGCCTAAAGGGTTGGGTGGCGACATTTGGCGATTGATCTTTACTAGAGGTTGACACAAGGTTGGGCTCCGTTGCAAAGATTCTAAACATAAAGTTTCGCCGAAGTCCAAAAAGAGAAAATAAACTTAATCTGTTTTCAGATAACAAATAGTTAGATTTCTAGTAAAGTTTGCCAGCAGAATACTGGTAACCAAATGAAGAATCCAGCCTTTCACCCCTTTACGCAGGATGAAGACTTCATTTAGGGGGATGAGGAATTTCTTTCTCAAACTGTCAAGGTGACTGTCATGTCAAAAAAAAATGTCAAAAAAAAAAAATCTTATCCTATTATTATATTATTGTAAAAAAATTACGCATTAAAAGTGCATTTAAATTAATTCTTTTAATTACAGAAACTAAATATTTTTAATCATCGTGTTTCAATGTTATTACTATGTTTTTATAAATTGTTACGTATGAATAAATAACTAACATATACAAATAGAGATTTCTTGCCTCTTTTGATATATATATTTAAATCAACTTTTTTTTTTAATATTCTGGCTTGATTTACCAAATAAATAAATAAAAAATTTCTTCGTTGAATTTGAATTTATATACGAATTATTGTAATCTATATAGGATATTAACTATTACTCAAAAATTATTTAAGGCGATAATGTTAATGATTTTCCTTGTAAAACACTAATACCCTTCGTAATTTTATTTTATGTCTACATATGTAAAACAGATATGAAAGAGAGAATAGCTCTAGCAGTCTTAATCCCATTGGTATAAAGGAATTTGTAGCAACATAAATTAAATGCACCAACTCTAAAAGAAGAAATAAAAAAAAAAAATAGCAATTATATTACGCTTTTGAACAACCTCAGTTCAACTAGTCCCTGAGTTGTATTTCTCTTCTTAAAAATACATTTTTAAAAATGTATGGTTTACACACCTGTTTCAATTTTTTTGAAAATACAATGCTTAAGTACTTATATTTTGTGATATTTATTGTATTTAAGAAAGTTCTTTCAACGGACCACGCCATTATCTAGCGAAGGATCTGTTCTTTCAATGAAATTGAAAGCTACAATCTAAGCAATTCTGAGGTCTACTACAATTAGCTCCTCAACGTGGTTCCCCCCATAAAAGTTGATTTCTTATGGAATTCTAAAAGAAAAATCTAATTTTTAGTACTCAAAAATACAATAAAAAAGATAAAAATTTATTAAGATATAAAAAAAGGGATTTCAAAAACGAAGACTCAATACAATGCGAAAAATACTGTTGTGTTATATGCATTCTACATGCAATTTTTGCCAAATAAGTTTCATATCTTTATTTAGATATCAAATTATAAGTTATTGCCATTTCATTGTCTTCAAACTTTTCAAGCTTGTAAATCTTCAACCCAATGTTTTCTATTTTAACAGAAATAGAAGGATTGATTTAATCTATACCTCATAATCTATTCTCCTCTGAAGTAGAGAGATTTTAATTCCTGCTCATTTTTAATAGGCCACCCCATTATTGCCTTACAAAATTTTTTATTGGTAGTATTAAATGGTAATCGTTTTAATAGATTGAAAATTGTTAAATAAAAAGGTAAAGATAATTTAGGGACATTAGAGTAAAATTTGAAAAATTTGCAGCGACTTAATAAATGAATGTTCAAAAGGACAACACACACAAATCAAAATTGGTGACATGATCCTGATTAGGGAGGACAATGTTCCTGTTACTAAGTGGCCCCGTTAGTTAAACTTTATGTTGGAAAAGATAACTTTATTCATGTAGTTGGTACTCATACGAAAGAAATGTGGTATGTGAAAGAAAGATCCGTTTTCGGATTGTGTATTTATTTACCCCTGAAAAGTATTTAAATTACAAAAAAATGCTTTATTGTAATTATTATATAGAAGTATTATATTGCACAGAAATTACAGTGATAATAATATAACAAATTGTTATTATTGTAATTTCTGCAGAGATGAAAAACAATTCTATTGTATGTATAATATTCATCATTGGATACCTTATTGAAGCATTGAAATTTTTCTATGTCAATTTTCATTTAAAGTATGCTAAATGTTGAGTAATGCTAATTATTAGATTTACTATTTAATATGTAATGCTGTTAATAATTCCACGTGATTAATATTGTATTATCTGTATTGCATATCAATAATTTTGAATGTGAATGTTTCAATGAATGTGAATGTTGTTGAATGTGAACATTCCGGCTGGATTGTTCAAGTTCAAGAGTTCCTGGGATTCTCATGACAGTGCGATTTCGGGTCCGTTTTCAGCCATGCGAGTACCATCTCAGATACCACGTGGTGATATTTTTTCTCTTCTACCCTCTCCCGTTGGAACGGGATCTTAACGGGCACCACCCCCGATAAGAAATCTCGGGATCAATGGTCTTGGTTATGGCAAAGCGAACTCTTTTGCCTTCATTCTCGTTTAACTCATCTGTGTGTTTGGAATAATCATCTGTGTGTGTGTTTTAGTTGTGTGTGAGTAAAAAGTTATTTAAAATTCACACAGTCCACTTTTTAACTATGCAACAGAGCACTACAACAGATTTCTTCTTGTCACTTTATATTTTTTCTAAATTTCTGAACTAATTGCTAATATTCTATGAAATAAAATTACATTTGTACTTAAAAATAAATAATTCTTAGAGTACCTATTCCTTATTATTTGCTAGCCGTTTATTAGTGCCAGAAATAAAAACTGCTTTTCGATCTTTTCACTGTTTATTTTCAACGATAAACTTAATAAAAAGAATTACAGTTCTGCAGCTTATTTTCATTTAAAAAAATTTGAATTGCACAAGACAAATTCTTAGAAACAACTATCTACTGAATACCTAGAGCTGTCGATTGCGAAAAACACCAAAAACAAGGGCTTCGGGAAAGCTAGCGTCTATCTAGCCCATGGTTAATCTGAAAAAAAAAAAAAATAAAAAATAAATAAATAAATTTAACTTCTTTATATATCGGTACACCATGTGGGTTTGACATATGAGGGGCAGCTAGATCCACCCACTTGATTACCACCCACGCAGACATCGGATTCTCAACATTCTATTGTGCAACTCTAGACATTATCGAGATTGTGAAATTTATTCTATATGTTTTATTTTCTAGTAATTATAAATACTTTGAAAAATTTCTACTTGTTTAAATTTGTGCTTTAATTTACCTCGAAAATTCTACCGGTTTAATAGAATCGCTTTTGAAAAAAATGCTTCTTACAGGAACTCTTATAATTGAACTTTTAATATAAAAATTTTAATGGTTCTGAAAAAATTCTAATGACGAATTTTCTCAGATTGTTTTGGCTCTGAAATTCAAAAATACCGGGAAAACCCCGAACTGAAGACATTTCTTTTCATCCTTTTTTGATGTTAAGTATTTTATTCCCTTATGCAAACACAAAATATAAAATGGTTTTAGAATTCTACGAGTCATAAAATTCCTAAGCTAAAAAAACTATTATTATTATTATTTGCAGATTGAATCTTTTCTTTTAACAAAAAATGTGATAGATTCTGAAATTCAAAGTGATTATATCAATACTTGAGTTAGACCACATCTGTAGGCGTTGATGTCAAATTTCACGAATCCCCGAAGCTTGAGTATTTAATCATTCTCATCTGAACAAGGCTTTACTCTTTAAAGTCTTAAAAGCACATCGAAATATGACTGTGTTGGAGTATTCCATGGATCGTGGTCGCCGAGTGGTTGTGATTATATATTTCGTAATCGTCACAAGAACTTTTCTTACAAATTTTACTGACAGTAATCAATAACTTGATCTACAGAGTTTATAAACGAGTTAGGAGGTCACGAGCTCAAGACTGGAGTAATTTCCATGGAGTCTTGGGTTCGAATCCTGATGCCTCAAAATACCCGTCGTGTAGGTGGACTGCTGCTCTTCAACTCTGTCGAGACTCCACGTCCTCACGTAGACGGGAGAAAACAGGGGGTGTCAGCTCAGGTCTCGGCTTCTGCCCTTGACATAGCTTCAAAATTGTGACGACCGTCGCTAATAGTCCTCGTGGTGCTTCTCAGTGCGACGTTCATAAACAATCAATCTATCTGTCACATATCTAGGAGTACTTTTTCAAATTGAATCAAAATATTCCGACAGTGAATCAAATGAAAAATAAGGCATTGAAAATTAATGGTCTTAAGACATGGCGTAAAAAATAATCTATCAATCGCTAGCTGAGGCGCCAACGATATTCAGATCAAGTCGCACTTTTTTTGAGTCTTGATTTCATCCAGGATTTGACAAATGAAATTAGGTTTCCTATGATGAGATATGGAAGTTAGAAAGTTAAAAAATACACCAGATTATGTATATTTTTAGATAATATTCATATAAAAATTAATAAAATGATCTGCAATTCAGTTATAGATTCCATAAATGAAAAATAATTGCACACTTGCCTTCAATATGCATGAGAAAACTTCGAAGTCGTAGAAGCTTTTATGATGAATTATTCATTTCTAATTAGAGTTTGTACCTTCAGTCCAATAGTTAAGGATTAAAAATTTTAGTGTGTAATTATTTTTCTCCTTACTATTTTTTCGAAAAAGCTTGTATTTTTATAAATAATAAAGTGTCTATTTTTGTAATTAATAATTTTTTGATTTAGGATATAATTTTTGTAACAAATTTTACTTTTTAATAATTTAAAGCAAATTTAGCTTTTTGGTAAATGTATTTTCTTAACTTATAATCAACGGATAGTTTAATACAGTCTATTAGCCAATTTTTGCTTGCAATTTGTAAAATATTTTGTAGATGGTTAGAATTCGTGTTTGTAATTTTTTTTTTTTTTGAATTTTTGTGTAATTTTTGTCGCAAAAGAAATAAAATGAATAGTTAAATAAAAAATTAATCATGTATAGTTTTATCTTATTTTTTATAGGAAGAGTTTTAAATTACTCGTAACAAAATAAAAATTGCATAACGATACTAGTATAATAAAAAGTTATATAATAATAACAATAACAATAAAATAATAATAAAAGGCCTCTGACTATTTAAATGGCCATTTCTTATCATTTCATTTTTTTTTTTTTTTTATAAAAAAACAATAAAATTTTCACTTTTACACCACTTTCCCGCTACCCACCCGATTCTTATGTAACACAGCATATGTAAAAATTAGTAACATCGTACTATGTAAAAAGCGATTAAAAAGAATTTTCTGGAAAATACTTATGGTTTATCTTTTTTAATTTGAAAAGTTTTGACCTGTGTATAACTACATGAGTTGGTCGAATCTTAATATATTAATGAGTTGAAGTGCAAGATGATGTCAGTTTGGTATTGAAGAATTAATTTTTGAGGCCATAAATTTATGTAAAGCTTTAATACTTCAAATTAATTCTATTCTGAATACGAAATTCAAAATTTTTTCAAATTAAAGTTTAGTAAAATTTTTTTTTAAATACTATCCTTAGTTAATATTTGATATAAATATTAATAAACAATATTCGAAATTACAAAGAAGAGTATTGCAAAGAATTATTGGAAAATCAATACGTTGCACAAAAATATTTGTATTTTTATATTTTTCGCATGTCTTCTGATATTCATAGAAAATTTGAGTAGCTGAAATTTCTTGTAAAAAAATTGGAAGAACTTATTTGCCAAATGTTCAATTCATCTAAGAAATGTTTTATTAGAAATTATGTGAAGAAATCTAATCACGAAAAAATAAATATAATGAAACATATTTAAAGATTGATCTCGTATTTTGTAAAAAGGGGGAAATAAAACTGTTATTATTTTAGGCATAATTATTCTGTTTTTAGTTACTGAAAATAATAAATGTTGATTCTAGAAAAGAATTTTTTTTTTTAAATGGCAGTGATATTATTACGTTTAGAATGAAAAAAGGAAATGAGTAAAATGATACTTCTACTTGCAAGCTTAGTTTTAAAAAAAACTGTACACTCTTTAAAAAGAACATGACATTTCTAATTATAATCGTGATTAACGAAATGTTTGACCTGATAATAAACGGAATAAACAGACAATTTAATCGAAATTTTAACTAAAGCTGTTATAGGCTTCTTCATTCTTTCATTAATATCTGATTAAGCATTTGATGTTATTTAAAAAGGACACCTTTCTCAGAAAATTCTTACTATTTAGGAATTAATTCTGTACACTGGTAGGTTTTTCGTATGCTACAAAAAAGTATCTGTATTGGCGACAACCTTGGCGAATTCAGTCTCCCTGCAACCCTTCAGATGATTGGAAATCGCGATAAAGGTCCGAGGAGAGTAATGGTGCACCCTCCCCTTAGGATCTTGCCCATCCGGAAGGGTCAATAAAAAGAGTCCGAGATAGCCCCCGTGGACAAGTGCTACTCCAAACATTGTAAAGAACATCGGATACGACTCCTTTTTTTCTCCCTCTCTCTCTCTTTCGATGTCCGGATCCGAACACAGTAACAAAAGTGCAGCTCCTTTCTGTTGACGTTACTTACGAGTTTGTCTCTGAAAACAATCGTGAGAGGTTTCGGGTTCCAAACTAATAGTTTGCGTCGTTATCGTACTTTCCCTCGCTGGTTTACGTTTGCTTTGAGAGCTTTTCTTAGTCGAGGGGTGTTCTTCGAACCATTGGAAATAATGTAAATCGTAGTTTTGTAGAAAGAGGTTCATACGTGATCATGATACACTGCAAACAACGCGTGCAATAAACACACACACAAATGGATGTCTGTAGAAGGCACTTTTGAACTGTTATTAATAAATGATTTTTATCCTACATTTGTACTTAAAATAATAGTACAATAAAAATACAATCATAAGAACTACATATCTTTACCTAAGAGATACGTTTAGAATTTTTCTCTTACAATAAATAAATTTTCTTGGCTTCTAACTTTTAAATATATTTCAAAATTCGATTTATACTTCAGATGTCAAAAAATCTCTATGTATGTATCTTTACTTTTTATTTCACAGATAACATATTCCAGAGTAATAAGCTTTCTTTAAAATATCATGTTATCAAACCTATTAAAATCTGTAGCACTCTAATGCATGTAATTTTTTATTTAGAAATTCCATGCTTAAAATTTCATTATTGTAGCATAATTTTCCATAAAAATAGATTTAAAAAAAGGAAAATGATCGAAAAGAAAAGGTAACGTATAATTCTAATGAAATGAAGTGAGAAATTTCTATTTAGCACTTTTTTTTTTCCACAGGCTATTTGTGTAAAAAATGTTATGTTTATATACCTATCATTATACTCACGTCGTAATTTTCAAACCTTGAATTTTTTCTATTTTAATAAATGAATAAATTTGCACAACTATTCCCCCAACAGATACATTAAGTTCATGCAATAATATTAATCTGACAAGTCTTAATCACAAAATTAAATTATTGAATTTTTTAAGTTATATATATATATATATATATATATATATATATATATATATATATATTTGAAAAATTAACTAAAATAAGAATGAAGTAATTATTAAATTTTGTATATACGTGTAAGAAAAATATCCTGATTGAAGTTGCTTCTTGGACCCGCGTGAATGTAATAATTCTATTAATGTAATAAAAAATTCGTATTTGCAATTGTCTGAACCAACGAATTTTTACGGTTTTTCAACTAACTTATCGAAAAGGCTTTTCTTATGGAATTCCATCTTTTAAATATGAGAATTGCATTTTTTTCCTAATTACTTTTCAATACAGAATTTATTACATATTTGAGTCTTACGAAAAATTAACAACAATGCATCTTTAGAAAAGAAAGTTCACCGGGGAAAATATCACATAAGCAGATGACGAATACTTTTCCAAATTCTATCTTAAATATACTAAAAATATTTTATGTAAATAAATTCATTCTATGAGGAATGATTTTATTGTTTTAAAATATATATTTAATATAAAATAGATATATGACTTATTACATTTAATTTGTGTTAACTGGATTCAAACTTATCTCATTCTGATCACGATTGCCTTATTATCTCCTTAATATTTCCCCCTCCTATTCAACATTGACCTCAGATAAAAACATATTAGCTGTCCTTAAAAACAATTCCTTAAAAATTTATAATTTTTAAATAATTTTAATTTCGGTATTTCAACTGTCAATGTATAAACAACTTATTTTCTTAAACTTTAACGAGTTCCCCACCCCATACACCACGCACGCACTTTCTCTCTCTCTCTCATTTTGAGGTTCTCAATTTTCTGCTCAGTTAATAAAATAAATAACGTTTAAATAAAATTTTATAGCTTTTTCATTAATTTTTTTGCTATTTTCTTATGAGAAAAGGACACAGAAAATTAACGTAATTGCAGAATGACTAAAACAATTTTTAATATTTTCCAATATAAACTCTTTAAAGAGCATTTTTACAGTGCCTTTATTTCAGTTTTACAAATATCAAACAAAGAAGAAATTATCAAATTTATTTATAAAGAAGAAATCTAATTGATAATTCAATCGAAAAGCCATCTTTTATTTCAAACATGATTATTTGATTCCTTAACACCAACACACACTCATTAAGAACTTTACAAACTACAAACGATACTTTTTAAAAAATACATTTCCTCCTTCATTGTAAGACAAAAAGAGGATTACTTTCAATTAACGATTATTAGAATAACAATATTTTCTTAATGTTTTTGAAAGTTATTCTTGAAAAGATACGAGTCACAATGAAAATCATGCTTCTGGTTTAAAAATACTCGCGAAAGTTCCACACATTAATCATCCGCGACATTTTGTAACTATCAGAACTTTTATAACGAAATATGTCTACAATACATACCATAAATCTCGTTAGAGCTTTCAGAAAAACAATTTTAGGTTTCTACTTATTGCGAGTCATCAAAATGAATTCCACTTTAAGATATCGTTCTTATTACTACGTATTTTTTTTTGTCTTCCTCTCACAGAGCGTCCATGTAGTGCTTTTCTTGCCACATAATAAATTGTAAAAGTTGTTTGATGCAATTAAAGATAAAGAAATCAATTTTCCCTCCAATATTAAACTGGGATTTCCCTGTCCCTTTTTATTATCGCAGCATCCCCCTATCGAGAGTAGCGCTATTAGTTTTTCATCCTTCAGAAGTTGATATCTGCTAAGTCATATTAGAAAAATGATGGAGCATCCCTTTGGAACATTTATCTTGAAGGAATTTTTTTTCCAGCTTTCCTTTTCCCTGTTACACTAGGAAAACTCCAGACGAGGGGGGAAACTTTGGTGAGAAATTAAGAATTTTCTTCGGAGACAAGACAGTTATTCTTACGGATGAGAGGTTCTGGGGCAGTTGCATTAAAAAGATCACGATCGCTTATCCTGTTGAACCATACACGGGTGGAAAGTGCTATCAAAATGGGGAGTGCCCAGATATTTTTTTTCTTCTAAAAGGCGATTTTTGTAATTAAAAGTGATAATTCAGCAGCAAGCCCATAGAGCTCTTTCTGGTTAAATACACAATGTTTATTTATTTTTTTTAAAAATGGGAAACATGTTTTTGGGGAGATTTCCCTGAGAATACACATGTGCATTAGTTTAAATAATACCGGGTTTAAGTATAACAAAATTAGCTTTCAAAATAAATTTTCTGCGAACGTCTTTACATATGTACTGAAATAAGTGTTAATAATTAAGTTCAATATTGACTGATATATTATACCTCGATTTAAATATAAACAAAAAATACCGGGATCAGATAAAATATGATTACTTCATAAAGAGTTGGAACAATTTTGTCTATGTACAACACTTATGGAAATAAGCCTACGGTAAGAGTGTCAAAGTCATACAAGTATCATAATTCTTCTATTAAAGTCTTATAAAATATCCAAAATAATATATAAGCAAAATAAACTGAAACTATGTATGTAATATTAGTAAATATTAGTACAAAATTGACTTTCTTACAGTATAATAATATTCCTTTTGAAAAAAAAAGAACATTTTTTTAATCCATGTTTTTGTTCTTGTAGCAAATGAAAAATGTTCTTCAAGTTGGCTGTGCTATTCACCTTGCCTCTATGACTCCTCAAAATTTTCTGAGAAATGGTTTGAATTGTATAAACAAATTCACGTTATCTTCTAAATCGAATTGGACTTCTCAAACAGACTAAGATAATTGTACGTTATTTCCAATTTTAATTTCTTGCATGCAAGTATTTACAATTACAATAGGAATTACCAACGATTCAGACACGCTTTTTATACTGAAGAAAATTTAAGTATAATATTGTGATGCCCCGAAGTAAGTTCTAATCCATCAAGATTCTATAACTAATCAGCCAAGAATCAGTTTATTAAAAAAAGTCAACTATTTAGCGATATTATTTTTATCATTAGAATGTTCACATAACAATTAATCTCTTGTGAACGGAGAGCTGACCCATCACGCGTCCTAAACTAATGGATATCAAAAGATTTTTCTTAACTCTCCAGTATTAAGGTGGTCCCGAGTCAGGATCGAATTCGACTGCACCATAAGCCGTCGCACTGTCTCTCTGTCTTTTTGCTACCAATCTACCTACTTCCTATCTCGTACAACCTCATCCAATCTTTTGTTCACTATCACTTCCAGCCTTCAATCAATCTCTCCTCTATCATTCTTTTATTATATCTTATTTACTACACCTCCATTTATGTAGCCACTCCAATTCACAAGTTGGAATCAGGAAACATCATAAGGATTCTCAAAATCTAGTTAGAGTAAAATATGCTTCCAAACCTCTGCAATGTGTGACATTTCTTAATATTAAAACTCAAGAAAATAATTTGAAATAAAGTTATGCAATTATAATTTAATTCATTCTATCCGTATGGTGAGAGAGGGAGGGAGTGAAAGTTGAGGTTTATGGCACAAGAGCCAAATCTGGATGTGCTGGACAAGGTGTAGCTGTGATCCAGATGCAAGAAAGATGGAGCGAAAAATGAGTGAAAACGAAGAGGGTCCCTCACGTACCTAAAGGAATTTAGCTCCTAAAGGGGAAGTATTTTCAAAAAAGGAAAGCCTCCAGTCAGGAAATAAATTGTTAAATTCTCAAGAAAAGGTCTAAGTTATTGTCTAATACTCGGTAAGAGAAAAAAAATATTAAATTACGATTTCACACATACAAACAAACAATGAAATAATTCACAGTTTATTCCCATTTTCAATTTTTTTTTTACTAAATTATTAAGAACAGCTAAATCTTAGGGATAAATTTCTTTATCTGCAATCATCATAAATAAATTTATATTATATTACGTACATATATGTATGTATACAGTATATTCTGGCGTACATATATATATATATATATATATATATATATATCTTGCTCTTCTTATACAAACAAGTAATATAAAAAAATATTATAAAGTCAATTCCTACTTAAGTCAACAAAGAAAATTTTTATTTTAGTTACTTTTTATTAAATGATTACAATTAATATAAATATGTATATACATGTGACAGAATCACAATATTAATTGGGAAAAGAAATTTTTTCCACCGACCTACACGCTTCGTCATTGACGGTATTTATTCCTAAATTTATATCCCGCTAAATATCTTATATAAGAGAGATTTTTTTTCGGCCATATAAAACTAAAATTAATTACTTGAAAATCAAATAAAAAATCTTATGCTTCGACGATATTCTATCCGAAGGCATGAAGATTCTACTCCGACACTCTACCAGCTTTGCCTTTGCATGACAAGTGACACAGTAGAAGCATAGGCTTGTTTCTTAATTCATTCGGTAAATTAAATGGTTGGAATGCAATTTAGCCCAACCACTCTTGGTGACAAGAATTATTTGGCGGTATTTTGACAAATGTGGCTACCCTGGTCCCTTTCGTGACTTAACGTTCAGCCAAAAAAAAAAAAAAAAAACTCGCCAAGTTTGGCAATTTTTGAAATTGCGCCAAGCAGCTAGGCTGAACTACATTTTCACCAATTAAATATAATTAAATGAATTAATATTTGAAAAAACTGTATTGACATCAAGTATCATCCACTACAAGTTTAAAAATATGTATTTGAACTTGATTGGATGAAAAAAAAAAGTATTTTATTAACGATTGAAAATTTTAACAAGATATATATATATATATATATATATATATATATATATATATATATATATATAGGGAGAGAGAGTGTGTGTGAGCTAATAGTAGGAGTTTAAAAATAGAATCGAAATTTACGGGTGCGCGTTATACACCGAATATAAAATTTATATATATATATATAGGAAAATATGAGCTTAAGAATTAAATTTCTACTTCTACCCAAACTCTGTTTATTTAAAAGAAAGGACATATCTTATAAACTTACAAGTTTTTACTATCGGATAACATGAAAATTTCATGATGAGGCAGCCATTTTCTATTAAATCAAAACTAACCTCTGAATCCCCGCCAAATTTCTTTTGGCGTCCTTTAATAAATGGAAGCGTACAATGGTAAGGCCAACTTGCCTTAACAACTCCATTTTTGTCATCAAAAACAGATACTCATTGAACCAAACTCATATTACTAGATATTTCACTGGATGGCCTTGATCATATTTAATTAACTTACTAAATTATTTACAGTTAATTTACTTATTAAATTATCTACATTCATTTTATTTATTAAATAACACAAATACATATGGAGTTTTTAAGTGAAATTAAATAAGTATATATATATATATATACAGAATAAAAGTTCGTGTTTAATCTAAGATCGTTCATTAGAGTTAATGAAGAATAGCAATTAGTGTGTTTTAAAAATTAGTGGTTTCTAGAATGATTTTATTTATCATTAATTGTTAGTTAAACAGTGTTAGATTTAAAAATCCTTCTAAGTTAATCAAAAATAGTTAAACAGTATCAGATTTAAAAATCACTCCCTCAATTAAACATCTTAATAAACAATTCAATTTAAAAGTTATAACATTTTAAATGTTTTACTTAATAAATTTAAGTTAGCCTTTTTTTTTTACGATAATGAATATTAAACTGCTGTTTGTAGAAAATGCAACACCATGAAGGAATCATCAGAATCAAATGAAATTCGCAGCAAATGTCAATTATAGGATATTATGCAAATTAATAAAGTTTCAGAGCCATCGTGCGTGCAGCGCCCTCTGAATTGATGCTGAAAGCGTATAAATAAAGTGCTGTAGCGGGACGTTGAAAAAAGTCTATGATTATTTGTTAGTGGCAAACGTTTAGTGAGACCTGAGTATGCCTCCACGACGGAAGAATAAGAAATTCAAGCAACTTACGGAGTTTGAACGAGGGAGGATAATCGGCCTTCGAGAAGGAGGATTTTCCTATCGCGCAGTAGCAGCTCGTATGCAGCGGAACAGTTCCACAGTGATGCGAGTTTGGAAGCAGTGGACCGACGAGCACCGAACAACTCGAAAAACAGGCACTGGACGACAGAAGGTGACGTCAGAGCGCGATGATCGACACCTGCTCCGCATGGCGGTGAATGATCGCACAGCTTCCTCCAGGCAGCTGGCAGCACGTTGGTCTACTGCTACAGGTGTACAATTGTCGGCTTCGTCAATTCGTCGTCGTCTGCTGCGCCGTGGATTGCGTGCAAGGGTGCCTTTATACAGGATTCCCCTCACGGCGAATCATCGACGGCTGCGTCGGCAGTGGGCTCTTGAGCACAGAGACAGGCGAGCTGATTGGCACCAAGTTGTCTTTTCAGATGAATCACGCTTCAATTTGTGGACCCATGATGGCCGTGTTCGTGTTAGACGTTATGCCGGTCTACGCTGCCTTCCTGAGTGTATTATTGAACGACATAGTGGTCGAACACCCGGAGTTATGGGCTGGGGTGCGATTTCGTATCATGGACGATCCAATTTGATACGAATTGAGGGTAATCTCAATAGCAACAGGTACGTCCGTGAAGTGCTACAGCCCGAAGTCGTTCCTTTCCTTCAAGGCATCCCTGGAGCTATCTTTCAGCAGGATAATGCACGCCCACATGTTGCGCGGACTGTTCGAGACTTCTGTTCAGCACAACGCATGCAACTTCTTCCTTGGCCTGCTTATTCACCGGATATGTCGCCTATTGAGCACGTGTGGGATATGGTTGGTCGGCGTCTCGCTCGTGATCCGCGTCCTGCAGTTTCCAAAGACGAACTTTGGTTGCGCATACAAGCGATATGGAATTATCTTCCTCAAGCAGATATTCAACATCTGTTTGACTCCATGCCACGTCGTATAGCAGCACTTATTGCAGCGCATGGTGGCTGCACCAAATACTGATTTCGGACGCTTAATTTGTTTCTTTTGTTTTGAAAATTTCATCATTTATTTGTATCAGTACAAGTCGTTTCTGCATTAAATTTCATTTGATTCTGATGATTCTTTCATGGTGTTGCATTTTCTACAAACAGCAGTATATAATTAACTACATTATACTAACTAACTAGTGATTTCATTTCTGTTAAAATGATAGCGAAAAAGCAAAAGAAATTTTAATTATTTACTCACATATGCTTGAATTTTTCTACATTTTTCATAAGAAATATAAAACTTTAAGGCTCCCGTCTACCGGCCATTTTGATATCGTGGACGTAATGTTAATCCTATGGAATTTCGACTTTAATTCTCATATCTTTACTATTTGATATGTTTAAGTGTAATTAAGTGAATCTGAAAGAGCAAAAAATAATGAATGCTTCTGTGGAATTTTTTTTTCCTCCGATTTTTAAAAATATTTTTACTCCTATAGGAATGATTCGTTTGTGAGTTTTTCCAGTCTTCAAAAAATATTTTTAAGAATCGGAGTGAAAAAGTAATTCTGCAGAAGCCTTCATTATTTTTCACTTTCATGTGCACTTTATTGCATTCAAATACATCAAATAGTAAGGATGTGAGAATTAAAGTCGAAATTTCATATAATTTATATTACGTCCACGAAATAAAAATTGCGCGTAGACGGGAGTATTAAACAATGGATCTAATGCAAAAGATTTATTTGTATGTAATAAAACTTGATTCGAAAAATTCAAATTGATGGAGTAAAATGTGCAGTTTATTGAAAAAAAAAAAAATTATCCGTTTTCTTTGTCCAAATAAATAAAAATTAAAAGACATTTTTTCTCTAATGTGTTGTTAGAAAAATTTATTCATAATTTTCTGATTTTTCCAATATACTGGATAGCAAAATATCTCTAAACATAAAAATCTATTAAAAATCCACAAATAACTTTTTTTTTTTAAAAAAAAATATATATATTTCTTCACTTGAAAGTTAATATTTCAAGCTTAAATAGTTTTTTTTTTTGTAAATAAAAATTGTCTGCGATTATTATGAGCTATTGTATACAAAACCCCTCGGTAATTTTCGTAACTAATTTTCCAGAAAAATGTTGCAATTATTTGATATAATTATTTTATAAAAAACGTTTACAGTTATAATAAATAATTTTTTATTACAGACGCAAAAAATTATCTGTTATGTCCGGAACAATTACGTTGTGCAGAAAACAAAATCGTTAACTTTTCGATAATAACTAAAATCAATTCTCATTAAATAACTAAAATCAATTCTCATTAAATAACTGAAATCAATTCTCATTAAATAACTAAAATCAATTCTCTTTAAATAAGAATAAATGATTCTTTCCTTATTTATTTATAACTTTTTCAGTTCTTATAAGGTAGGTGCCTACCCAAATATCACCGTTTTCGTGAAAATTTTCGAAAGTTTCTTTATCACTTCTTATTAAAGCCCATTTATTTACGATTTCAAAAAGGGGTTTACATTTGTTTCTAAGGTAGTTAGTTAATACATTATTCTAACAATATAATTTTTTTAGAAACATTCAAATCTTTATTTGAATTTTCTGGGAAACTACGATTTTAATTTTTTTTATTACATAAAACCTTATTTTTTTTAAAAAAAATATTTCGTATATTAAATTTAAATTTTACCACAATATTCTGTATATCTCTAAAAATGTTGTGAACTTCAAACATAGCTTTTAAATATACAATTATTTATTTTGGAGCTATTTTTATTTACAAAAGTGATACATATTTTTTTGTAAAATCATTTTGTGTTCATATGTTTTGGAATAATTCAGTAAATTTAATAAATAACTGCATTTTTTTCTGCTTCACAATACATATAAATGTATATTAAATATATATTGTTGAAGCAAAAAGTGAAATATATTGATTAGAATTTCTTATACGAACTTTAGCGTAAATGTCAATTTGTACTAAAGTTTAACTAAATATAGCCAACATTTGAAAAATAAAAAAGGTTCATTAAAATGCATTTTTAATTTTCAGTTTTATAGATGATTGTATCTAAAAACACAAGTGTTTCGCGAAAATTTCGTTTTTTCTTTCTTTTTTTTGAAAAAAAAAGTGCACCAAAGATAGGCACATACCTTAAAATTGTACAAGTATATGCTTTAATCATCAAAAACAATAATACATCGATTTTATGTAAGCTGCAACATTTAAGTTTCAAATTTTTTCTTAATTCCTATGTATCAAATTACTCAGTAAACCTGATATGAATTAGAATTACTAGGGTTTGTTCTCTGAAGCAATTCAGATGGGTCCATTCTCTGTTGACGTAGCTAGGAAGGTTCATAAGCAATAAATATGTTCTGTAACATGGATCGAACCTATAATGATTCGCCTCACATTTACTTGTTTCGATCATTATACAATGATTTTTAGTAAATGGAGTGAATTTGAAGGAAAAAAAAAAGATAAAAATTATAATTTCAGAATGATGTTCGACTTATGAAAACAGTTCTAAGCATCTCATTAATGTGATGTTACTTGAAATCTATACAATGGCGTTTTAGTCGTTTCGAACTACTTTTTGGTATAAAAGGAACAATACAGTAAACATTCAGGCTCTTTTTTAATAGAGATTTTTTTTCCTAATGTGATAGCCAATTACACAACTAGAATGCATTTTTCAGAATAAAAAAATGTATTAAAAAACACAACGGAAATCATGAACATATGTTGTCCTACGGCAACTTAAAAGGGAATGAAAAATAAAAATTAAAAAAACCCATTGGAGTTGGAAGTCTGTTCTCTGTCTGTAAGCTTTAACAATAATTCATTTGTATTGTGAAAGAAAGTACTCTGCAGAATTCGTTAATGATCACTCAGCGTCGCAACATTATTTTCTTCCTTACTGTTGTACGAACGGCAGCTCAGAATCAGAACTCACCGGGAATTTCGAACAATAGAATGAGAAGAAAACGTGGCTAATTTAGTGCTAATGCGAACAAACTCAGAATTCCTGCTTTTGTCAAAGTAAAGTAACAAGCTATCATAAAAAAAAGTCGCATTTAACTCCAATAGAACGCAATTTTTTCATTGAAGAATTTTAGCATTGGTTTTACAGCGATACGAACAAAGAATTTTTCTTATCGTTCGGCAATTATACGCTTACAAGACCTGATGTTAAAATTGGAGTGGAATCATTAAAATGTTTTGTTCTGAACGATGAGCAATATGTAGACGGTATTCTAAATTTAAAGGGACGAAATCACTTCTTAAAATTTGAATTCCCTATAAGAGGTATAGAAGAGGTTTATTTATAATATTTTTATTTCATTATCAGTGGCGATTGCTTATTTTTATTTACTTTTTTCAACTATGTTTTGTTATCGGTTTTGTTATTATTATTTTTTAATTTCATAACGATTTTCTTTAACGGTTCTTTCTCATTCTTTTAATACAGTTGTTGTTTATACATTTTTAGAACGATTTCAATCTCCTTTTTTCCCCCACTGAAATTGAATTTTTAAATGTTCACTGGAATTATACGACTCCATTGTGCGTTCCCAGACAGAAGCACCGTTCGTAAAATGTTTCGGTGTTTTTCTTGCCATTCTTTTTCCAAAGTACTGAGTTATTCAAAATGAATCAATCGATTTCAAAATTCTATATTTTCATAAATAAACGACTAGGAATGATAAGTCATTCATGATAATAAAGAGAAAATATAGAATTTTGTTTACAAGTATTCGATAAAATTTTCTTTAGTTACACGTATAATGCCAAGATGGCATGTAAATTCCTGGCAAATATGTTGTGAAGTGTTAGAGTAGTTTCAAGCATGTGGAGACAAAAGTTAATCGATGTTCTTTACCATCAGGTCTCAGTGCTTGCAGAGATCGGTAGCACAATTTCTGCCTTGATACTCAACCACTAGGCTGAGGAATGCCCAGTTCTCGACTGGTGCTAACAGTCGATTTCGTTGGTCTTTCTTTCAACATTTTCCGCAGATATGTCTGGTCCCCTCCACTTTTCCTTTTACAACGACATCCACTACTGTCAAACTAATGATACCACCTTTGAATACACCGAGCCGAATTAGATTCGGTACTTATCAACAAATTTAGGCCGAACGGTGATTACAGATCCACATCGCGCTGACGACAGCACACAAAACGCTTTCTGCTCCTCGGAAGCCATCCTCATTTCTGCCGCTGAAAAGCTTTTAAAACAGTTTTCGTGAAATACCTTCTTGGAGATTATGAAATCCAAGAATGTCACATGAAAGTCCTAAAGGGACAATTGAAAAGGGTTGGAATACGCGAGAGAACCCGTTATAAGTCACTTGTTAAATAAATGGTTGTTCAAAATAAAATCGTTCTTTTCCACATTCGTGAAATGAAACGAAAGCACATCGATTGCAAACATCGTGAAAACAGATAATATTTGATTTCATGCTTTTTTTTCGTATTGCTCAGATATGCATCATCGTGATAAATATTACCATAAATGTTAAAAATAGTTTTAAAATATGTTGTTTTCAAAAACACGGAGAGGAAAGTTATTGGATTGTATCTAATACATCTGTTACAGTCTGAAAATTGAGTAAAATTCACTTGTAACCAGTTCAAAGCTACTATTTTTCAGTGTGGTAGCAAAAAAGAGGAAAAGTAAATCTTGTAAGCGTTTCCATTTAAGGCTTTTACCAATCTCCAAAAATAATATTGACATTATCCTCGATCAATGGGTGAAAGTCCAATTTTTCTGACCATAAAATCAATTTATCTTGCTGAAATAAAAAAAAAATTACCATTAAAGAGACCTGACAAGAAGAAATAAGAGTATACATAAAGAAATAAATAAAATTTCTTTAATTTGGTGGAGTATAGGATTAAAAAGAATATTTTTTAAAAAGAAATATAGTATGAAGAACCAGACGAAACAAAAATGTAACTATGTAACTAGTTTCTGATTTTGCTTCACTACGTAAAAAATTTAGGACTTACTTGTTTCTTTTTACCTTTTACACTGCAATATATCAATTACATTTCTTATTTTTAGGCTGAATGGTTTTACAAGTGAGATGATAGATTTTTATTTGAAAGAGAATTAAATTATAGAAAATATAGTTTCATTTAAGTAATTAATCCTTTTTCTCAGCACAGCAATTATTCGGGAATTTATAATACGTTAGTCAAGAGAGGAAATTATTCGTTTTTAACAAAAAGAGAACAACAACCACAACTTCTGTTTCTGAAGATTTGTTTGAAATGTTCATTAATTACAAGATCTCCGTGATAAAGTAGCCATGTGAAATCAACTAAATTAGACTATTCCTTAAACGAACCGCAGTACTTCGTTTTGGGAAAGAAACAGATATTTCAAAATGAGTTAAAGGAGCTAAATTTTTGCTTCCATTTGGAAACATTAAATTTTTATATTTAACTCAATAAAAATTCATATATATATATATGCATACATACATACATACATACAATTCATTCACTTATTATTTCTTAAATGTAATGAGTCCCCATTATATGATAACATTTTTTGTATTTCTTTTCAACCGTGAAAGAAAAAATAATAATAAAAAAAAAGACGAAGAAAATTTATGAAGATCTAAAAGAAGCTCCCTTCCCCCCAAAAAACTAATTAAAACTGAGATGTCTAGACATTGTTTTTCCTTAAAGGATGAATTTTTAAGAAATGCTATCTGTTTCGAAAGCGTCTGCGGTAAGATGAAGTAGAAATAAATACATCGTCCGCTCAAATGTCGTGCAGTTTCGGGTCTAATCGAGACAGTAAGTCAGAAATGTTATCTGTATTTAATGATTTTGTACTCATTTGACAGTAAAAAATCAGAGGGGGACAGTGATGTTTGAATTAAAAATTTCCTCATGGAAATTGATAGTACTTCGTTTTGAATTTCTTTCACGCATTTTTATATACTTTGCTGATGGATTTAAATTGAATGATAAAGAGAAAAAAAAAAGCAATTAAACAGTAGTATATTGCAACATATTTTTTTTGTTTATCATATATATTTTAAATTTAAGCAATTTTTATAATTTAAAAAGCTTTGGGACAAGTTAAGTATTTTTCAAGATTTTTGAACATTTTCTTGTGGAATTGTGATTATAAATGCTAAATTTTATTCAGTTTTCTTACCATTCAACTAAATGGGAGCATTTGCATAAAATATTTTTGACTTTTTGCGACATCAAAAAAATTATAGTTGTTTTATTTGAGAGTCATTAGTGTTCAGAAATATAATTTAAAAAATATATTACATGGTTATAAAAGTGCAGTTAAAAATTTCCCGAAAGTTTGATTGTGAACATTCGGATCAAGTCGAATAAAATCTATAAATAGCCCGTAGTTATGGATAAAAGTTTGATAAATGCAACGTGCTTGTCCAGACTAAAGTTCGTCGCTAGACGGAAGAGGACCGGAATATATCGAAGCTCAATAAAATCAAAGTTTGTGATTCAACAAAGTCCTTGTTAAAAATAATCTTTGAATCCAAAGAATTTAAGCTAGCTCTTGTCTTCATCGCATTCATTGTTTTACACGGTTTCATTTTTTTTTATCGATTCTACCACCTGCAATGCAGCTGCGCTCGAAATTTCTCTTTCATAATTTTTCTTGCTATGAAATCGAGAGACAGATTGAATTACAATAAAAATTAATTCCATCGTGTAGTATTTCTACTTTATTATCTCTAACGTTGATAGTAATGAGCCGAAATTGGATTTAGATTTAGATTTAGTAACTTGCATCTTCTATCCCTTATTTATGTTTATTATATCTTGTTCACTTCTGGTTAAGACGCTTATTTTTGTTATTCCTCTCAGGGTGTAAGTCCTTTTGATGAATATAAAAACTATTGAGTTCTTAATAATTTTATTTCATTTGAATCTCTCACTTTGATGGGTGGATATTTCTTATATAATTATCCATTAGAATTCGCGTGTTCTGACAAGTTCAGCAGACATAAGAAAGGTTTTAAAAGAAAAGGCAGATCTAAAAAGTCATTGATGACCTGTAAGAGCTCAATGTAATGCAGTCCAGTATTATTTATTCTTAAAGTTTTACGTACGTCATTTGTGTTAATATTTTTCAATAATTGCAGATCATTTCATCAAGTTGTTCATATAAATCATTTTTAATTAATATTTTTTTTTCGAAAGTCTGCTCATAACTTTAATATTTATGAATTCATGTGTACACTGCATTCAATGACGAGAAGTATGATTACTAACATTAAACCATGAAACTCGATTCAAATTAGGGATCAGAAATCACGACTAATATTTTTCAGAACATTCTCAGCACCTCAGTATCTTTCTTGTATCCTCTTCTCTTAAACATAGTAGAGTGAGAATTAAACAGAAGAAAAATATATTAAGAATGCATCCAAATGATTCCGCCAACCGTGTCACCTTTTTGGCGTAATTTTCACCGCTCACATTGGCGATTTGCGAACAAGCTCACGTCTTGAACACGGCTCGATTGCTTAGCTGTGTTCCGACGTTACGTGACTCCTTTAGAGTCTGCGTTATTACTTATTAGGTTTTCTCACGATGTGGCTTTATTAAGCTTAAGGGTCCGCGGCTGCTGTAATATGCAGGAGTGATTCGACTGACACGTGACGTAAGTAATGGTATGAAGAGGTATTAATTCAAAAAAGCTGTCACATGGGCATAGTATTTGAACAAGAAGTTGTGAAACAGTACGAAGGCATGGATGAATTGTTTTGTATGAGTTTGAATTAAAAATTAATAGCGAAAAAATAAACACATTTTAGGGTTAGTAAAGTGAAATCAATACAAAAAAAGTAAATTAAATTTTTTTAAGTCAATTCCTACTTAATTCAACATTTCTTTTTAGTTACTTTTTATTAAATAATTACAACTAATATAAATATGTATATACATATGACAGAATCATAATATTAAGTGGCAAAAGAAATTTTTTTCCAGCTATCTGCACTGACGGTATTTATTCCTAAATTTATATCCTGTTAAATATCTTATATAAGTGTAATTTTTTTTCCTTCCACATAAAACTATAATTAATTATTTGAAAATTAAATAAAAAAATTTTATGCTTCGACGAGATTCGTTTCAAAGGCATGAAGATTCCACTCCGACACTCTATCAGCTTTGACATTGCATGACAAGTGACACAGTAGAAGCATAGGCTTGTTTCTTAATTCATCCGGTAAATTAAATGGTTGGAATGCAATTTAGCCCAACCACCCTTGGCTACAGGAATTATTTGGCGGTATTTTGCCAAATGTAACTATCCTGGTCCCCTTCGCGGAATTAACGTTAAGCCAAAAATTAATCGCCAAGTTTGGCAATTTTTGAAATCGTGTCAAGTGGTTGGGCTAAACTGCATTTTCTCCAATTAAATTTGATTTAATGAATTAATATTTGATAAAACTGTATTAACATCAAGAGTCATCCTCTACAAGTTAAAAAAAAATGGATTTGAACTTGAGTGGATGAATAAAAAGTATTTTATTAACGATGGAAAATTTGAACAGGATATATATATATATATATAGGGAGAGTGTGAGATAATAGTAGGAATTTAAAAATCCGTATGATCTCGGAAAAAAATATTGATAAGATGTAAATTTACGAATACATTGTTGACACTTTAATTATTTTTAATACCTTAAGGGAGTTTTCTCTTTCTAATTTAGAACATTAGCACCATTTTTAAAAGCTTCAGTACAGATAAAAAGGGAAAGAAATCCTAACGAGCAACTCCATATAACAATTATTTCACTCAATATGTGCGAATTTATTGCACAATATTTATAAAACTCTCTCAATTTGAAATCTTATGAAATCATTTTTGATGTGATTAGTTTTATCATTTTTAGTGTTACATATGTTTAATACGAGTTCTTAAATTGTTTAAGAGCTTTTATATGTCATTAACTGAAAGTTTCTTTTCTTATTTCCATTACAATCCTGTGCTTATATATGTAAATCAGTACAATTTTAGCATTGTTTTTTGTTTCAGAAATTGTATTCAATGGTTCTTTTAATGATTTTATTAAATTATACGGAAAAAGATTTCATGAAAGTTAATGCATAGTTCCCCCACCGTTTTACAACACGAAGCGAGTTTAATTCATTGGAAAGAGTTTCCCTTCGAAATAAATGAGCTATTTTGCTACGAACACAATTATTTAAATTAAATTGATATTAACTATTATTTGCCTGTATACTGAAATATTGCTTTTTGAAGAAAAAAAATAAAATTTAGTTTGAAATAAATCTATGAAATGATATAGAACATAAGATTTTCTTGATGGGACATCATATAAAGAAATAGGTAGTTATAATTTATCCTTTATAAGAATTTAGAGTTTATTCTTTTTTTTTTCTAGAATTTATCCTTTATAATAATCGAAAAAAAAATTTCTAACAGAAAGAGAAGAACAGCAATGTTAATTTTCATAAATATTTTTAGCGGGATAGTAGTTAAAAAAAATAACTCTTCTGAAACATAAATTTTTGTGTGAAACTCAGATGATGAAGGAATTCATAAAAGTGTTTAATGACGTGCTACATATAACTTTATTAGTTTTTTTTTTTTTAAAAAAAAGCTCCTTTTCTCTAGCATTATTAACAAATAACAGACTTTAAAAGTTAACATTTATTTTTAAGAATTTAAAGTATAATAATTTAACTTAAATTCTAAGTTAAAGTATAGTAATTTAAATTTTATTTTTAAGTTAAAGTATAATAATTTGAATTTATTTTAAGAAAAATAAATTTTACTGTAAAAATATTTATTATATTAAATTTAAAAAAAAACTAAAAATTTAAAACTAAATATTTTTTTATATTTAATTTTGTTAAAAATTGTGCATTCATCGCGCGTTCGATCACTCCAAAATGAATACATGCGGATGCATCCATTTTCGATGAAATATTCAAAGAATGCACAGCAAAATGTTCATTTATAACTTAAAGCATTCTGTGCGAATGTTAAATAAACACGAAAAAGTAAAAACTAAGATTTTTTTAAATATATATATATATTCGATGCGCGTGTGTATATGTAATAGTAATCTTTTGAATACATCTTAGTACTGTAGATTTTATTTGATGAAAAGTGTTTTTATCTAATCTAATTAGAGAATTTCGGACAATTCATCAAAAGTACATGTCAAAAGTTTTTTGAAAAGGACTTTGTAGATTTTTTTGATAAGCTATACACAATCTCCTTTTTAATAACTTTTATTTTGAGCGTAAAAATAGTTCTGAAACGTACACGTGATAGTAAATTGAACTATAATCAAACACAGATAAATATCTATTAATGCAAATGAACAGCTATCAAGTGAGACATAATACAAATAAATATGCCAAAATTTCTTCATTTTTTTAAAAATAATTTGGAGAAAAAAAAAAAGGTAAATTTATTGACATATAAAAAATGGCTCAAATAAAATATTATCTGTTTTGATTATTCATTATAATATACTTGTATAATCACATTAAAAAAATTTGCATTTTCACGTTGTCTTTCGACGGCCTTAAGAAACTACTCAAATTAGTATTTAATAGATTGCCTTGTTTTTTCTTCCTTTTTCAGTTTGGCTCAACTTTTTTTCATTTTAAATAAAAATCTTGAAACTCCATTTGTGTTATTACAAAAAGTAGTACAGATTTTTTCATTTGTGATATTATTTAATGCAAAAAAAAAACCACCACTTTCAGTTATTACTTTTCGTTTTCCATTTTTTTTAAAATCCTGCTTTAACATAAGAACACATGCAAAATACTCGCTCTTGCCATTTTCATTTAGTACCGCAATATAATATGAACATGGCAAAGCATCTGGTATCGCATAACTATGTAAATATTATATATTATGAAATAATACCTTATTTTTTACGTTAAAGATTTAAATATACATTCCCCCCCCCCCTCAGATTCCAATTAATGTATTTGAACGTAGATTCAGAAAATACATTTATCTGTGTTAATGCATTTTCTCACAATTATTTAAATCGATGAATTATTTTTTGCAACAATCAACAATATACCAGCATTTTCCGCATTGCATCTAAAATTAAAAAATCTAAAGTACTAAAGCATTTAATTGAAACATTCAATGTGAAAGCGGGATTTATTTCGGCTACGTATAAGAATTTATCTTACAAATGTGAATATTATAACGTATTACTTTTAAGAGGAGATTCTAGATATGAATTAATCTAAATTATACCATAGCTTCGAAGTAAATTCAGGAATATTTTGAAAATAATAAACATTTTATTTAAAATACTGCTGAAAAAGGACTGAAAACGAATGCATAAATTTACAAATTTATGGAACAATCCTGTTGAAAAATTGCTGTAAATTAAAATATCCAAAAGAAAAAAGGGTTTAAACGGATCTGGATAATATTAAAATATGTATTGATTCACAGCATAACATTTCTAAATAAAATTGTCAGTGCATATCATCATCGCAAAAAGTTTCGTAAAAATTCTCGTAGGTGAACGGTTAACAAAAATAACACTGTTTATGAATTACATTTGACTCAAACGTTCATGATTTAATAAATAAGTTATCAGGCTCTAAAATTTGCATGATAACATCCAAAAGAAAATTTTAAGCGTTGTACCCTAAAAACGAAGAAATAGAAACGACACATAAAAATAAAAGTGGGAGAAAACGACTAAAAATTACCGAACGATTACGAGAATTCCTTAATTTGGAATCTATATGTCCAAGACTTACTAAGTTACTAATACCTTCAGCTTTTTTTGAATTATTTTTTATATATAAACCGTAGAATTTTAAATACACATATAAAGACATGAATTTTAAATATATCATGCAATTTTGAATAAACTATTAAATTTACTCTATGTATTCTCTGTTTGAAATTCCATCGTTGTAGGTTCATTTTTTAGTTCATTTTTTGCATTTTAAAAACAGGACATAAATGAAGCCTTCTCTATTGTTAACTATAACATGAAATTATATTTCCATGGATTTCCATGTTATTGTTTATGCCTTGTTTCGAATTATCTTTTTTATTGTTATTGATTGTTTTGAATCATAGGAGAGTGTTTTTTTTAAAGAATCTTGAAAGTTTCAAGTAAAATGTAAAATTTTACTCAGAAAAAAATTTTGTGAAAAAATCGGAATCTTTTTATCTTTATAAATTACAAGATACTGCAAACTAATTATCTTTTATATCGTCATTTAGGGTATGGGAGTTACAGAATCCCAGTTTTAAAATCTAGTATGACAGGGAAATTAAAGGTTTAATATAAGATTCAAATTGCATAAAATAGGTAAGTGAAAAGTAAAAATTTAAGAATATATCTATCTGAATACGAATTAAAAATTTCTAGTGACGTGCTCTTCTTTGATTTTCTTTTTCTTCTATCTTTTAGAGAAACTGATAAGAAAGTATCTGATATTTTTGTTTCATTACAAGAGTTGAGTTCAAAAGTTCTTTATCTTTATTAAAGGCTACGTTCTAATTTATCTAATTGTAACAAGCGCGTATTATAATAAAAGAAAATGTTTCGTATTTAAAAATGAAAGTTCGAATTATTATTTTTATTGTAATTTGAAACAGATTTTTCTAAACCAATATGCATTTCATTTATATTTACCCATTATATTATTGGAAAAAAAATTTAAAGATGAAGGTAAAACATTTTTAAAATTAAAACAAAATAATTTTTAGTACATTTTGGGGGGAAAGGAATGTGAACTGAAGGAGTTGCGACGTATAAGCGTTAAAATAATTCGTAATAGTTTTGCTATTTTCACACATTGCACCTTCTGACTGTTATATCTCACTCTTAATTCTCAAAAAGAACTAAATTAGGATGTTTTGAATTTAAACAATTAAATTAGCACACTTAATCAACTTCTAAAAATAGTTTTCTTCCAAAGGATATAATTTTTGCATAATTGAACTACACAAGATTTTATAAAATTAGCTTAAATTTCAAATTTCATAAAAATTCTACTAAAAAATTCCTGAAGTAGAGGAGGGGGGGGGGGTTATAAATGAATTCGCACTAAAACGTTAAACCCTAATCTCAAATATTTGATGATGCAATTTTTTTCATCTTTTCAAAGATGTTTATACCAATATTATTAATAAAGAATAGATAACTATTCTCTAATTTAAAAAAAATATGTTCTAAAAGTGACGTAAAAGATATATGAATTATTAAATACAGTTAGAAAAAGAAGGGAATTGTAAGTTACCAGAACCTTTGGATTTCTTAATGTATGGATGTTTCAAAATGTGTGGATTTCTTATGAAATAAAAAAAAAAAATGCCTGAATAAGTCAGGAAATAGTCAGGCTCAAAAATGCGAGTTCGAGTCCCATGACGCCAAGGGTTTGTTTGCGATTCTTAATTTACCTCGTGATAGGAGTTCGAAAAAGAGGAAAAAAGTGTTTAGAATGATCTGTTGTATTTTTGAATCAACAACATTAATTTTAAGAAATACTTTATCTCATAACGAATAAAAAAAACTAATTGGAAAAGAAAAATGTTAAAAGATTATAACCGAAAAAGATGTTAAATTTATTTAGTGAAAAAATCATTTCCATGAAATAATCCTGTGTACGGCCCTTCAACAGAATTTTCCGAACATCTCTAAGACTAATTATTAGTTTCGAATGAAACTAGTAACGTAGTTTATTTAGAATATTATCTACTTTATTTGAAAAACATTATATTCCACGATGTGAAATTTTTTTGATCAAGTTAATTAATCGTTTAACATCATTAATAATAATACATATCCCTTTTAGCATTTAATTGATAACTCTTCTCAGCTGTGAATTGAAATAAACATCCTAAAATATATGTAAGATATCTAAAGGTTACGCTGATTTTCTCAACTTACATAATGCTTTCTCATATTATTAAAGGAAAAAAGTGAAAAGGTTTTAAAATGTTTTAAAATTAAATTTCGTAAATTAAATTTTACTTCTCTCATGTAAGGCTTGCATTATTACACGTATTATGTATCACATCTACACCATCAAATTACAGTTCTGAACAAATTGTAGTGACGAGGTATCACTTCTGTTCACTCGATCATATTATAATTTTGGAGCAGTTAGTATTTTAGATCACGATAAACTTATAAGTTTATCGTGATCTAAAATACTAACTGTTTTATCCATATAACAGGAAAGGAGCCATTACCACGTATTTTAAAATAATTAAAACTCTTACGAAAAATGTGAAACAACAGCTAAATTGAAGAAATTTTATTTAAATTTGCTTACGTAAAAATGAATTATTTGCATAAAGGTTTTTGCTGTTTAAAAGTAAAATGCAGCAATTTATATGTTAGAAAAAATAAACAAAATTGTTAAATTGTTTCATTATAGTTAAAAAAAATTTAAAAAATTATTTTTGTAGCTCAAGAACACGTGATTTAAAAAAAACAACACAAACTGTGATTTTGAATTAACAAAATGAGCACGAACTCGTTAAAACGAAAACTATTTTTCATACCCAGCGCAACAAAATTAAGCACTTTATAAAACAATTTGACAGTTCTGTTTTTAGAATTTAAATATGTTGAATTCGAACAGTATTTTCAAGGATAATTTATTTTTTACAAACTTATTTAAAAAATTATCTCGGTTTTCACAATACTCTCTAGCTATGATTAAAAAAAAATTATAATAAAATAATAATTCTTACATATTCACATCGTTTCCAAAACAGCAAGAATGAATACAAACAAGTTATAAATAAATAAGGATTAAAATAATATATTTCTTAGAGTAAGTTATTGTCGAATTTGAAGTTTTCAATAATTGTTAATATAAAATTAAGTGTGACTAAAGATTTATAAATTATATCAATATTACAGCACAAACAGAGATTAATATACTCCAAAAACTTTCCTGATATATTTAACCTAAATTCTACATAGATTTTAATGGTCTTTGAAGGAATGTCATCACTTTCAGTAAATTTCCTAATCTAGTATAAATATAAGCTACTCGAGTTCATTTTGAAGAGAATCTAAGGTTAGGACCTTAATACCTATTCATTGAAGAGAAATCCACAGTGGAGAGAATTTAACCGTTTATATCAACAACTTTAAGCTGAGATGGCTTGGAATTTGATTATTTGTTTAATTGATTGCGTTTCAGTCGTAATAGAAGCCGGCGAACACAGCTAAAGGTGCTAGTTTTCCATCTCAGGATTCCTTCAACCGCTGATGCAACGGAAATTTGTAGGTAATAAACACGGGCATTTATATATTAAGTGTAGACATTTCTCTTTGATACATTCTACATCTTTTATACACCATCTGTAATTGATCAGATATGAGAAAAGACAAAAACAAAATTTTAATTTCATTAAAAATTTTCTTACAGATGAGTCACTCGATTAAATATGCCCTCACGAATTCTTTGACATTTCGGTTGCGAGACCGATTTTAATCTTGTCGGCTATGCTTTCTCTGTGACGCGATAGAAATAAAGAAAATGTCTGAATAAGTTATGTGATTTATATATTCAAATAATTAGAATCGTAATTGCATTCGTGAGAGATAAAGTTTTATCGAAATGCCCTTAATAAATTTATAAGTAGCAATTAATTACATCCAGTGGTGGATCCAGAAAAAATTGACGGGGTAGGGACACAAAATCGATTGTAGGAAGACACAATTGTTTTCCCCCCTTTGAACAGTTTGTAAGAATTTACTGTGCTTATTTCGTTTATTATTCATGTTTACTTAGTCCTCAATCTAAAAATAAAATAAATAGTAATTCAAAAATAAAATTCCAATTGAGAACTGAAACATTTCCGTATGATAGATAGCTCGGTCCTAACGCTACGGCAAAACAAATACTTTTAAGTTTTGTTAGAATTTGCTGTTCAGATTTCCTATTTTACCTGTGTATGAAATTATGACCGGTGTCAAGTTTCTCCATACCTATTCCCTGGATCCATTATTGATTATATCGTGGTAGCATTTTCAGTTTCAGCGGATAATGTTACATAGAAAAAAAAATAATTATCGTTTATAAAACATAACTAGTTCACCATTATAAAATCATGTTGCCGTGGTGTGAATGGAGGTGCTGTGAATGGAAAAGAGAAGTGAAGGAAATGAGGAAAAGGAGGTGCCAGCTCAAGTGTCATCTTCGTCACTTGACCGTGCTCAAAATGACGAGGTCTTTTGTGGATAGCTCTCGTGCTGCTCCTTGTGCGACGTTAATAAAACCAATCAATAAATCATTATAAAAATACAGAAAAAATATCCTACGCTTGTATTTCTTTATGTATCGTTTATGTAACGCCAGATGCTTTGATGATATCCTGAGTAATGATTTGTGATAACCAAAAGTGATATTATCTTCTCGAATGGATCATCTGCTTTTTAATTTTTAGCTCGTTGAATTCTTCCGACTGATAATTTTTCGAAAACAAATTTTTAGTAAATACAAAACTGATTGATGAGGTAAAATTGCTTTATTATTTTAATCATACACATTTAACACATAGCATAAAATTTTTCGTGCGTTTGTTTGTTTGTCTCGCTGTTTTAGCCTGCTTTCAACAATTGAAAGTTGAATTTTTGAAAAATAGCTCCTAACAGTTTTTATTATTGGTACTTTTCCATTATACCGAATCAAGTAAAAAAGTCGCCAAATATAATACAACCAACGCCAAGCGGAATATTTCCGCTGCGATAAAGTCTCCAAAAACAGTACAACCGAAGCGAAACGGAATATCTTCTCTGGTAACCTTTTATCGGCACATTTTCAGAACAAGTCACGACCATTTTTTAAATATTCAATTTTTTTTCATAACATTTAAAAATGGATGAAATAGCAATGAAAATTTGGGATTTGCCCGGAACAGAGGAAGAAGCTGTCTGCTTTTTTCAAACGAAAGGCGTTTTGCCTGAAATTGCTACTTGTAATAATAATCATGTAGTGAAATTGTATTTCGGAGAAGATATTCAATGGCGTTGCAACCTTTCAACTTGTCGCAGTAAAAGAGGTATCCGGGAAGATACATGGTTTGATTAATCGAAATTGAATTTTTTGAAGTATTTGAGGTTTATTTATTGTTGGAGTGAAGAACTAACTTCAGTGTTAAATGGTGCGAAAAACAGTTGGAAGTCAGTCACGGAACAGTTGTGGACTGAAATAATTACATGCGCAAAGTCTGTGTGGATTATTTGGTTAAACATCAACAACCGAAAATAGGAGGACCTGGTACGATCGTCGAAGTCGGCGAATATATGTTCACGAAGCGAAAAAACAATGCGAGACGGATTCTACCTCAACAGTGGATCATTGGTGGAGTTTGCCGTGAAAAAAACGAACGTTTCCTTTTAAAGGTACCCAACTAACGTTTTTCTGAATTTCACTTGGTGTGTGTGTGTGTGTCATCAAATTTTTGATCCTTAATTTAACCAACTTCCCATCAAGCTAGAGCTTTGAAATTTTAGGAATCGTTCGTACTCGCCTAACAATGCTATATTTAGACATTTGCGACAAATTTTAATTAATATTTTCTTTAATAATGCAGTTTAGCCCAAACACTTGGCGCGATTTCAAAAATTGGCACCAAACTTGGGGATTTTTTTTATTAATTTTTTTTTTTTTTTTTTTTGGCTGAACGTTAAGTCCGTAAAACGGACCAGAGTACCACACGTCGCAAAGGGTGGTTGGTTAAACTGCATTCCAACCATTTAATTTACCGGATTAATTAATTAATTTTAGTTAGTTTTCACGTTTTTATGTACTTCATTTGGTGTGTGCCTGTTTGTGTGTGTATCAGTGTGTCATCAAATTTTCTATCATTAATTTAACCAACTTCCCATCAAGCTAGAGATCTGAAATTTCGGGAACCGTTCTTACTTGCCTAACAATGCAATATTTAGATATTTGCGACCAGTTTTAACTAATATTTCAATAATTTTTCTTAAACTTTGCCACTATATAAAAACGTTGGTTTTTTAACTCGAATTTTTTTATTTGGGTTCCTTATTAGAGACAACCCAAAATAATACCTCAATCGGCAGCTAAGAAATATTTAACTGTACGAATATTACTTCAATCCAATGATAACTTTTTTCTCTCGTTGGACTGAAGCGGAATTCTAATATTTAAATACTTTTTAGCTGTCAACCAATGTATTATTTTAGCTCGTATGTAATGAGGAGTCTGAAAAAACTGAAATTAGAGTCAAATTATCCAGAATCTTAAGACTATTATGAGGTAGCCATTTTTATCTCCAGACTTTCAAACTCTTTCTTCTTTTTCTTCTTTATGGTCACGTTTGGAGGCAAAACGACTTTCACGTTGCAGCGAATCACTTTCTGTTTCTTCTATTTCTCTCATTCTTCTTTTCATTTCATAACTTCTTTTTGCATAGCATTAAATACGCTGAAGAACCGAGCATGTTTCTTGTTAAGAATTTTCATCAAAAGTCTCGCAAGGAACGTGTAGGGAAACTTTTTTTCATTACTGGATAAATTTGATATTAAGTTTAATTAAATATTTTAAGTTAACGTCTGGGATTTATAATTTAATTACAGAGCAAACTTTCACTTAAAAATATTCAACTCTTGCGCAAGAGGGCTGCTTCAGACGGAATAAAATAATAAGAGTATTTAATGCGAGAGTGTAGAAAAACATTTCACACGCATTTGTGTTTAAGGGAAAATAACAGAGCAAACTTTCTTGAAAAAATTATGCCGATAAAACGTATTAAGATTATTTAATTCAAGAGAACATTATACAAACGTTTGTAGTTAAGGATAAGTAACAAAAAGATAACGGTGCAAAGATGCGGAAATTCTAACAAATTATGCTAGTAAAACGTAATTTACGTTATAATTTTGCAGTCAGGCAGCAAAAGTTTTATTACTTAAAACGCTTGAAGCACTTTTTTTGTTGTAATTAAATACATTTTTTTTTTATCATTTGATAAGCGAATTAAATTTCTTGTTGCTATGCGTATATGTTTTTAGAAAGCTGTATCTTATGATAACGATAACAAAAATCTCAAGTTCTCTAAAAAAGAAAAAAAAATTCAAAATAATGCATCAGACTAAGTAAAAATCTATCACAGAGGTCGAGAAGCTACGAAGTTTCTAATTATCGCTATTAATGAACAACGCTTATTGTTTTTATTTATGTTTTTTGAAAGCTTACTGCAAATATTTCCTCTATGAGAAAGACTTATCTTGTAGCGGGGCTGATGCACATTGAATCCGTCGAAGTCCCAAGTACTCCCGTTGGCGTGGATGGAAGTTCGGAGAGGGAGGTTGAGATGTCGTCCTCGTCACTTGATCGAGGTTCAAAATTACGAGGCTTGTCGCCAATAGTTTTCGTGCAGTTTCTCGGTGCGACGTTGTAAGCAATCACAATCCTATGTGGGAAGATTGCAGTTGTCTAAGCTCACAGTGTGAAAAATAAAAATGGGAAAAATTATTATAGTATGTTTTATTTTCAACCTATAAAGGAAAATTTTTACTAACTTCATGTCTATGAGTGTAATGTATATTGTAAATAATTCTGATATTTTTATATAATGGTGTACTTATCCAAAAATATTGTCGATGAAAATGCTGCATAAATTTTCATCTAAAATGCTGATGTGAATCATTTGACAATTTTTATAAATTTATTGCATACAGCTTTTGTTGAATATTGATAATGGTTCACATAATACGTTCACTGAATAAATATAGAATTACTTCCTCAATTTTGAAACTTAAGTTACTATTATTATTATTATTTTGCTATCAATATTTTTTGATGCCCTGATGCAACTCATATCATGTCTCAGTTATCATGTATTATGTTGTTAATATTTGCAGATATTTCAATCATTACATAAATTTTAAATTTATTTGAAAAAATCCTATCACGCTTGCCTTAATTTTTCTTACTGGGGCGATATTTTAAAATGAATTATCAGTGGATATTTCGGTAAATTTTCTCTTCAATGAATAATAACTGCGATAAAATGTATTATATATAAATAATACCCTTTTATTTTTATTAACTATATTATTGTAAAATAATAAAATATGAAACTATTTGCTGTTTTTTTTTTTTTTTTTTTTTTTTTTTGACAACGTGCTCTTGCGATTTTTCGAAATGAGTTATTTTCTTTTTAATGTGTTTTCTTTAACTCACATTGTAACTTTGGGTCAAAACTTTGAAAGTTTTTTCTGACATTTTAAAGCTCTCAATTAAGCTGAAATTTTCTACACGCGATTGTTTCGGACGACAATACGATAATTTAATTATAATTAATTAAAATTAATTGATAAAAATTAATTATTTAAAGAATTAAATTTGACTCAACGTTCCTTTTCGCTCTTAAAAATGAAGGCATAAAAATTATGTTACACAAAGTGTGAAGTTTGAAAGAAAACCAATGTTTAAAATGATCGTTTTTTACAGTTGTTATTTAACGTTTGATACATTTTTTTTATATCATTAATGTTCTTTTTTTGGAAAAATTAGTAGCTTAATTTGTATTATGTTCATAACACAAAAAATTCCGAAAGTTTACGTAAGTGGCAATAGATGGCAGCACGTAGATCATTCGAAATCTTGCTGTTTGATCATGTTGGCAATACTGTAACGTACAGGAAACTGTGAACACATCTTCGTGTGATTGATGTTCTACTGCCGGTGTTTCACAGAAAAGAGATTGATAAATGTTATGGCTTTTCATAGTCAGCATGCTCTCTCGTTATGCTACGTACAGGCGTCGGGGGCAATTTTATTTCTTTGCTTTTTCTCCGATATTGCTAGCTTCGCCATTGCTTTTATTATTTTTATTCTCTGTGAAATGCATAGATATATACATGCATATGCATATAAATAAATCGCTGGAATGGATATATTTCTGGATGAATTTTTTTTATCTGCCTGCCAGTTTATTGTGGAGGGAAAACGATATCACCATCAGGTTTTTCGCTACGGATACAGGGTTTAAAGATGATTTATGAAATATCCGTACGGAATTCGTTACAGCTTACGAAGTCAAATTTATTATTACCAACATGAAAAAAAAAATATTTAAAAAGGAAGGGAAAAAAGAGTAAGGAGATTTAATATGTGAAAGGATTGCTGACTAACTTTTTTCTTCTCTTCTGTGAAAGGTGTTCTTTTTTTTTTGGCGATAGATGTGATTTGTGCTTTTCCTTGATAACGGTTCCGATACTGTTGTTACACGTAGCATTTTTGAATTACTTTTGTTCCTTGAAACTATTTTGAAACTGCCGCCGTATTTCTTCGCAACAGTATAAGAAGTTATGACACTTTTTCATTCCGTTGATTGATAATACAAACTATTTTTTTGAAGCGCTTTTCTAGCTTGAAAAAAAAATGTATTGGTTTTATAAAGATTCGCTGTAAGAAATACACCAGGTCGCCGTAAGGGACACTTTCAAGACTTTTACGAATATTATTGCGTCCTGAAAACTAGATTTCTAAAAATAAAACCCAATCGCCGTTTCATTTTGAATTCGATGGTATATTATTATTGAATATTTTTGTAAGCTAATTAAAAGTACTTATGGAAAATCTTAAACTTATGAAGAAGAATGAATACCCAAAGCATATACAAGAGTAGAGTTCAGGATGAGTGGTATTTCTTAGAATGTTTCAGCTAAGCTTACCATTTTACTTGAAAAAACAACACTGATCACTGCTTAAAATTATTTTTACATATTAAGAGTAGCATTATTCATAGAAAAAAAAGGGGGTTATTATAACACATCGATCAATAACTCCCGAGTCTAACATTGAAAACAACATTTTTTTTGCAAAATTTTTTTTTATTCATCAACATAACACCTTTTGTTAATCACCTTTTAGGGTGATACAATCGTTCCAATGCTTTTCCAAATCTTCCCCCCCAATTCCCCCCCCCGCAAGAAATCTTTTTTGTTGCGAGTAAATAGCGATAAACAGCTTTCTGAATCATCGACTCGTTGCTGTTTTTGTTCCATCGAAAGCAATCGCGGCACCCACTTGGAAAAAACCTTTTTCACTTCACTTCAAAAAACCTTTTTCCTGGTCCGATCGACTTAAAATTTTGACACGTTTCAAGCAAAGGTTAATACTCTAGAAAGACCTGGTTACTGGTATACTACGAGCGCCATCTCTGGGTTAGTCTCGGGAGTTATTGATCGATGTGTTAGATCGAGATTTGTGAGAGTTAAAATCCTTGTTCATGATTTACGGTGTTTTTTTTTTTTTCCTTTTTCTTTTACGAAAGTACAAAATCCATAGCAAAATTTTATATATTTTTTATATTTTATTTTTGTGTGTGTGAATATTATGTTATTCAGATAATAAACTATTAATTTTATGAACCATGGACAGCTTTTATTAATTAAACAAATTAATTAAGAATTACGAAACTTAATTAAGCCTTTGAGGTTTATACATTATAAAAAACAGAATTAATAAAATTTATTTTCATATATTGGGCGATTGATCATTGTAGATTATTTAGGTTATTTTATTATTTGACGAATGAATTTAAGTTACGTGTAGACATAATTAAGACTCAGTAATTTTTATAAATTAAGGTTGAACACTCTTTCAAATGTTCTTTCGTGAATTACAGTCGAGGAAGAAAATGTTTATTTTTTTAAGGACGTCTCTCTTTTCAATGATAGACAGATATTTTTTTTCAGTAAAGGTATCGTTTTAAATTAAGTATGAATACTAAAATTGAACAGATAAAATTTCCGAATTACCTCAAGGTTACAAACTGGCTCGGTTCTTTCTCAACTTTTAGAATATGTAAAGGTCTCGAAATAGAGCGGATTGATTGCTTTTGAACATCGCACTTAGGAGCAATAGGAGATCTCTTGGCGAAGGACCTCATAATTTTGAGCCTCGGTCAAACTGCGAGGAACATACTCGTACCTGAGTTGCCATCTCACTTTCGAAACTACCACACCTCGTCAAAGAGTGAATTTGGAGCCTCAAATTGCATCACCCCACTACACGCCAGATCATTGTGGCATCGGGATTCGAATACACGGCTCGACGAAAAAATGTCGGCGCATGTTTGTGATTATGACCACACAGTTACAGCGACAACGAAATGGAATGGAAGGTAGGAGGAAATGAATACATATTAAAAATTAAAGTGATGCCAATTAGCTCCAATATTAAAGCATAATGACGTATTTTCTCTCCTAAGTACATGAAGGGTAAAGTTTAATTCGAGTGAAATGACCCGCGAGGCAAAAATGGCGGCCACTCAATTATTCCAAATTATCTGTATAAACAATCATTAAATTTGATAACGTCTTAGATTCTCAGCTATAATCGATTAGTAGGTTTAATTAACTATTGGGGTGAAATGTACGCTTAATTTCTCAAAATTTGAGTTTTATGTAAATGAAAAGATTTAAGGGTAGTTGTATTTGAAGAATCAATCATTTAAATTTCAAGAGCAATGTTCCGGATACTTATGGGAGCAAATCTTTTTATCGGAGAGGTCATTGACGACACACGCTCCTCGTAAAATTCCATGAACTTTCACATATTTATATGAATGCTTTTTTTTAATTATTAAAGCGATTTCCTTACGGAGTCCTGGTTTAATTTTTATAACTTGTATAGCTCCACAGTTCAAGTAGATGGACCAAACTCGTGCTAAGCGTACTAAGAATTAAAAGAGTTCTTCATTTAGCGAGGTAAATTTCCATGATTCTGTGTTTGAGAAGTAATATGACAGGAAGCCTTGTGACATTGGTTATTCGCGAAACTTTCCTAAACCAATATTTGGGGTTTCTTTCTGTCTTAAAAAAGTTTCCAACTTCTTTCCAATAAAATGAAACGTGTTTGTGCAAATTAAGTAAGTCTTAAAAGTAGAGGAATATATTATTCAAGAAACGCAAAAACGACAGAGAATTGAATTGAGAGGTTACGGTTCTAGGAAGAATGCTAATGCAAAAGGCACAGAAGTTTTCTAGCGTGTCGTGTGAGTTGTTGAGATTAGGACTCTGCACTGTCTAGGTGACTTTTTTATATATATTGAAGGATTTACTCGCATCGTACTCCGGTAAGCGCATTCTTTGCTATTCGAAAGATGTTAGATTTCGCGACAAAGAAATTGATATTGGCTGAGAGCATTCCCCGAATCAGAGAATTGAGAAAATCTATTTCGAATTATATTTGACTATTTTAATTACTTTATCTGTGCTTGAACTCAAGTTGAAAGTTAAAGTTGAGTTCGAGTAACATTCGAGTAACATTCGAGTTGAGTTCGAATAACATTTAAGATGACAGTCGAGAAGTATAATAGGATTACATCTCGCCTCATCTCTGAAAATTAATAGAATAATTAAAGAGTTTAAATCAATAATGGGAATATTAGAAAAGTTTCAATTACTTGAAATAAATCTACAACTGAAGTCATTTAATTCAACGTTAAATTAGTTTAGCTGCTCAAATGGTGGTTGAAGATATTTCTTTTAAAGAATAAGGGGAATTCAAAACACCAATTTTATCTCGACTGTTTCGAAGAACCTTATTAAGTACTAAGATAGAAAATGCAATTAACTTCAACTCTTTACACATTTGTGTGAAAATTTTTGGGAATGAATGTGGGCTTTCTGTAAGAAGTGGAATCGATAGAATGAAATAAAATTACACTTACAAAATGAAGTGATAAAAATGAAAACTTGTTTTTCAATAAAATATTGAAATTTCTCATAAAATCTAAAAATTACAGTAACTCTATTCTTAATTAAAAGCACAAGAAAATGATATACTTTTGATGAATGTATTTATAATCACTTAGAGCGGTTATTTAAAAAGCTATTGAATCCTGTTGAGATGTATCGTGTCGTGTGTGGGAGTATATAATTATTTCCCTTAACCCCTTCCCTGCCGAGGAAAACTTACGAGATGCGCTCCCCAGTGCCACCGTTTTTCATACAGGCGCGCGTAGCACAAGCACAGAAGCAAAACTGCACAGCTATAACTTTCCCGTTTCAGAAAAATCCCCTTTACCAATACCCTACCCCTCTAATATGAAATAAGAAAATCCGTTTCAAACCTTGTCAAGGTCATTTTATGGCATTCCAAGGTCGTGGGAGTAGTTTTCTTTATAGTAGCGCAATGCAAAGGATCGTAATTCGGAAAGGCGTATATATACGCCGGCGGCAGTGAACGCATCGGTTGAGTGAGGCGTATATATACGCCGGCGGCAGTTAAGGGGTTAAAGAGCGAGTGACAGAAACCTTTCCTATTTACCATACTGGTGTAGATTATTGTGTGTGTGGACCCTTTTTTTTGCTAAATTGAAAAATCAGCGGAAGGGAATTTTGAAAAAAAAAAATTATGTGGCTATTTTTGTGTGTCTCGTAACTCGAGCAATTCACTTGGAAATCGTGACTGAATTATCTTGAGATGCATTCATCGCTACCTTAAAGCTTTTTTTCGCTCATCGTGGTAAATGTGCTAGCATAATTTCAGATAATGCCACAATTTTCGTAAATGCATCAAAGGAATTGAAAACGTTACATAATCTCGTAATGCAACCAGATGAGGGGGTGGCTAGTTTTTCTCCTCTGAGGAAGTGCATTGAAAATTTATACCACCCGGATCACCCAACTTCGGAGGAATTTGGTAAGCTGGAGTTAAATCGTTTAAATTTCATTTAAAAAGATTATTTGCAAATTATCTTTGATTCTAGAACAATTCTTCATAGTAACTGTTCAAATTAAGGGAATTCTGAATTCGAGACCTCTAATTCCTCCTTCATCTGAAGCTGAAAACCTTAAAGTCTTAACACCTGGTCACTTTCTCATCAGAAGAGCTATTAGTGCAATTGTTAACCCGCGAGAACTCGCGTTGGGTCAAACAGGCCCGGGTGCGTATATAATTGAATGAGAAACCTATCCCTTTGGTGAAAATGTGGCTGAGAGTTTCAGCAGCTGTTATCAAAGTCACCAGCTTGCGATTCCGTTGATGATCGAATTCCTCGAAGCTGTTTTTAGATTAAAAATTGGCTTTTTGGGCCTGTTAGACCCAGCGAGTGCTCTCGCATTTAGGTTTCCTTTTGAATAATGCTTGTGTGAGAATTTAAAATTGCGTCGATATCTAAGTTATAAAGATGAAATGAAACAGCTGGAAACTTTATTAGTGGAAGCATCTGCTGATGAGGAATCAATGAATGAAGATGATGATGAAGAACAATTTAGTGCTCATGAAACTTCATGGGAGGAAAAACTTGATTCAGATGATGTAACAAATACATCGAACTATGATGAATATTATTCTGGAAAAGATGGCATTTCAAAATGGAATAAAAATAAACCAAGACAAATTATAAGAACTTTGCTTCCTAATATCGTAACAAAATTGCCTGGAAATGTCGGTAAGGCAAGGAATGTATCATTGCCAGTAGATGCTCGGCTATTACTATTCGTTAATACCATAATGGAGAGCATTGTGGACTGCATAAATATCTATATAGAAAAGATTGGGGATATCTTTCAGAGAGAACGTGATTTAAAAGAACTAATTTAACTGAAGTAAAAGCTTTCAACGGTTTTCTTTATTTGTGTGGAGTACATAAGTCATCGCATGTGAATGTGAACTATATCTGGATCATTGATGCCACAGGACTTAAAATATTTCATCTGATTATGAGTTATAAAAGATTTTTATTCCTGTTAGATTGTCTCAGATTCGATGATATTAGAAACCATTTGAAAAGAAAAGAACTGGATAAACTTGAACCCGTTAAATCCGTGTTTGAATTGTTTGTAAATAACTGTAAGAAGCTGTATAGTCTTGGTGAATACGTCACAGTTGATGAAAAGTTAGAACCTTTTAGAGGTAGATGCCTTTTCAGACAATATATACACAATAAACCGGCAAAATACGGCATTAAAATGTTTATTCTTGTAAATTTGAAGACTTTTTATACGGGAAATATAGAAATATACGCAGGATTGTAACCTGAAGGTCCCTATAAATTAAAAAATGGCGCGGACAAAATTGTTATGAGGCTTTTAATATTAAATATAAATTTAAGAATATTAAGTAGGTATCTTTACATGT
>BMAW01014000.1:1134261-1155745 GCA_019974015.1 Nephila pilipes
AACATTCAATTTTTTTCGTCTCGTCATTCCATCTTCTTTGTCTCCCCCCCTTCTCTTCCTTTTTTTAAAATTTTTTCTACAGAGTTTTGACTAAATCACGGGTTTACCTTCTTTCATAAATTAGCGAGTATTTGGCGAAGCTTGTCTAAACACAGCCCTTGCACCAATAAAATCCACCAAACAAATCAAAATTCAAAATATATATACAGAGCAAAAAAAATTTCGTTCACTCCAATTAGATTTAGTATATTTCTGAAACATAAAATGACGTCAATGTTAATTATATAAATACACCGAGAAGATGATTTTTGATAATTTTAAACGTTATTTGTCATGTAATTTTCTCAGCATTGTGTAAATATCTGCGAAGATTACTTTTCTTTCTCCACATATTGATATTTTTATTATCCGTTTTCATAATTTATCGACGAGCCGTAATGAATTCGGCTTCCTTTATATACCTTTTTCTTACAGTTATAACTTATTTGTTTTCGTGTTCTTCTGTTCGTCTCATTTTCGTTCCCTTTCATTTATAATTTACTGTAACTATAACAAACATCTTATTTCTTGTTTTGTTTATACTGCAGTAGTCTGCTTTACTATCTCCGAGTTATTTTTTTTTGCAACGATTGCATATTATGTTCATATTTTATCTGTAGACACACATAAAACATTTATCATTATTAATTTAACTATTAGAAGTTGGATTTATATTATTCAAAAGTAATATTGGAACAGTAAACAAATTTGAAATTTGATTAATGGTTTTATTATATCTTGTCTCGAATATCTGAAATTATATTTTTAAACATAAAAGTTCTGAAGAAATTATGTTTTAAAACATAAATGAGCATTTCCCTCCTTACCATTATATTTAAAAAAAAGACCCTTAATTCTGAAAGTATTTTAAAGAAAGTGCGTAAAGAGGAGAAACAATGTACCATGCTTGATAGAAAATTCATGGATCCATGGCCCAAAATTATTTTTATTTGTAAACTTTTTTTTCAAAATTCTTGTTGTACCTGAAGGTTACAAAGGTCCTCTTTGTAATGCACTTGTTTTTTTTTTTGTTTCCAGGAGTCGCTGGTGAGCTAAGAACTGAAGAAGAGGACGACGAGCTTTCACTGCACCCGACTTTGCGCCTTAGGACTTTCATCTCTTCCCAAAAGTGAAAGAACAACCATATATTTTTGTAGATAAGACAATAGTTAAATCAGAAATAAAGGCCTCCAAAATCTGGAGTTGTCTTATAGAACAGATGAAAAAAAAAGAAGGGAAAAAAAGAAGAAGAAGAAGGGAAAAGAAGAAGAAGGGAAAAGAAGAAGAGAAAAGAAGAAGATGGGGAAAAAAGAAGAAGAAGAAAGAAAGGGAGGAAAAAAATTAGATTGAAATGAATATAAATTAAGACTCTATAAAATAAAACAGATCACTCACCAAAGTTTTTAGAACCTAGCAAAATCCTCCTATTCATCATCTAAGGCAAATAGCTCTCAAGTATATTCTTACTTTCGTTGTGTTAAGAAGCTCGTCATGTGGGTTCCGTTCTGTAACAGTGAGTCCATTTCCGCTTCGTCCTTCGTATTCCATAAAAAACCGTCATCAGTACCATACGTAGCATTAGAAATCCCACTCATTTGAAAGAGATATTTGCTAATGGTACATGTGAGTTCGTAGTTCGGCATGCTGCCAGATACAAGAAAATAAAATTTAATCCAGGTGATGATCTTTGTTCTAAACTACATTCATAGGCCGTTAATTGTATGGGGGTCGTCTTATGGGACTGATATATGGTGAAACTATAAAATTTTGAAGAAAATATATACCTCGTCTTATCGGAAGATTGTCTTATCTACGGAAATGTACGGTGATTACTTCATTTCAAATGATTGTAATTATTTTAGACTGTGTAAATACTGTTTAAATGTACATTAAAATTGTACAATATTCATAATTTAATTACGACGAAATGTTGCTTTCGATTTGCTGGGAGTTGTCATCGTCGATGAGGTCTGGATTTATCTTTATTCACTGAACAGCTCCGCGAACTGTTGTGACGAAATTCGTTTTGGAATGAAAGTACCCTTCCTTTTTGAATTTGAAAGCGCCTTTCTTTTCTTGGAATGTTATCGATAGTTTTTTGGACGCCACCTACAATTTGAATGCATGCGCATTTAGTAGTTTTCTCAGTCTATGTTCGGTCCGTCTGATGTGGGTTTTGTTTCGTCAAATAAATGCGGCATTAAATATTAAGCGTATTTACCTTTAATCGTTGTAAAATGTCACATCAGAATTTTAGTCCCACCGAAGCCCTGAAATCATCGAAACAAAGAGCTGCTTCCAATGAATCTGCTCCAAAGAAGGCAGAGGTGGTTTCATCGACCGCCTAATGCGATAATATTTTGGAATTCGAAGAGCATCGTACTCATGGACTTTTTTAGAAAAAGAAAAAAAAAAAAATCAATGGAGGACATTTCTGTGATTTTTCATTCGTAATATAAAATTTCCCATTCGTAACGCGAGTAGTTTTTGAAAATCTCTTGTATAATATTTTCTTTCATATCTTAATTGTATATAGAAAAATGTTAAACTGTTATTTTTCTCGAAAACTCTCATCGATCAATTAAATATTTTACACTATCCATTTGCTGATCACTAAAATAAGTAATTCTATTCTAAAACAAATAAATTGTCGTTCTAATTACTCGTTATTTTATTTTTATTTGTTGGCTTCAGAAGAATAATATCTTATTATTTGTTTTTAAAAGCCCAGTAATTTATTTAGGAGCCTGGTTTGGAGACAGAAATAACCATTAACACTCATCGTGTAAAAAAACTTTTTCTTCAAAAAAACTAGTTCTGTTAAGCAGCGGTTTCATAGAAGACATTTTATGGTATAATAGTAAACACCAGTTCTTCTTGATAAGAATAAAAAGCTATCGAAAGAAATTTATTGTCGTGATAAATTCCTATTGCTACATTTGTTAGAGAGAATCTATAAGGACTTACTTAATACCCCCTGTTTAAAATAAACTTGCGTACATAATTAGCTCGTGAGATCTTATCTCATTTTCAACAAACTTAAGTAATTCAAGAGTCGGTGTGAAGCTCTCGCAAGACTGACAAAAGATTAAATGTTTCTTTTTTTTCTTAAACTTTACTAATTAATTTACAAACTCTATTAGATGGTGGTTAACAAAAGATAGTCTTAACTTGACTAAAAGGAAAAACAACTTTAACAGAATTTGGGGAGAACATACAGTTAGCTACTAAATTAATTCGCGAGTTAGAAAATAATCATTTGTTCAGATTCAGACACACTCTTAAGTCTACTACATTGGAGGTTAGTAATATTTCACTCCACGAAGAAGTGGAATTCACAATATCTCTCAATACTTTCTTGTCACTCACATATTCGAGATCACCGTTATACTTTGAAAAAGGAGATTCAGAAAACTTTTCTTCTTGCATATTTACAGAAACAAATTGTGGAGGTGTGGTTTTTCCCCAATTTTCTCTTCACTAACCTCGGGGACTTCATTGCAATTTGAATTCTATAAAATTACATTTTCTTCCCAACGAAAAAGAAACGCGATTAGGTAAATTAGATGAAAATAGAAGTGAAATGAATTGAATCAGATGTACATATGATATAAATGGAATTGAAAGGAAAATGAGGGGAGACAGAAGCTAACGACTTGCTGTTATATAATTATAAGTTTTATCAAAGCATCCCGATCAATCTATTGGGTTGAAGCGAATCTTAGTTAAAGTATTGGCTGTCTGTGTGAAGGGATTGAACCAGAACGAGTGAACGGGTAAACAAAGATTTTATGAATTTATTCTAATTTAGAATTTATGAATTAAGTGTGATTTGAGAGAGAGAGAGACCTTATCTATTCTTCAGTGATAAATAAAGTATTTCATATTGCTCTTACGTTTCTTCAACTGGAGTCTGGAATTTACTTTCTGTTTATTTAGAAGGAACAATACCAGTAAAATTAAATAATGAAGAATGGGAATCGCAAACTTCCAGGTATAAAAGTGGTCTGGACAGAAGGAATAGAATCCGAAAAATAGAATAATTTATGTGGAATATTGATTGAGTAAATTTTCTGAAACTGTGAAGGCGGCAGAACAAGGCTGCTGATAGCAGAAAAGAGGAGCTCACGTGACTCGTGATTGAATAGATAGAGTTGATAAGGCAGTATGTGGATTCTGAACGGGAGTCACAGAAAAAACGAATCAAAGTGGTTTACTTGGTGCTCTGAAAGGTCGAGGAGCCTTCCGGATGAATAACCGTGTCATCAACGGTGGATGATCCAGGTGGCCTTTTTGCATTTATTTAATTTCCTTACATTTAAATTTAGAAAATAGTTCCATAAAAGTTAGAGCCGCTGGTAGAACCAATAGCTCAATTAACCAATGTGCCTGCAGTTCAGCTGCGTGCAAGGTATTCATGAGCAGGTATCCACTGCAGATGAATCCCTAAGAACAACGAAAGTCGTTTGAATTTATTGAAAAATATCCACCGCGGTATTTTTCTCTTTCCGTACTCTATGCCAATTAGAAAAATGTTGATTGGAGCCTTGCTATCATATAAAATCCAAATTTCCCTGCAGTCAAAGAATGAAAGAATCGAATTGAGCTCACATAAATGATAATTTATTCACTACCAAAAACTGAGTAGCATTCAGGATTCCTTCTCTGGATCTGTGAGGAACTGTTAAAAGATTTAATTAAATTCCACTGCCGCAGTAACCCCTGTAGCCCCAATCTTGTACATTTGAACGGCGTCCATGGAGATGTCATTATCTCTTTCAAGAGCCAGTTGCCTTAAGTAAGCATGAAAATTAGGCTTCTTGTTCACTCGGGTGGGGAGATATGCATGGAAGAAAACTCCAGAAAGACCCTTCGACGGATAAAGGCACTGTGACAAATAGTGCTGTTCCACGGAACCGGAAATCAAATTGTTCAGAATCACCTGACTGAACCAAGCGTTTCTCTACAGTCTTTGTTTATTGAACCAGCTCTTAAAGAAAACAGAAGCTTGATTTTGAGGCCCAAGACTGCAGCGTTTATTGAAGAATTTTGGTAGAGTGGAGCTTTTCTTAAAACTAAGTGGTTTCATATCAGCCTCATAACTATGTCCTTCAGACAACTTTTACTGCTTAACTGGATTCTTTCGTGTCTCTGTAAATTTACAATCGAGGCACAACATTGCGTTGAAAAATCGCTCTCCTAGATCAGGTCAAATAAGCCTGATATAAGTATTTCTGAGAGTAACGGAATCAACTCCACCATGACGTCCAGAAAAAAACCTCATCAACTTCATAAACTAGTGAAATTTAAGATATCCAATTCCTTTATATTTACTTCCAAGTTTTCCATTCATTGCTTCTTTATAATTTTCTTTAAAATTGTTGAAAGTAACGCTTGTAAATAAATGACTTCTCAAATTAACTCTAAAACTGTAGCGAGGAATGCCCCAAAATGAATTACCTCTAACAATCTTTAAAGTAGAAATGGAAACTTTATTGCAACATTAACGAGTAAGATTCTATGTGAAAGGAAAGTAAGTTGAGAAATTAATGGAGTAAATAAAATCTTTGGATTAACATGAGCATCGTTTATTTGCATTAAACGGCTTGAAACAAAAAATAAAAGTTTTGAAACAAAGATAAGCAATTTGAATTAAAATTCGTTATACTTTGTCAGACATTCTAAAATTAACGAAAAAAAAAATTATTTTTATTTTTCCTTTGTTTTTTGCATATCTATAAAAATATAAATTTTTAAAGGTAAAAATTGTAGTAATTTCGTTTTTTAAAGGTATGCAATAAGCTTTGACGAAAACACTTTAAAAATTTATCATTGGAATAGTGTCTAGATTTCCATATAAAAGTTAATGAAATGTTTTGAAATAACGGTATTAAATAAAGATTTCATGATAGTTTATATGAGTTCATACACTTCGTTGTAATTCTTATAAACTGAAAAGTTAATAATAAATATGTTTTTTTTTAAAAGTATCTCTGCTATTTCTGTATGTAACAAAGAATAGATATTGTAAGGAAAACACATTTTTTGCTCTGCAAGTGTGAAGTGATTTTCGCATTTAAACGATTAGGTCACATTATAATTATTTATCTTACATTTTTTCGCCAAGTATAAATACATGTAAGCCAATTCTAAGGTAATAAAAGTTTCGCAGAGTCCAAAAATCATCCAGATGTCTTCAAATTACATCAAACATTTCCTTTCAACCTCATATAGTCTTTTAATTTCATTCTTTTATGTATTTAGTTTCATAAATTTAAAATTTGATAATTCACTGAAAGCGCGTGACGAATGTGAAGTTATTATCGAGAACAATAAAATGAACTTCTCAAGTGAAAATTAGTCCTTTATCTTCATGGGATTTTTTTAATTCGAAATTAAATTTATTATATTGCATATTTTTTTTTATAAATTGAAGTAGGACATTTTAAAATAAGTGGTAAAAAGATAAAAACAAGTTACCTTAAAAATTACGAGTTCATAATATGTATTCGCTTGCAACTGAATTTAAAAATAACACTTTAAAAAATTTCAATGACGGAGTTTTTCAGGTTTCATGAATTATGTAAAATTTAAAATATTTTGGTATTTTTGTAATCAAAACTATCTTAATATGAATATTTAAATCAAACACAGATTGTTTACCGAGATTTCTGATGAATGTCAGTAAATCAAAGTTACATCTGAATCATTTTAAGAAGTTGCATTCTTTGAAATTTTATATAATTTGCATAAAAAATATAAATTCTTGCTTTTATAAGTAGATAATACGTATACATCTAGCATTATAAAGACATTATAAGGACATAAGATACGAAGGGAGAATTAAAAGAAAAGAAAACAATTATTGAATAAAATTTAGATATAATAAGTTTTTTTTTAAGTTACTTGGCAAATAAGAATTACCTGCAAATTTTTTCATATTAAAAGTTTTAGTCTAAATGATTGTCCTAAGTATAGTAACCTTTTTGAAGGAAACTGTTTTTATACATTTAAAAATTAATTACGTTTATATTGTATAACTGTAGCTCATTTTGTTTCAAAGCTACCGAAGAATGTTATTTTGTATTATCTATATTTATAGCTAATATAATGATATATTTGTGCCTAATAATTATAATGATATAAGAGTGCATGAAAACTAAATAAACTTTTCTCTCTGACACAGGAACTATTAATTTTTTTCCAATGGACTTTTTTATTCTGGAAGATGAAACTTTCTCAACTTTATCTCACTCATGAGCGTGCGACTGGAAATATGAACACGCTATTCTAATTCTGAAGCGAACTTTTTTTACGCGAATTAGTGTCCACCATAACTGAGATTGTTCACCGAATTCTCACCTAACATAAACTTTAAGAGGAGCAATGACTTTAGTTCCTCAGAACTCCACGGAGATTTCAGGCCATCGGATGTTGTAATTGTACATCTATACTCAGAGTGCAGTCCACTCTTTATTGCGCTTTTACGTTTTCGTTTGCGGTGACTCTCTTCAACAACAACGTTAGAAGTTAAAAAAGAAAACGCTTTACTTAACCAGTCAGAAAAGAAGTCTTTTCAGCCTGGTTGGTAGGTGAGCATTCTTCGGATCCACTGGTCAAGGGTTCGAAACAGCAGCTGCACTCAAGGTCATCATAACACTCTCCTCAGGATCGGAAAACCACCCGCCGCCGAAGTGGTTACTCAGGACTTGAACACTAGATGACAGCACGGCTTATCCCTAATGATTGCATATGTCCCCGACGCAAAACACTTGCTTTTGAACAAACAAAACACGACTAGTGATATTCCGGCTCTGGCGCAAGTGTCGACGAGACCCGCCAAAGAGAAAGCCGATGACTCAAATAGAAATTGTCCCAAGCAAAACTCAATCGAACAAGGAGGGGATGTATATTAATTGCAGTGAAGGCTGAAAAGAAATCAAAGCAGCCTTCTGTACAAAACAATGTATCTGGTCGTATCATCCCGATGACATTGGAGGGGGAGTATGCGGTGACTCTCTACTACAACAAATTTATAAGTTAAAAAAAAACCGCTTTACTTAACCAGTCAGAAAAGATGTCTTTTCAGCCTGGTTGATAGGAGCGCATTCTTCGGTCCTACTGGACCAGGGTTCGAAACAGCGCTGCCGCATCAAGGTCATCAATTTTCTACCCCTCCTTGGGTTTGAAAACCGCCGAACGTTGTACCCTGAAAGTGATTTTCTATTAAAAGTCAAAAGGCGTCTCTTCTCATAAAGAAATTAATTTTTATTTATAGAAACACACGCGCGATGGCTCAAAATTCTAATGAAAAAACACAATATCTCGTATTACACTATACGTAGCGTGATAGGTTGGATAACTGAGTCGAAACCAAATTTATATAATTAATTTATTAAAGCCTGGATAAACTTTTTACAACCGAATGAAGTTTAACATAAGTTTGGTGAGTCCTATTTCGCCACTGCCATCAGAATTTCGAAGATATCAAAATGTCCACCCGCTCGTGGTCAAGTAACTCGGACTCCGCTCTCCTTCTCTAGTGCTTCTCTCCAAGTGTCTCCTGCACCAGTGTTCTCGCTCATCTTCTCAGCGATGCGCGCTTCTGGTGATGTCAGAGCGAATGTAATGCCATCTGTAGGAGAACAATGTTTCCTCAAATTCCACAAATATGAAAATTTACTTCAGCCACTTGATCCAGGTTGAAAATTACAAAATATGTCGCAAATAGCCCTAACGTTGCTTCCAATTGCGACGTTAAAAATTATTACTAAGCAATAAGGAATTAATTTTTGAAAGAAGAAAGCAAATTCTTAATTTAGTGTAAAAGGTTCGAAAATACATTCCTTTCTATTCATACTATTTTATTCATTATTTTTTTTTAATATTCCCTGCAAAGCTGTTTTTCATCCATAGACTGACAGTTAACTTTGAAGTTGGATTGCGTTAAATTGATTCTAAGAATTATAAATAAAACTAAATAGAACTTATTTGTTCTTATTTACATATTTTGCTTTAAACAATGTTAATTCTCTCTCTCTTTGTATATATATATATAAATTGTTTCAAATTTGAATCAATTTTTATTCATCTTTTTTTACGTAGTTCTATAAATGTGTTTTTTTTTTTGTTCTATTACTTTTATATTTTTTAATGATAAATTCATTGCTTTCTCTTATATATATGGCTATTTGCGACATATTTTGTAATTTTCAACCTCGGTCAAGTGTCGAACTTCTACGGGAACCTCAGCAGATTTTTCATTCATCAGCCTTGCTACTCGGCTAGTTTTTAGAGGCATCAGAACTCGAACCCACAACTCGAAGAAACAACGCCGGACACGAGTTTGAGATCATCACCACTAGACTACTGCGGTCACTTCATCTGAAAAGGAGAAAATGTGTATTATTGAATTAAAAAAGCATAAAATAGGAAAAGTTATCTGAAAACTAAAACGGGAATAGAAATAAAAGCATGCATTAGTGTAAGTCAACATATCGATGTCATTATATATATATGTATATTATATATATATATATATATATATATATATATATATATATATATATATATACATTGTTAAAGTTATGCCTTTCTTTTAAATATTTTAATTAAAACTATTCAATTAAGTTTCAAAAACAGTCGAAACCAATTTTATTTTTAGGTAATTATTTTATTGTTGCGGAGAGAGAGACCATTTCCACACGACGGGAATTACACAATCCGCCGTAGGATAAAAATTATGAGAGCGAGAATGTAAAAGCAAGAGTGAGAAAGAAAGGGTTTTTCACTGTGTTTTTGATTGTATAGAAGGGAAATTTCTCTACAAACGACATAGGACATGTGGGGTAAATGGTGGGATTTTAAGTGCAGACCTAAAGTCTGGTAGGAATTATCCCTTCAGTTCTGATACCTGGGAACAGCATTGTCAGCGAATTTTTAAGAACGCGTGAATGCATAAATTAAAGTTAAAAAGGAATGGTATCTGGCAATAATAATGAATGCTATACTTTTAAATGAAATGGGAAAAATTAGGAAATTAAATTATTATGAGAAATTAATATGAATTCAGTTAAATCATTATATATACAGATGGAGGACAAAATAATACGAACATCTGTGAAAAAGTATGACGTACTTCACACCTGCGGTGCAGCCGCGCCACCTGCATCAGAAATGTACTATTTAATGAGAGTGAAGAGGAAGATATCAGCTTCTCAACTGTAGTCACCTCCGTTTCATGCGTCTATCGAACTGTCTATGATAAGTTGAAATGTCAGATCTGTCAGAGTTCCAAAGAGGAATGATTGTTGGAGCGCGTTTAAGTGGAGCATCGGTTACGGAAGCAGCAAATCTTTTGAGGTTTGCAAGGAGTAAAGTCTCAGAGCCGTTTTGACAGCGTACACGAAAGAGGTAAGACGACGTCTTCAAAGCACAACAGTAGTCGAAAGTGAAAGCTTGCTGATAGGGATAGACAGGTCTTGAAGCGCATAGTAGCCAGAAAGCACAAACAATCGTTATCCGAGTTAATATTCGAAATGAACAGTCATCTCTAGGACCCCGTTTCAACAAAAACTGTCAAAAGGAACTTCATGCTGCGAACATTTATAGCAGAATGACAATTCGTAAGCCCTTGGTGACAACAACTAATGTTTCAAGCGACGCCAATGGTGCAGAGATCATAAAGGCTGGTCCCCACTGCATTGGAAACAGGTAATATGGTCAGATGAATCGTCATTAACCCTATTTCAGACGACCGGAAACGTTTATGTCTGGAGGACGCCCAGAGAAGCGTTTAATCCTGAATGCCTCTTGCCGACTGTGAAGCTCCATGTGGGTGGCTCCATTATGGAATGGAGTGCGATATCTTAGCGCGGTCTTGGAACACTTGTTATCCTGCATAGGATAATCAAATCCAATCTCTATCTAAGCATTCTAGGGGATCATGTCCATCCTTTTGTACAGACTGTATTCGCTGAATAGTGACCGCTTTTTCAAGATGACAACGCTCCTATCCACACTGCTAGGTGTGTTAAAGCATGGTTCGAAGAGCATGACGATGAAGTTGAACATCTTGCCTGGCCCCCTCAGTCTCTGAACTTGAATATTATTGAACATTTATGGTAATATTTGGAGTCCAAATTTCATTCCCAATTTTCACCTCCATCCAGCCTTTCGAAATTAGAGACCGTTCTTCAGGAAGAGTGGCTTAATATTCCGTTAAATATTGTCCATGACCTTTATGCATCTATCTCACGTCGCATTAAATCTGCACTTCAGTCAAGGGGTGGTCCGACCCCCTATTAATATAGATTTTCCATTATTTAACAGGTGTTCGTATTATTTTGTCCTTCATCTGTACACACACACACACACACACACATACATTCGTATTTAACATTTAAGCTGAAATAAATTCACAAAGCACTGTTTACATGGTGAAATATATAAAAATCAAAATCCAGTGCATCATTATCTTTTTTTCCCTTTGTTGAGTGTGCGTTAAAAATTTCTGTTTTCATAACGTGAGCTCTCTACTTCCCTTTTTACAGTATGTAATCATTTCTCAGGACGCAAATTTCATGTAGAGATATTACATTGGGTTCTAGTACAGAGTGAATAGAATTTTTAATGTCTAATATTAGAATATATTTTTTTATGTGTATGATGTTCTGCATTATTTGGAAACTTAATTGAAGTATATGTGTAAAACAATATCTTTTAGACGAGCACCATTTCCAGTTCGTGAAAACGGGATCTTATTTTCAAATTTGTCACAATAATTTCTCATCTCTTGTTGAAGTCCTTGAATTTCACGAAGGATATTGGCCTTGAGCTAAGAAATGATGTTAGTCTTGTTGCTGAAGACTCGATTTTTGAGGTACATTTGGAAATAAATATTTAATGCATCGAGATCAGGGGAACCTGGGAACTGATTCCGATAATGGCATCAAGTCGATGTTCCTGGTTTTCCAGCGATCATATCTTCAACAAGATTGGTCTGGCTGCAAAGAGTTGGGTCTTTCAGTTCTTGGTGTATCTTTTAAAACTATAAAGTGACTTTTAGCGTAAACTGTACTTTTTTTTAGAATTATTTTATCAAAATATCTCTGATTTGAAATTATTTTTGAGTTTTGGAAGAATTTGTATTGAGTATCTGAGATATCGATTTTTGTATTGCTCAAAATTGTACATTTGAAATGGAAAATTAAAACTTCAAAAATTTAAAGATTTCTTTTCAGACTTTTTTACTTTAAAAAAATTGCATATTATTGCTTTTTGGTTGTTCTCTTGATCAAAAATGATTATTTTCTTATAGTTTACGAATACAAATGCTACTATCTTATCAAAACAAAGAATTCATTTGCTTATAAGCAAACATGTTATTAAAATTAACAATACTTTTTTCAGTTTATTATTAAAATACTTTGTAAATAACCAATAAGTTTTAAGTTTTATTGAGTAAATATATATGCAACGAAAAACTAAAAAAAAAGTATTTTATAAAATTACCTCCTTACAGCGACTCGAAATATAAAAAAAAACTAAACGTTTGTTTCTTGTAAGCATTTTCAGTTTTTTGATATATTATAAATGTGACAAAGCAAAATTTTCTCTTCTTACAAATAATGATTTGCAACAATGTATTCGATATAATTCTACCAAAACAAATATGTGTATAATGCTTCTCTACTTTATAATCGTCGTTAAAATATATGTGTCTTGCATCATTCAGTCAGGCTTCATTGTTTTTCAGTGTTAAAAATTGAACATTACTTAAGGCCTCTATTTTAAATAATAAACAAGAGCTATATATGCTTCAATGACTTTATAGTGGTATTTGCACATACATATGCTTATTACTGGGAATCAAAATTCTCCAAATAGTTAAGTTATAATTAACATAGGTAGTTCAGAATTCCAAACGGAGGCAATTTCATTAATTGTTCGTTGGGACAAAGTCATTAAGCACCGCCCTCTACGCGCTGCGAAAGCTCGCTCGTGCTCTCTATAACTGTCATCTGCAATCTGCAATACTTCCACACATGGATGAACCGCCCCCGAACCAATTAAATTGTTCTGTGTGTTCTGCGACTGCCGGTTGACATGTCCTTATATACTGATTTCAATCTAACCAATACGGCAATTTGCGTTAAGATGGGAAGCACTTAATACGAGAAGCAGCCATTAATAGACTGGTAATATTCCAGATTGAGTAGAACAACATGTTTAGGCTTAATTCAGAGTTTGGGATTGATTGGTATTTTCAAAAGGTAGCATTAAAAATGTTGTTTTTTTTAAAAAAATATCTATGTAAAAGCGTAAAATCAGATTTGAATCAAGCATTAAAAAGGGATGCTAATTATTCATGTTTAAAACAAGCTTCGAAGGTGTTCGGAGAAAAATGACACAGTTAATCTTTTAAATAGAAATAAACTTTACTCTTTTGTTGGATTTTACTCGTTCTCAAACTATGCTCTCCAGGAATTAAGAAAATTTTTTGAGTTATCGTAACAAAATTTTGCATTATGTGAAGAATATCGTAAAAATATCGTATCGTAATTTATCGTAGAATATCGTGTAGTAATTTATAAAACATAATTTCTTGTTAGGTCAATGACTTGAAAAACTTTTATGGAAAAAATGTGTTCTTTTTGCTCAAATGGGAAAAGGACAATGAGATACGATAATTATTTTCAAAATAAACTTTATTACCATAGTTTTATACCGTCTTACACGAACAAAGAAAAAGTCCATACAAATAATCTGTTTTTTTCCTCTAAAAGTACGATTTGTCTCCCATCTAGTTTGTTTTATGTCTATACTTGTATATATTTAAGTATCTTCTTTTATCTATATATGAGACGTTTATTTTTGAAATTGCTGGAAAATAAGTTTTGTTTTATGCATTTTTGTATAGTAAATATTCCTTTCAAAATAAGACGCAAACCATTATTAAAATTAATTTCATTCCTCCGTTATTGAAAATATTCCTTCTTAATAATTTTTGTTCACATCTTTTGTTGAGTGTATTTCTCTTATGATTTCTTATTCTATGGATACTCACTTCTTATAATTTATTACTTTTTTTTATTCCTTTAAGAACCACACACACACACACACACACACACACACACACACACACATATACTCTATAACAAAAAATAACCGACTGACCAAGAAGGAGTTGTCCGATGGAGACAAAAATTAACGGATAGGAGAATTATGTACAGAATAGAAAATGATTAAAATTTAAAAAAAAATTAAATGATTTATTTAAGAGTTACATAGTTACAAAGTAACGAGCTCAATAATTTGTTGACCTAAGTCTAGCCAAGATGCAAGCTGTCACATGACGTGAAACAGAGTGATACAGCTCCCTGATGGTCTCCTGCGATATTTTTTCCCAAATTTGATCCAATTGTCGCGTGAGGTCATCAACATTCCCTGATAGATGCAGTTGCCTTCCCATCATATCCCAGACATTCTCGATTGAAGAGAGATCTGACTGGCCAAAGAAGTGTTTGACAAGCTGTAAGACAGTTCATAGAAACACGTGCCGTGTGTGATCTTTCATTGTCTTGCTGAAAAATAAAGCGAGAGAATTGCAAAAGGAACGGTAGCAAAACAGGTCTCAGAATGTCGTCGACGTACCACTGTGTTGTAAGTGTGCCTCTAATGACGACCAAAGGGGTCCGACTATCAAGAGAAATCGCACCCCAGCCCATAACTCCTGGTTGAGGGCCTGTGTGACGTGTAATAGTAAAAGCAGGATAGACACGCTGCTCTGGGCGTCTCCAGACTAGTCTTGGATTATCGTCAGGACACAGTTAGAAGCAGGATTCGTCGCTAAACACTATACGACCCCAGTCTGCATCATTCAAACCGGATCGAGACAAGCAACACTATAATCTGGCTCGACAATGTGCAGGTGTGAGTGCCATGTGGCGTAGTGGTCGGTTTGAGCGTAGATTTCGCTCTATCAGCCGTCTGTGAATGGATAGTCGAAAGCGGGTCGCACGTCTCATGGTTGATAACGATGAATCAGGCGCTGTGACAGCTGATCTGACAATCACTCCCAATCTTCTGTGGCCCTAGGTCGATCGTTACCATCATGACGTTGAAATCTGCTATAATCCACGCATTCTTGCCAGCATCTTCTAATCGCCGGATCGCTTCGACCCATATGACGAGCAATTCTCCGAGTTTCCCAACCTGCCTCTTTCAATCCAATGATACGCCCTCTGTTAAACTCTGACAGTTGCTCGTAATGAGCTCGAATTCTGTTGCGAGGCATTTTTATCAGTCGAAAGAAGAAATCCTAAATCGCAATGTAACAAAAAATTTGACCATCAAATTGAGAATCGCTTCTTATATACACCTACTGAGTGCTCAGTTCCTATGCGCTACAGCTCTCTCTATTCTTTCATTGGACATAAAATTTTATTCATTTGCATGTTCGGTCCAAATATCTTTTCATATGAAATTTCATTACAATCGGGTAACTCCTTCTTGGTGCGTCATGTTTTTTTTTGTTTTAGAGTGTATGTGTATATATATATATATATATATATATATATATTCTATTTTGCCATCCGATCAGCAATTCGGCGTTTTTACACCAGCTGATAAATCACAGAAAAATATTTTATGCATTCTACTTCAATGGAATAATTTAGGTTATCAATACAAAATAGAACATTATTGTAGTTTTAGTTAGTTCGTATGCTTGAAACGTTATTTGCGTAGTGTACTGTTTTAAATTTGTTGGAATAATACATAGCTTTTGCTGTTTATTTTTAGTGATTTTCGAATAATTCAGCGTTTTTTAGCCAATTCGGTATCTCTGTGGTCCGATATCTGCCGGATTGCCGAGGGAGAATTGTATTTATAATAATAAATATATTCACAAGAGGTTACATGTATATTTATAATTTTTTTCATTGGTAATCTAAAATTTTGCTTGTTTAGAAGAATTAAATTTTCAACGATAAATTCGGCTTTAAGACTTTGATTTTTGAAAATTGTTTCTATTAATGGGGATGGAGGAAGGGGAGTGTATTTATAAATATAGCAGTGTTTCAAAAAGAAATACATTTAGCTTCTGATTTAAGTTCCCTATTAATGATAAATGACTTTCTAGTAGTAGAAAGAGAAGAACATCTTTAGAGAGCACTCTGCTTCGAATTATTATAGAGCTTTATTTAAAATGTTGAAAAAAAAAGTTTTAGGTACTGAGAAAACGGGGAAAGATATCTGGTATTTTAAGACTCCTTGCAATATGTTGGGTGTCCTGCTTTTTGAATAAAATTCCTTTTTAGATATATATATATATACTATCATGCGTGTCAAAATGATATTACTTCATTTCAACAAAATGATACTGATTCTACCTTTCGGTAAGAGATTGGTCATTTAATTTTGTCATTAAATTAATTAATTAATTAAATTAATGATGTATTATCTGATTACAGCAAAATCCTAACTAATTATCTGCTATAACCAGACTTTCAATTAATCATATTAATGATGCATTACCCGATTACATCAAAATGCTAACTAATTATCTGCTATAATCGGACTTTTAATTAATCACTATTTAATTTTGGATTAGTGCAAGAAAAATGTATAGTAAATTTATCTTGCTCAAATAATAAACTCTGATCTTATTCGAATAATTGTTATCAGATTTTATAAGAATGCAAACTCATTCAATTCAAAATAAAATTGGAATAAGTTTTTATTCTGTTAATTGCTTTCACACATTCTCGACTTGAGAGATGATACAAAAATAAGTTTCAGTTTAAAGTAAACAGAATAAAATGCTAAAAGCAACCGAAATTCACGAAATTAAATGTTAATCTAAGTAAGAAAGTCCACATACTTCAATCCAAATTCGCATAAATCTAAAATGGTGATATTAGGCTATTATTTTACAGGTATTAGTGTAATGAATAGCATCAACCTGCCCCATTTCTATTGCGTTCAAGAACGCCATGAAGTAATAAAGCAGAAACACAGTTTGCTTCATCTCTTTGTATGTTTTTATAAACAACTTTGGAAAATGATCGCAAGATTTCAGGAAGAAGTGAATCAATAGAACTGTGTGATATCCCTTAGCACATAAAATAATACAATATAAAAGGGATTGATTGATCAATTATTTATTAACGCCGCATTTATAAGAAACGCGAGATTTTTGGTGACAGACCTCGTCATTTTGAACCTCCGTCAAAAGTGACGCGATGGTCACCTCCCTCTGAAATTCCACACTACCCGAAAGGGACGACTTGAAGTTTCGACGTATTTAACATGCATCAGCCCCTCTATACGGCTGGTATTCAGTGTCCTCAGGATTCGAACCCCCGACTCGACGGAAGCAATGCCGTCACGAGTTCGCGACCATGACCACTAAGCTAATGCTGCCACGAATGTAACAGCGAGCACAATTAATTATCTTTCACAATGGACATTTTGTCTTCTGGGCTTAATGTCAATTTAAGATTGTTTAAAGTGAAGATGAAGTGAAATTAATGTACACTATGAATATGAAATGTTCGAAAATGTAAAATTTATTTTTATGTACAGTCGGTTGCTCTCTTAACCGTCATTATGAAATCTCAAGAGAATTAAGAAATTGTTAATGTAGCCAAATCTTATGATAAATATGTTACAATGTTTAAAGTAAATTGAAGGAAAAAAAAATGATGTACACACTAGCACATGCAAATGCAAGCAATTGTGCTTTCTATTTAAACTTAATGTTTTCAGGTTGGTAGTGCTCTTGAGTGTTTAGTTTTTGTTATGCAGCAAATGCAATGTATCAGCTACGCCTCTATTGAACAACGACGGTGACAGAAGTTAAAATGCCCTAACAACTAAACCGAAGGGGTTATCTCTTTTGGCTTGGTTGTTAAGAGCACTGCAAAAAGAAGATCGAATGAATTTTCTCCAAACCGACAGATCGAGAGTTCGAATAGCTGCCGTATCTCCAGGTCAACCATCCTCCTTCGCCACGGAGTAGAAAAACCATTCATTTTGTTCAGAAAGTTTTTAGCGATGTTATTGAAAGAAATATTTATATTCACGCGCACTCACACAAATATAGTTGCATAGATAGCTATATATAGTATTTGAAAAAAAAGTTAATGCACTTAGTAAGATTTTATACATACTAATCGTGCAAAATAACTGCTGAATTGAATACTATTCCAGTAAAATAATACATTCGTTCCCCATTTTCAAACGAAATTATGCCATAGAGAAGAATTTGTCATGACCCAACCTACATGACAGACTGTCCAATTGCAGCAAATGTAGTCTAAGTTACACTAGAATACTGCCTTATTGGATTACAAATGCAATATAACGCGATATTATTTGATTACATATACTATCTCTATCGCGGGTTTGTTACATTACTGGTAGTGTAATAAAGGTCTTGATCCCAAATAGGTTTCTCACCTCCTATCAGACAAATTTTACTATAAAAACCATCATTCCACTGAAACTAATTATAGATCTTAAACTTGTTTTCTTTTTTTAAAACATAGATCATCTGGTAATTATAATATAAAACAGTAGTATTTCAAATAATTTGAGAATCCAATTAGTGAGTTCAAACAAAATGGAACATTGTTAGAACGAATAATGTACGGTATTTTTGTGATGATGAATCTGTATTATAGGTATTTATATATATATAAAGAGAGCAGCGGGTTCAAAATGTCATCGATCGAATTTGGAACCTTGCCAAAATTTTCACCGTTTCCGTTACAGCTGGCTTTACTAATCCTAACTAACTGCTAGATCCGAACTTACTTAAAAACTTGGAAGTTAGATTTTTTTTATTATTTAATCTATCGGGATATATATAGAAAGAGGAAAGAGGATATGTACAATTTTTTCTTACATCCTTGATTATTTTTTTGGAGTTCCAAAGTCGTAATTGAAGTAATTTATCTTTAGCGAAAAAGAAGTGCTTCGAAAAAAAAATGGTTGCAAAAGTAAAAAGCTAAAAAACTCAGGTTAGAAAATCGTCTTTTCAGTAAGTAATACCTTCCAAATAGAAGATTATTTTTTTTTGATTCCTCACGAATTTCATTTTTCCTGCTTTATGACTTCCAGCTCCTTTAATTGAGCAAGAAGCTTTAAGTAAAATACCAATTTTTCATTAGTTTAGGTAAAAAGTATCGAAAGCTTTAAATAAAATATCCGATTTTTCATTAGTTCAAGAATGGAAGATAAACTAGCCGAGTCTAGAAATTTCGATAAATTACTCAGCTAGTTTATAAGCTAGATTTCAAGTTCGAAAAAAATAAAATATAATCTGAAGTTCATATATATGCCTTTCTTAGAAATTATGTTATGGCATTTTTCAACTAAATTTAACAGCACTTTTATTTTTAATGTGTATGTAATTAGTTAAATAGTTTCAAATATAACCGAAATGAATTGGAATGCAGAGTATTTTATTGTTAAAAAGCAAAAATAATCGAATTGTAATAAGTTGTATATATATATATATATATATATATATATATATATATATATATATATATATACATTTTCAAGATTGATTCGTGTTATGTGGGATATGGAACAACAGCGGTTATTATCCCAACCTGCAAGATGGATGGAATGTATTGTATGTTAGATATGAAATACGGTGAAAAACGCTTAACTCGAAACTGAAGGACAGAATTTTTTTTTCATGTTAAACGACACATATAATATATAAATAAATAACACTCCACCAGTATTTTTTATGCCATCAAATTTTAATAATATGATTTAAAAAAAAAAATGTTTTCACAGCGGCAGTACCTCTACCTACCCAAAGAAATTGTTACTTAGCAATAATTTTTTTTTCAATTTTGGCTTAATATTTCGGAAACAAAATTTTAAAAATTGGTCAGGAAAACGAAATTTTTTCGTGTTAAGTAATTTTTGATTCGTGTTAAAAACGAAAAAGAATAAATTAAATTACATTATGTTTTGTTGGAACCGCAGTACTATTTCCTGTTAAACGATTTTTTATGTTAAACGTTTTCGTATTAAATGTTTTTCATAGTATATTTCTTCTACATAACATAAGTAAGAAAAAAACAAAATGTTCTGGTGCTACATGTTCCTGTGCTAAGTGTTTCTAAAAGAAAACTGAATTTTTAAAAATATTTAACATTCTAACTCTTTTTTAATATGTTGTATTTTTTATCTTATTATTAGAAGTACGAGAAATTCAAAATACTTGACTAGTGATGAATATTTAAAAAAATTCATATAAACTAATTTGTTTATGTTTGTTTCCGTTTTAAGACTATGACCGCAGTAGCCTAGTGCTCACGGTCGCGGACTTGCGACCAGCGGTTTTCGTCGAGCGGGTTCGAGCCTTGATGATACTTAAGTCCCACAATATAGCCGGGGAAGATGCGTGTTAAATCTTACGAGGCTCACAAAGTCCTCCCATTGGTGTGGTAGGGAAGTTAGGAAAAAGGGGGGGGGTGTCAGCTGACGTGTCGTACTCGCAGTGGTTCAAAATTGCGAGGTTCGTCACCAGCAGTCCTGGGGTTGCTTTTATTGTGGCGTTAATGAAACCAATCAAATCTATTTTAAGATTAGATTAAAATACATAAGTTATATTTAGTTTGTTAGAAGTATGATCTATCTCTGATAATTATAACTATTCATAATTTCTCATAAAAGAATGAAAATTTTATCTAATTGGAATTTTTAAACATAAAATTAAACATGAATTCTTAAACATTTTTATAATAGGTTGATGTTTTTAGAGAATTTCCAAAACGTAATATGGGAATCGTTAAATTTGTGTGGACGGTTATGGAGAATTCATACTTGCTTTCTTTTTAGCTTTTAACAGCGACGAAACAGTCAATAAAATACATTGGAAATTTAATTTTTAAAATAGTTTAACTCTACTAATGAATATCTGTGTTGAAAATTTTAAACAATAATAAAAAAACAATTTTCTTACAAAATTATTTTACAAAACTTTGTAATAATAGTTAGTAACAACAACGTTATAGTTAAAATTTATGATGCGAGAAAATTATGGATTAATGGGTTTCCAAAGTTTTGAAAAGCGTTATCAAAAAATTGGAGCCTTTTAAGATTTAACCCTCCCTCAGTATTGATTCTCTAGTATTCCTCGCATACTTTATAAAGCGGATTTTAATAATCAGCGATATTCAAAATTTAATGTTTAAAATAACTAAATTATTATTGAACGGATGTGTTGAAAACTTATATCAATAAAATGCAGTTTTTGGAAAAATATCTATTACAAAACTTGATCATAAAAATTTTAAAAAAAAGCAGCATTGCAGGAATGATTAATATCAATCACTCAAACAGTGCAACAAAAACAACAGCAGTGCAACACACACACACACACACACACACACACACACACACACACACACAC
>BMAW01014000.1:1156423-1178438 GCA_019974015.1 Nephila pilipes
ACACACTGGAGAATTGAGAGGGTGTTGAACTCTGTTCACTTTGTTCTACTTGAATTATAAAACTGTTAAGCAGAGCTTATTTGCGTGTATTTAATCTGTTGCCGGGGGACGCTTTTAATTAGATATAGAGTATGCACCAGCAATAAGCAGCCGAGCAGCGCAGGATCCGAGAGGGAAGGATCACGGATGATTGGAAACAAGGTGGTCAGCTCGGCGAGTAGCTCGCCACCTAGGCCGTTCTGACTTTACTTTGAGCAGGTGTTGGGACCAATGGACTAGAGAGAGGTCCGTTACAAGGTGACAAGGCTCAAGACGCTCTGGACAGATCAATAGTCGAGAAAATCGTCACATCAGACGACCCACACCCATAGCGCCAACTGTCTCATTGTTTACTATCCATTCACAGGCAGCACTGTCACTACAGACCTCTGTGTTAGTCTTCACGATTGCAAGGCGCCTGGCTGAAGGACAGTTGCTATCGCGGCGCCCATTACATGTACTGCCATTGACACTCATTTACGTTACTTCCGTTTGGAGTGATGACCCACTCGAAGGGATTGGATTGCAATCGAATGGGATCAGACCGTCTTTAGCGACGAATCCATTATCCAAGACAGTACACTGAAACAGCGGTGTACGTGGTGAGACCCGCGGTGATCCTGCCTTCACTACGTCTCAATCCTGCCTTCGGCGTGCAGCGACACACCGCTCCCTCATCTGGTGTGATGGTATGGAGTGCCATCACATACGATATGCTGTCGCTTTAATAATGATCCATGGTACCAGAAGAATTCAAAGATACATACGTGATATTCTTCATCCACATGTGTTTCTACTCCTGCCAGGGCTCCCAGTTGCCATTTTGAAACAGGAAAATACTCGCCCCCACACAGCAGAATTTCACAGAACTACCTCCGCGACATTTTCACCCTTCCATGGCCTGCTCGATCCCAAGATTTGGACACCGATCGAGCATATCTGGTATCATGGACGGCGAGTTGGACAGCCTACGAGTTTGTTCGAATTGAAGGCGCGTTTTCAGCAACTGTGATATGTCGCAGGATATCATGTGTGGCTTATGACTCAATGCTTGACCGTATCACTTCATACTAGAGGTGGCCCAACATAGTGCCAAGACCTCCATTCATTTGTATCCTACAGGTAATACAATTTTGTTTGTAATTTATGCACTTATTACATCAAAGCTGTACTTCATCGTATGTAAAATTTGTTGTTCTATGACAACTTTTTCTTGGTCGAAAGTTTTATGAGTACTAATATATATATATATATATTATATATAGTTATTATAATATCAATACCCTTATATATAACAGGTCATTGAAAAGTCTCGGCTAGTCATAGTAAAACGCATTTTATTGGCAAAATTAGTTTTTTATTCAACTAATTCCTTACAAGGTGATTCGACGTTATAGCGACCCTCCAACTTTTCGATACCATTTTAGCCTTGTTTGTCCTTGCTTCAAAAATAGAATCTCAATTTCGGCGATCACCTCTTCATCTTTGCCAGCCATTTCTTCCAGCGAGCATTCTTTGAGATCTGAGAACAGGAAAGAATCACAATGTGACCAGATCTGGAGAATAGGATGGAGAAAGCAGATTAAAAGCCCAATTCATGGATTTTTTGCGCATCGTTTTCACTGAACTTATGACACGGTGCAGCTCTCGTGAACGGCAGCACTTCTTTTCTCAAATGCGTGGATTTTTTCGACGTTTCGTCCTTCAAATGGTCCAATAACGTTCTACTGTAATAGTCGCGTGATGGTCTTCCTTTTCAGGTGTCAATGAAAAGTATTCCATGTCGCCAGAAATACAGACGCCATAACCTTGTCAGCCGACTGTTGCGTTTTCCCACAGCTCTTTGGGCGGTTCATCTTGCATCCACTCGATGACTGTTGGACTTCGAAGTGAAATGATGGAGCCATGTTTCATCCATTGCTCACTCATCAACGCCAAAATTCGGGTTTATATACGCTTGATCTCTTCACGCTTTTCCGAATCATCAATCAATCTGTTGTTGGTCAAAAGTGGTCGCGCAGCACCCACTTTGTACAGAGCTTTCATACCGCAAATATTCGTGAATGATATGATGTAACGTTCGGTTCATATCTTTAAGGTCTGCTATCTCACAATCAATTTACGGTCCAATCATTTTGTGATTTTTTAATGTTTTCGTCTGGTTATAACCTCTTTATAGTCCACCGCGTTCACCGTCTTCCGTCTCATTTCCACGTCATGATTAGCATAGCCAGATCTCGATGCCGTTGATTTTCCTGGGTCAGTGCCCGGAAACTCGGCTCAAGCGCTTTTACTCAACTGTATTTTTTCCCTTCAAAAAGCAAGATTTTATCACCACGCGAAATTCCTTTTATCCATTTTTACAATACTAAAGTTGCTTCCCAAATGCTATATTCACAAACTAATGACCGACAGTTGTGATGGGTTATCACCATCTTTTGAGTTGAGCTAACTCAAACTATCGGATTTAATTCTGATAGCGCCATCTATGTGTCAGGCAGGGACTTTTCATTGACGATATGTTATATACTGTGTTTGTAGAAAATGCAACATCATGAAAGAATCATCAGAATCATAAATTTAAAATGCAGAAACGACTTGTACTGATACAAATGAATATAATTTACAAAACAAAAAAAAATCTAAGCGTCGAAATCAGTATTGTGCAGCCACCATGCGCTGCAATAAGTGCTGCTATACGACGTGGCATGGAGTCAAACAGATGTTGAATATCTGCTTGAGGAAGAGGAATTCCATATCTATGCGCAACCAAGTTCGTCTTTGAAACGCAGGAATGCGGATCACGACAGTCGCCGACCAACCATATCCACGTGCCTCAATAGGCGACATATCCATGAATAAGAGGCCAAGGAAGAATGCAGCGTTGTGCGGAACAAAGTCTCGAACAGTCCGGCAACATGTGGGCGTGGCCATTTCCTGCTGAAATAGCTCCAGGGATGTTCCTTGAAGGAAAGGAACGACTTCTGGCTGTAGCACTTCACGAGAGTCCTGCTTGCTATTGAGATTACCACTGAATTCGTATCAGAATTGGATCGTCCATGATACAATGCACCTCAGACCATAACTCGGCAAGTGTTCGACCACTATGTCACTCAATAATACACTCAGAGAAGGCAGCGTTGACCGCGATACGCAGCACGAACACGGCCATCATGGGTCCACAAATTGAAGCGTGATTCATCTGAAAAGACAACTTGCGTGCCAATCAGCTCGTCTCTGGCTCAGAGCCCTCTGCCGACGCAGCCGTCGATGATCTGGTGAGGGAATCCTGTATAAAGGCACACCTGCAGATCGGCACGCAGCAGAACGACGACGAATTGACGAAGCCGACAATTGTCACACCTGTAGCAGTAGACCAACGTGCTGCCACGCCTGGAGAAAGCGTGCGATCATCCGCCATGCAGGCAGGTGATCGATCATCGCGCTCTGCGTCACCTTCTATCGTCCAGTGCCTGTTTTCGAGTTGTTCGGTGCTCGTCCGGTCCACTGGTTCAAACTCCATCACTGTGAACTGTTCCGCTGCATACGGGCTGTATTCGCGTAGGAAAATCTCCTTCGAACCAGATTATCCTCCCTCGTTCAAACCCAGTTCCGTGTCCCCAATTCTTATTCTTCCGTCTTGAGGACATTACTCAGGTCTCACTCAAACGTTTGCCACTAACAAATAATCATAGACTTTTCTCGTCACGTACACTTGGCACTTTATTTAGCTACAGCATCAATCGAGATGCGTGCAGCTGCCGCGCACGCTGCCCGATGGCTCTGAAACTTTATGGCAATTTGTTCCTATAATTGACATTTCTGCGAATTTCATTTGATTCTGATGATTTCATGTGTTGTATTTTCACAAACAACAGCTTTTATATATCACAAAGAAGTTATAGCGTAGTACTCCCACAGTATGGCAAAATCTTATTTTCTATCGTCATTACAACACCTACCTTGCTCAGATGTGGATGATAGTCATATGTTTTTCAACCTTTCGTCAAGTACAATATTTTCACTAAATGTATGTGCCACACTGGTATTTTTTAATCGTTTTTAAGAAATGGTCGCAATGGGGAGGGAGGTCCTGATTTAACTATCATCCTGGTAATGTTTCCCATACCATTCACAGCATTGCAAAATGCAACAATAATGTTCGAGTTTATCCAACTGTCTTAACCAACTATAAAAGCCAATCTGGAGTCCGATTAATAGAAGTTCTGTATGGTCGATCAAACGGATCACTCCTCCTTCTTCACGAGTATAATACGTAACCGAACGAAGTACAACATTAATAGTCGATCAAACGGATCAACTCCTCCTTTCATCGAGTTAAAATATTGTATAAATACTGGTTTTTTAAGTTTCTGTTTGAGCGATCATGTATGTACTTGATAAAATGAGGACAGTAGTTTCTCTTTTCTGCACAGAACCAGTGAGCTGAATCCTATCGTGAGTGTTACAAAGGAAGACAGACGAATGAATTCACGAGACGATTTTTGTCTATCAGTAATTGTTACGGAATTTCTTCCTCGCTTATTCCAAACAGCAAATAAAATATTGACGAAGTAATTTTACTAAGACTTACAGAATCATGAATGAAATATCACCACAGATCAGCTCTCTTTTTTTGAGAGGCACGTAACGAAAGTGAACTTTGTTATGATAACGGTATCCCTACAGAGACGCTATAAGTGATTATAAGAAAAATCAGTGTTAACCAGTTATTCGGCTTTAAAATAATATTAGAATAACAATTTGCATGCGTTGATTCTTCATGCATGATACCTTTTAATGCTTTAAACTAAACCAAAGTTGATATGAACTTGTCAACTTTTACTTCTTTATTCAAATTCGCCCAGAAAGCGTCAAAAACTTACCGTTTTTTCATAAGTTTTTAAATTTTGTGTTTGTATGTACCTTCTTTATACTCTCTCTCAATTCTTTTCCATGTCTACAAATTGCTCTTATTTGTCTTCTCATTTTTAATTCCAAATCACCGCGACTGACTATTGATAAAACTGCAATAACATTTGCTCAGCTTTAATAATTGATAGTAATATTTCTATAACATTTTAATACAATATTAACAACAGTATCCAAAAACACTTAAAATCTAATTTTTAAATTGTTATCTAAATTATTTAACATTTACGATTATTTTACATGTTTGAAAATAAAAACGATCATTCTATTTTTTTCAGAGATGAGATTGTTACATTTTTATAAACATAATTGAGTTACAGGATTGATCTATTCAGTAAATGAATATGTTTTGGCAAATAGCCCATGTAGAAAGAATTGCTAGCTTTTTTTCATTTCTGGGTTTTGTTCTTTTATTTTGTGTTCACTTGATATTACTAATCGTAATAGATAAATACAAAAATCTTATACCTGCGATACTTAATTGTCTGCGTACTTTTCTTTTTCACAAAAATTGTATCGGAAAACCGTTACCAGAGAAATTTATTTGTATTAAACTTATCTAGTAAAGAAATAAAAAGCAATATCCTTTTAGAATTTATAATTACATTTTTTTTCATTAACTTCATTCTTCTAATGCAATGTTGGTACAAATTCGCCTTCGGGGTGAGGCTATTAAATAACGAGACTGACGCTATAAAGCATTTGATTTCGATGTCATACATATTTATTTATTATCATTTTTAATATACACCCCTCCGTTATCCCTACAACACTTCATGCGAATCTTTCATTGTTCGAAACAGTGCTGGAAATCTTCTGTCAGTTCCTTCAGGACGCGTGCCACTTTCTCTTTCACAACTTCAACAGAGTAAAATCTTGTTCCTTGTAATTCAGATTCCACCTTAGAAAACAGATAGAAGTCGCATGGGGCCAGACCCATCGAATAAGGCGGATGGTCTAACACTGTGATGCTGTGTTTGGCTAGACACTTATTGGCACACAATGCGGAATGAATTGGCGCATTCTCTTGGTGGAAAAAAATTACCGCACGGATACTTAACCGACTGTCAGATCCAACCATATTACTGATACTGATTTTTTCGATATTGTTATTTATTTTTGTCATGGGAGAGCGACCCGAGCGTGAATCATCTTCAACTTTTTCTCGAAATCACTTAAGTCACTCAAAAACATATGCACGCGATAAAGATTCATTGCCATACACTTCTTTCAATAAATGATAAGTTTCAATAGCGGTTTTTCAAAACCTCATGTGAAATTTCACAAAAATTCGTTCCTCACTTATAATTTTTCAAGCGAAAAAAATATCTAATGCGAATGAAGACACTGGTATACGGATTTGTGCGTGTTTACAGAAGCGGGAGAACTGTATTCGAAAGAGAAAGTGTCACAATTAACTGTTGTTGGTGGCTGGCTTTTGACGCATACTTACTTCTTCTGTAGCAGAGTCGTCTCGTTATTTGATACTCGTGAATGAAGTCAAGAACCTTTTCAAGATGATCGATTTGTAACCTTTGTGTCAATTTTTCTGTAATCTAATAACGAAGCTTCCAAGTAGCATCGATTATGTATAATTTGAAATGTGTGTTGTGTTCCATGAATCTTGATACACCCGCGTGAGCGATTCTTACGAACTTAAGAATTTTCTGCTGATCTAATTAGTATTCGCTTGCATAAGTATGCTATTTACTTGTGACAGCTTGTACTCACTGGTCTTATCAGACAGATACTGTACTTTACTGGAGGTGTCTGAGATCAAACATTGTACATGTAAGCAGGAGGACATCTCAACAGACATTTACGATTTCTCGAAATTTTTATTTTAGTTTTCGATGTGATAAAAGGCAAATGAATAACTTCAAAATGAAAGAATTTCTAAAAAAATATGAATTTGTTCAAAAGGCTGTAGATTTTAATTCTTAAAATAGGGGATGAAATTTGAAAAAGGTGATTTCTGATTATCTTTACTTTAAACAGATGATTTTTTTTAAAAATGAAAGAACAACGATGAAATATTTTACCTCTACTATCAACAAATGTGACGTTCTTTTTTCCCACTATTCTTCCTAGCAGCTTGTTTCAAATTTAGTTAGGGGATGAATACACACAGTTGAGAGTACGATTCCGAATTAGGTTATTTTATATTAAAATCGCAAAAAAATGATTTCGATTTTTCTGTACAGTTTACTGAATGCGTAGGAAAAAATAAATATTTAAACATATTCTTTTCAGTAGATTTATATTTTTCTGTTACGACTTTTTAAAACTGGAAACTTAAATCGAAGGTAAATACATTAAAACCTAAAGACAAAATTCAAACATATATGCTTATATAATAAATGTTAGCGGTTATATAAGTTGATTTACAAATGCACAGCTGTTACTAATAACTTATATTAACTATGCAGCGTCCGACTTAATACACAAGTTCGTTAGTTGTGCCTCTTACATCCGAACAAAGATCCTGATTGATGCAACTGTAGCCCTTGCGAAAAGTCAAAGGAAACATTGTTACAAATATTCTCCTGTGTGTTTGGGTATATGCGAGGAAAATCAGTCTCATTGAGGGGGGAGGGAATAACGGCAAATGTGAAGCTTTATTCACAAATGTTCGGTGCAGGACTACACACAGGTAACAGAGCTTGGACAAAATAACTGCACAGATAAGGAACACAGCATTTATACAGATTACCGACACAGATGCAAAGCAGCCCTTTTCATAACGTTCAGCTCATCAGCTTACAAGTTTGCAATAAGGACAAATCCCCATGGTAATACTTCACATGGACTCCGATAGTTTCGGCAATCCACGCCGCTTCCGGCAGATTCCTTCGGTCATGCAACTGAAGGTTTCTCAGTGGGTCCACCAAGTGAATACCGACTGCTTTCAATCAATTTCCTGATCGATTCTGCTTGACTTCGCATCTCTCCAGAATAGCCACTCCGCATTTAGGCCAGATTTAACGTCACAGGGAAAATTTAGGAGAAATCCGTAACTTTCCTTCCAGTCAGAGATTTCGTCAGGATTCGGCATTTTCGAAAGGCTCCGGCTTTTTGTCGCCAAAATGAAATGGTCGCTGCTCAAGCTTTTTTTGGAGGGGTTAGACCTGTAACTATCTGCTTTCTTTTATAAGAGAAACATTGCAGGGAAACGTCATCTCGGGTTTGCAACAATGTGTTTCGGTTCAGTATGAGTCAATACTTGACCTCATAGAAGTCTGAGATTTCAAACATTCCTCAGAACAGATTCTATATTCTTGGTAGTGGAATTTCTTTAGCGGGTCGGAGTGATCACAGACTAATAACTAAAATAATAGTGTCGGCTAGCCAACAAACAGAAAAGATTGTGTTCCGTGGCTTTGAAAAAGCACAGTCCACTTTATCCAACACAAAAATTCTGAACTCGCAATAAATTGTTCAATGAGGGTGGACCTGTCCACAGACTCTGTAGGCCGTTGGTGTAAGCCAGTAGTGGTGTTGGTTGCGAACTCGCAGCGGCAGCCGTTGCTTTAGTCAAGGGGGGAGGGGGGGGGCTCGAGACCTGATGCCACTAAAGACCTTCCGATTTGCAGGATTGATGCACGTTCAATATGTCGTGGTCCCCAGTCCTTCCGTTGGTGTGGAAGTTTTAAGAAGTAGGTGGCAGTTCGGGTCCTCATCACTTATCAAGATACATCACCACTGGCCTCGTGTCGCTTCTCATTGAGAAGTTAAAAACAATCAAGTCATGACCTCTGAAAACAATCGATCACAACTACGAGTGTGAAAGTATAATGCTGGGAAAGTAACGTAATTTCATAGCAAATGCGAGTGCACCAAGTAAGTTATTTTTTATTTTAAATATAATATATTTTATTTAAATTAATTAAAAATAACTTTTACGTAACAAAATAGTATTCTGTTATTGAAAACAATCAGCGGAATTACTTATTAATTGATTCAATACTCAATCAAAAACGTTATTTTTGTGTAATGTGGGTCTCGGGAAAATTCGCGGTGTCTAGTAAGCATTCATCTTTATAGTCAGCCTTAAGTGAAGATTTATTATAATCGTACAGCGAATTCCACGCCTATTTGCGACCGACGAATCCAAATGCAAAGGAAAAATTAAGCGATGAAATATGAGTTATATAGATCAACCACAGCACAAAGCGCTTTGCACCCGCCCATGTCACGTGGTATCTGAAGATTTTACCTTCTCATTTTTAGTGATCACGAATAACTTATCAGTTTAGTAGGCTGTTCCCTCCCTCCCTGAGGTCATAAAATAAAAATTCTATTGTTTTATTATTAAGTATGATTAGGAAATTTAGTTCATTTGTGCAGAAATTTCCATAAGGAGGCCAGCTATTGTCGCACGGGTATTATTTTTCAAATGAATAAAATCGTAGCATTTTCGAAGGAGTCTTGTGAATTGATTGATGGTTTTTGCAAATAAGGATAACAGTGCCACTACCTCTTGTTCAATCAGCTCTATAGGAACTGCAGTTTCTTATATTTAAATTAACCGAGTCTTCACACGAATTGCATTCCAACATCATGAAAACCAAGGAATTGGAACTAATATAGCCATAGATGGACTAATTGTGATAGAATTGTTAGTGATGGAATGTTAATGGTTTCTTGAGCTGGCGGGGGAATGATTGGAGCTCGTTGTCGTGCAGATTGTTGGAGAGATGGGAAAGTTTGGTTCTATAGTATTTCCCCCCCTGTCTTCCCATACTTTTGCAGGAGGTGATGCTGGTTTTATTCTACAATAACTTTTTGTAAATCCTATAGATAAACATTACTTTAATTATTTGCATTAGTTTTGTAACTTCCCATACTTTTTAGTAGTTTTCTCCTTTTCTTCAATTGAAGAAATGAACTCGTTTACCTAGGAGTTGGAGTGTCAAGATTCCTCTCTTAGTGGTTGTACTATAAAAAGTATACTCGTTAGAAACCTCATCTACCAGCCCTTTTGAATTCTTGAACATAATCTTATGGGATTTCTTCTTTCCTTCACATAAATTTAGACTGTGGTATTTATTTAAAGGCGATACGAGTACAATCCTTCCGAAAGAACAAAAAACAATACCTGCAATTGAATTATATTTTTCCTTCAAAGTTTGAAAATATTTTTAAGTATACTTTTATGAATCTCTCGCTGCCTTTCATATTTTTAAAAATATTTAAAATCACATTGAATATAGGGGGAGATGATAAATGCAATTTAAGACAATCTTTCATTATTTTTTTGAATTTTTGGATACACTTCACTAGATCAAAATAATAATAATATACATTATTCACTAGATTAAAATAATAATAAATACGATAATATACATCTTTTAGGATAAAGTAAACATTTTATGATATTAACATTGCGTTCAGAATTAAAAATGGCTGGTGTAGGGAATCTTCAGGAATTTTTTTTCCGTCATTCAAAGTACAAATAATAATTTGAAATAAAAACCAACGTTTTTATATGGTGGCAAAATTTATTAAAAAGATTATTAAAATATTAGTTAAAACTGGTCGCAAATATCTAAATATTGCATTGTTAGGCAAATAAGAACGGTTCCCAAAATTTCAGAGCTCTAGCTTGATGGGAAGTTGGTTAAATTAACAATAGACAATTTGATGACACACTGATACACATACATACAGACACACACCAAGTGAAATACATAACAACGTTAAAACTAACTAAAATTAATTAATCCGGTAAATTAAAGGGTTGGAATTCAGTTTAGTCAAACCACTCTTGGAAACAGAAATTATTTGGCGGTATTTTGCCAAATGTTGCTAAATTGGTCCGCGAAGCGGACTTAACATTCAGCAAAAAAAAAATCGCCAAGTTTGGCAATTATTCAAATTGCGCCAAGTGATTGGGCTAAACTGCATTATTTAAAAAAATATGAGTTAAAACTTGTCGCAAACGTCTAAATATTGCATTGTTAGGCGAGTACGAAGGATACCCAAAATTTCAAAGCTCTAGCTTGATGGGAAGTTGGTTAAATTAACGATCGAAAATTTGATGACACACACACACACCAAGTGAAATTCAGAAAAACGTTGTAAAAATAGCTTGGAGTTAATGATATTTAACGATTTCAAACTAAAAAATATGAGACAGAAAGATTGTATTATTCTATGCGCTACTGAAAAAAAAATCATTTTTCGTCATTTTATTTTAATAAACTACATCAAATTGAATAAATAGAATGACCAGAAAATACTTGACTAGATTAAAAAGGCTTTGGTAAAATGGACCAAAATAAATATTTCTTACAACGTAACTTGTACCCAGGAAAAAAATCGTGTTTGTATATTCTTGGCTAAGGAAGGTAAAACTAAAGATAGATTAAATGATTTATAACATAATTATAACAACCTTTCTCACGTGTTCTGTTTTTACAGCAGGCCCTCAACCAACCACCTCAGGCGTATTCGAGGAAAAAACGGTGACCGATATCCTTTAATCCTGAAAACAATGCTGTAATATGAGAGTATTTAAATGTTTGATTTTTTTCAATTTAAGCAGGAGCTCATGATCCTTGCAGTTTTTAACCTTCGAGTCCGGATAAACTGTTGATGCTTGATTTCGGCCTTTACCTTACCCACGATAAAACTATACTGAGAAATTTAAAAATTAATGATACTTTCTACTTTGAATTAAAAAGGTTCAGAAAGCAAGAGAAAATTAAAAATTAGTGTATTCCAAAAAAAAAGATTGAATTTCGAGGTGGTAAAGTTAACTTGCACGTCGTTGGCTACAAGGGATGGAAGTGTATGAGAGGGAGTATCAGGGTTCTAAAATATAAAATAGATATAATTAATTTAAAATACAGTTTTCTGACTGTAAAAATTTGACAGAAAGCGAATACAAATTTAAATTTTTTTTCTTTTTTCCGAATGAAGAAATATTCCATTGTTAAACAAACACAAATATTAATGTCTATTCTTTTTCGTGTTTGTTGAAAACAAACAAGAGTTAAGGAGTTAATTAATCATAAATTAGATTAGCTATTTATCATGGGTTTAGCAGTTTTAGACTCTCGTTAAGTAATGAGAAAAATACTATAAGAGGTCAACTTCTAGCGTATCTACATCCTTAATAATTTTAATTTCACATGAAAATCAGCGCCATACATTTTCTGTCTTCTTTTCTTGGATCAGACTAATTGGAAGCAACCCATTGTTTGGATTGTTGCTCTTCTCAGATGTATAATGTCGAAACCATATCTCATCGACAGCGAAAATTTGACGCAAAGTGGCATCACAACTCTATACAACAACGATCAAAAACTAACTTATGAATCAACGCCAAATTGTTTTCTCAACGTTCAATAGATGGCAGTACATAATGGTTGTACCAACTTGCCATCTGTCATAAGAAAACAGGTGATTCCTGAATTACCCTCCAAAATTATATTTTGTTTTTGTGACTCTGGGCTCACTTACGCGATTTTCTCTTCAATCAACTCTTTGAATTTCTATCTTGACTGCAATCGAATTCAAAATTCCTTCAGTAAAATATATTTTTCAATTATATTTCATTTGCTTTTATTTAAGAATTGAATATTTAAAATCTATCCCGTATCATACTCTTCCTGACGAGAACTTGCCAAAACAGGTCTAAATTATCGTTTGAAATACAGAATTAATCTATTTTTTACCAAATCAATAGGGGTCGAGAGAGAAGAATAACAGAAGTTGAGAATCCGAATTCTTAACGCTAAGTGAAATCTTCCTAGCTGTGATCCGGAAATTTCTTGATAAAATTATTACTATTCCTTCAGTTATAGATTCAACTCCAGCGACTCGCTTCTTCCTTCATTAAACTTTCTTATTCTCTTATTATTCAGTTCTTCGTTGCTTACCAATGAAATTTATCCACTAAACTTCATAATTTCGACGCACTTTATGAGACAAGTTTCTATTTACAGGGCAAAATTTTGAATTCAAGCACAATAAGAAAGATCCCCGAGAAATTAGTTGAAAGGAAACCCTCGATAGAAGTTCTCACTACTTCTCAAACTGACTCATCGAATCCTGGGAAAATTTCGAGACTTAGAATAAATGTGCAACATATCCCATTGTGCGCAACATATCCAGTTTTACAACATATCCAAATGTGCGTAACATATCCAGTTTTACAACATATACAATTGTGCGCAACGTATCCAGTTAAATGCATTAAACAACGTAATAGTTTCACAACATCAATATTTTGGTGATCTTAATCTATTTATGTGGAAAATTAGTTTAAATCTGTAGAAATTTTATTCGTTAATTTAAATAAAAGTATTAAAGGAAGAGAGGTAGGGATATAGAGAATTCTGCATTATTAATTATTTTTCTTTATTGCAACAATTATTTTTCTTTATTGCAACAATCACTTTCAAAAATAAACTCATATTTCATAATGAGACCTTTTACAATTCCAACTAGTTCTCTTTCCCAACGCAGCGAGCATTAATGACAAGAACCACGCAAAGATAAAAAGAATTGAAAAGCATAGTTTGAATTATATTTTAAAGAACGAATCAAAACGAGTGTTAGCAGATTTTACATAATTGCTTTCATAAACGCCATGTTTATTGTTCAATCGTTCCCGAAAGTTTTCAGGTAAAGTAGACTGTCATTTGGAATCGAAAGAAAATAAATTATTCTCGTACAAAATGTAAATACCTAATTACATTGCTTTTAGATAATACCTGATCTACAAGAATTGGATATGATTAGAATCTGAGAACATTTACAATAAGAGCTTACGATTCTCGGAATAAATAAAGTTTGAATTACCACAGCTCACGAGATATGTTGGTTCCTCATTTGGGCTGCTGTTTATTCTGTATATGCACAATTCTCAGTGAAACTTCATCACTCGATATTGTTGCAGGGTACAAAAGAAATAATGACCTCATTGTTTAATTTTCGTGAAAATTTATCGCAAAAGTTAATTAAACGATTAGAGGAATAATGGAGACAATTATTGAGAAATAGCAACAAATTTTTATTCAATTTGCTGAAATTTGCGCTGGAGTTGAATGGCATTTTTAGTACAAAGTTTTTATCAACTGGGTTGTCCAGAAAATGCGCACCAATTTTAAAGGAAAATTGAAACTCTGCACAATTAAATTTTGATATATATTTATTAAATTATATAAGTGTCATCTGTTAAACAGCATCTTTCAGGAAATTTGAAATTTCTTCCATCCGGAACCGCTTAGGGCTTACACGATTATTTTATCACGACTAAATAGTTAAAAATTTTTCCAATAAAAGAATTTTGTAATGATGGGAATATAAGGAAATCTGTGTGAGCGAGGTCTGATGAATATGATGGATGGGGTATAGAACATTCCAACTTAGATCTAATAACTTTTTTGGAGTTGTCAAAGACACGCGAGGCAGCGCATTGACCTGAGGAAACAAAACTCCCTTCCTATTCACTATTTATGGACGATTTTGTTCAATTGTTGTCTTTAATTCTTTTATAACTGAGAGCAATTTTTGTTCTGAGTTTATCGTCTCATTATTTAGCAAAGCTCATAATGCAGGATTCCTTTCCAATCTCACCAGACACAGAACATGACCTTCGGATAAAGACCGGCTTTTGGGTTGGATAAAAGTGAATCATTTCACTTTCCCTAAGACCCTTACTCATTTTTAATCCCCGTCACTACTTGCTTTAAAAAAAGGGTGTCTCCTCGTCGTGTTTAAGGAATGTGTCACAAACGGAAATGCGGTCCATCAGATTCTTCTCCGTTAAATCGAGGGGAACCCATACATCGAAACGGTTTAGGTAGTCCATATTTACAAAATGCAGATGCATGGGGGATTTTGATATTTATAACGTTTCTGTGTAATTTACGTGTCATACAGAGTGGGTTATTCTCGATCCGTGTTTTAATCTGATCTTCATCAGAGGTGGATGGTCGACCAGTTCTCGATATTCAAGGTTGAAATCATCAGCTATCGAATAGAAACCTAGTAAACCACTTCCGCACAATTCTTTCAGCTTCAGAACCTTTATCACAAGAAACGTATTTCCTATTTACCACTTGTGAGGCTGTTTTGCCTTTCCGGTTAAACAGAAAGGCATTAAATGCCTATAACCCCCCTTTGTTTTTATATTGAAGGAGAGTAAAATTGACAACACTTAACGTATCGTGACCAAAATCTTTTTCCGAATATGTTTGAAGTTTTGTATTTTAATATATGTGTGAACATCATTTATTTTCAATCAGTGTGATATATTCACACCTGTCCTTACGCTATCTACCGAAAATCGGCACGAACTTACCTGACGACCCCATAACATACGTATAAATTTGAAAGTCTATTTGGTTGTCTGTATTTCATGCAAATCTACCCCTCGATCGTATATTTTAAATTTTCTTAAACAAAAATGCTTCGCTAACGTATTTTGTTTTCAAATTTATTTTGATGATATTTTTTGACCCCTTTTTTCATCATTTTCCCGTGTTTTCCAACAAATGCAATATTCCCCCCCCCCACACACACATTTTTCAATCTAAAAGATACGCATTTAAATGTGTTTTTTTTAACTAAAATTTATTTTTAATACCGGTTAAAATAACGGCCCCATTAGTTTTTGTTCCAGACCTAATCTCATATAAAACTTAATTATTAGTTTGTTATTTCTTTGTAAAATGCCGCGCTCTTGATCAAACTACGGAATAATGTTGGGGATGTTATAATAGTTAAAAAAGAACCAAGAAAACGAATTTTACACAATTCTGAACTAAACACTCAGTAAACGAGGTTTTGACATTTTCACCTTCCTCCCTTCCACTAAAAGGGAGATTACTGCTCTGCTACGTACACTTCCGGTGATATTACATCACAACTCACACACTTAAGCGCAGTCTATCTTAGCTTTTGACAATTTATTCAGCATGGTTTTATTTTAAGAATTCCTCCTTGAGTACTCCTGAGTTGAGGCGCTCCCTGAAAGCGATCTTAATTAAATAGTGAGTAAATTCACAATGAAGGGAACAGTCGTCATCTCAGTTGTAACACAGTTTATTCATATTCTTGAAGTTATGAATAAGCAATATTACTCTCTCTGAAATCTACTTTCCCTCAACGCAACTGAGTTCTAGTTAAAAATAAAAATCAAAGCTCTCTCTTTGCAACTTCCTCGGGTTCGAGTGAGTTTAATCACAAGAAACTGAGTCTTCGGTTGGGTTTCCAAATTTAACCAACATGGACTTACCTAAAATGGTCCTTAATCGCCGTCGGTCTATTACTGAAGTAAAATCACAATCACTATCACACGTCAATTATCGATTACTAACTCCAATATTCAATTCTTCGACGCTCATATACGAGAGTCGATCAGTAAATTCTTAGGAATTCCAAGAGATGGTGCTTGTAGCACTGAAAATGCTTTGTCTTTAGTCAGTAAAAGTTTTGTTTTAAAAAGGACAATAGCCTATGTAAAATGCTTACGGTGATGATTATATGTCTCAATCAAATGTGTTTTGAAGTACGAAAAATTTCGAAATGGTAGAAAGGTGTTAGCCGAACTCACTAAGGGCGAAGAAACTTCGCTTCCAAAAGTCTCGATTGAAGGCAATGTTAGTAGACGTTTTTATTACAGAGTTGATTGATTATTAACGTCGCACTGAGAAGCAACACGAGGGCTATTGGCGATGGACCTCGTCATTTTGAGCCTCGATTAAGTGACGACAATGACACCTAAGGCTGGTACCTCCCTCTCCTAACTTCGACACTCTACCAACGGGAGGACTTGAGACCTCGACCAGGTTTAACGTGATTCAACTCCGCTACACAGTGGATCTTTAGTGGCAACAGGGTTCGATCCTTCGACTCGACGAAAACCGTCGGCCCCGAGTCTGGGACCATGACCTCTAGGCTACCACGGCTACTTTTTACACAGAAGTATGATTCATTTGAAATTTGTTTCTGAGAGACAAACAGTGACCGTAAGGTTTTAAACATCTGCAGTGAATTGGTTGTTGGAATGTATCGTATTTGTGCGTTCAAACTTGAATGCTGAGAAAAAATGGTTCATTTTGCGTGATTGGTGCTTTACCCCAATGCAGCTGTTGTTCCAAAGTTTTTGACCAAAAGATATATCTGTACTATTACATTCCTCAAGTCTCTTTATATTTGGTACTGGTGGATTACTTTGTGTTTCCAAAACTGAAATTGAAACTTGAAAGACAATGATTTGAGGAAATCGAGACGATTTGAGATAATAATACGATGCATTCCAGCAGATGTTTCGAGGTTCGCGTCAATAGATGTATATATAAGCTTTACAAGGGTCATATATAGAAGAAATAATAATACAAATTTATTTATTGTTTTTTTTTTGTTTTGTGTTGCAGCTAAGTCCTAAAGCATTTCAGTCACATTGCATATTTATTACTTATCTATTTTGCAGCTCGTAAAGTAAAGCCTTGATAATTAAGCTTTGAGAAACTATGTTTAGCTAGAAATGAAAGCATAAATACTTCAATCCTTCTAAAAAAATAAAAAAAAAAATCTAAATAATTCTAAAAATTATGATAATTTATTATACAAATTTAGTGCCAACAAATGAATTACAAATATACACACGTTAAGCTTCCAATAATCTTATAAAGTACAAGAAGTTTTGGTAAGTAAAATACAACCTGAATCCAAACCGGAATGGATAATTTACTTTTCTAATAACCTTCGAAACAAGGAACAAGAAGATACGCAACTTCGAGCTTCTATAGATCTGAAACACATTCTACTGACAGAAATTGCATTATTTTGATATAACAAAGTACCAAGAAAATAAAGTTATGCGTAAGAATTCATAAAATGTCATTGATAACATTTAATAAAATGTTCCAAAGGCATCATAAAAAAGAATTAAGGAAGTGAAAACTATTAAGGCCACTGTAGCTAGATAGTTATAATGCTAGTTTGGTAGCCACAAATGTTCGACTGGAACTATGGATGCGAATCCTATTAAAGAACGTCTGGAGGATTAAAGGGGGTTGTAAAGCGCCAAATCCGAAATCGGGCTCTAGAGTCATCGCGTAGTGTGGAAAAGACATCTGCTCGGAACACTTGATCTTGGCTTAAATTCATAGGACCTCTTGTAGATAATTCTATTGTCTCTATTTCGTATAACTTTAGAACATTAATTTCCAGCCTTCTTTGGCCAACCACTCCTTTCTAAAAATCCCCCCGCCTCCTTCTTCGGAAAAATATTACTCTCATACCCTCCTTTAGGGGAAAAAAACTTGCCGCTTCAAGTTCTTGAAATCAGTAATGTACTTGTGAATTTTCATATATTTAATAAATATTGAATAATACTTCCGGAAGTTAGAAAAAGAAAGTAATCAAGCAGAACATTTCCCACCCCCACTTGTTCCAGGCAATTATAACTTTAAGAAGAAAAGTGGGAACTTCTGTGGGATTAATATGACGCTCGAAGATTCGTGGTGGCGTGTGAGTGGAAGCTTTAATCTTTTCATGACCTTTCTAAACTTATAAACATAAACTTTGCTGATCGAACTGAACTGAAGTGTTCCTTGGGATTCACTACGCATGCAGAGACTCTGTCATATGCTAGTCAAAATGCGTTAGAAACAAAGCCACAATGTACCAATACCTACTTTTATTACGTATTGATCTTGCTTTAAAGGCAGAACTAATTGTTGAAACATGCGCTCGTCGATTTTTAGTATTGATCTAGATTTTCAGCTCTTCTTGTGAGTATTGCCTAGAAGGGAGGGGGGGATAGTGGGTCCTCAACACCACCTAAATTAATCTTGGATCAAAAACGCCTCTAGTCCTATCCCGGTGGGAGCAACTGCTGTAGAACAAAGTTAAATGATTCTAACGAGCCAACACACAATCAGTTATGTAAGAACCATAGAATTCCAAGGAGAAATACACTACACTTATCAAAGTAGTGTCACGAATTAACAACAGAAACCTTCTGCATCAAGTTTTGAAGGCATGTTTATTTTTAGAATCAGGTAGTTCCACCACCTGTTTTTCCTACTCCATTGGACCAAGCAAAGTAAATATCGAAATTACCTCGAGATGGTCTTTTGCACAAGATACAAAATCTGAATGAATGCAGAGTACTCGTAGCTTTCTGATGCAGTTCTACAGGGATATATTTCTTTAAGCTGCCCCGATATCCGTGAAAATTTAACAGGAAAAAACATTCATTAAATACATGTGTATATAATTTAAGCTAAATTTTCATTTTTTTTGTTAGTGTTCAAAGTTAAATGATCAGAATACTTGATACACTTAAAAATGTACTCCATAAATTGATTATGGATCAGTTGATGATGTACAACATTATTTTACATTTTAAATTAACACCAAACGTGAAAAGAATAATTAAAAAATAATTAAATATCTAACAGGAGAATCAGAATAATGTCTTCTGAATAGATATTTTACTATGAATTTTATTTTACATTTCATTTTTTTCTCCTTAATTTCTCTGTAGAAAAAGATGGAGGAAAATGTATTTCTTTCCCACAAGCACTTCTCGGTATCGCTTTTAAGTAAGTTTGCATAGTAAATAGGCAAAGTGATTTTTTTCTCATTTCCCCTTAAGTGGCTCCCGAGAAAACGACCCGGATCACTATCAGTTATGGTAATTCTCGTCCCGTGTGAGACAGGTCTACCCCTGAGCACCCCCAGAGATTTCTCGATTGACACAAACGGATTTCTTTAATCTCATCCTCATTTGCATGATAAACGAGGATCGGGAGATTATGCGATACTGTTCAGGAACAACAAAGGGACTGTAAAGAATAAAGAAAATTCTAAAAATCTTTAACTTTGTTTAATCACCAAAGGCACATCACCTTCGACTAAAGAATCGCAGTACAATTTCTTGTAACAGCTTTCGATGGTTTTAAGCAGTTTTTTTCTCCGTAAGTGGAGGAGACACCATTCTTTTCTTCACATGCTGCTTTTTTGGACTGTTGCCATGCGGTCATTGCGTTCCATTTAATTTTATTAAATTACAGAAACCTATGCATTAATCTTTGGAGATGTAATTAACTGAATTGATTTGACTTGAATGCTTCTTCGAGTGAATATAAAGATTGTGGTTCAGATGCTGGCAGAGAGTGAATCGCAATGATCATTGGGATTTAAGGTTTCTTAATTTCCGTTACGAGAGAGTAGAGACAATCAGATACAATAAATATTCTTTTCTGTAACATCAGAGTCAGAAAAAGAATGGATCCAAGGAACAAAACTGATTTCTTGGTTTTCTTGAATTTTTGTTTTTTTATACATATTTTTTGTGAGTGTTCAACGTATAAGTTAAACAATTCTGTTGTTACAGAATGCTTATAACGGAGACAAATAGTATCATCAAGTGTAGCATAAAGTCTATAAAACAATCCAGATTTTAATTTGAATCATTTTAAAATATTTGATACATAATGGCTGCAATTTTTTTTTAAAAAATTTCATTTGAATAAACAAAAATTCGGTAAGATCTATTTTTGATACATTGTGTTCTGTAAAAACAATAAGCATACCATAAATGCTTATTTAAAAATACATTTATCGTTTGGTTATTGTTTCTACAAGGAACATTTGTTAAAAATTGGAATTCACGATAATTTAAGGAGATTTTTAAGAATTACCATTGGGTAAATTTTTATAACATTTCATAAAATTCTTTTACTCAATTCTAATATTTATTAATTGTTCTGTTCAATATTATTTTAATCAAACATGAATTAGGAAATCTTTGAGGAGTTTGTCAAACTTATCGCAGAATATCCCTAAATATGTACAAATTTACCTTGGAATTTTTATTTATTTAAAAAATGATTTATAATTATTTGTCTAAGGAAATTGATAATATTTAAAATGACCCTACAAAAATGGATAAAATTAGAACTGAAATTAAAATAAATTAGCATTGATTAAGTATTAAGGAATAAAAATATGTAAATATTTTTATATTAATATTGTACTGAACGTTTTTAGTTTGTTGTGTACCTTGAACTTTGGCATCATTCGGGAGCTATCTTATATATATGTTATACTATAAATTCCAATTTTTTTTAATAAAATACTATTAATAAATTTAATAAAACTGCTATCCTATTAAAATAGTTTAGATATTATTAAGAAAATAAAAGACAAATATTTATTTGCTATTCATATTTATGATTTTACCTCTTGAATTTGACAGACATATTATAATGCCGAAGTTCTATATATATAGAGATAGATAGATAGATACAAGATAAACCAAAAACATTCAGTAAAATATTAATAAAGATATTTATAAATTTTTTATTTTCCCCTGCTTAATTAATGCAAATTTATTTTATTTTGGTTTTTAATTTTCAATTTAATTTTTATGTATTGTTTTAAGTAATACTTTATTATACTGACGTAGTGAAATATACAAAAAATAAACAGATTTAGGATACTTATTCTATTGAATATCTTTTTAGATTCTGTTGATTTAGAGGATCTTATTAAAGTTCCAAAAGAGATTAATGAGAAATTTAATATTAATAAGGTTATTGACATTAAAAAAAGTTTAATTACTTAGTTAAGTTAGTTTTTAAATATAAAATTAAATAATTTTTAATAGTAAAATATATAAGCAAATTTAAGATAAGATCAATAAACTTACATTTTCATGAAAATAAATATATTGATAATAATGGTGTTAATATATTTAGATACATTGATAATGTTATATCTTTTTAAATTTTTTTTTTATCCAAAATTTTAAAGTTACTGCAAACTAACGATATTGTTAATGAGACAGAATATTTCGAATTTTTTTAAATAGAAGGAAATACAATTTATAGAAATTGTTTAAGAAAGAAGATAGTAAAACTTTAGGAAAAATTTATAACTATGAGAGAGATAAATGTAGCTTTAATATTCATAAAGTACCGTTATGAACTAATTCTTTAAGTCTTAATATTTATATATCTTTAATTCTTATATATATATATATATATATATATATATATATATATATATATAT
>BMAW01014000.1:1178538-1225538 GCA_019974015.1 Nephila pilipes
TATATATATATATATATATATATATATATATATATATGAATTGAATGGTATGTGCTAATAAAATACCGGTTTCTTAAAGGAAAAATCCATAATAATTTGAAGTAATGGCGTATACTTGTTAAAAGTAAGCGCCATTGAAGATTACTACTTTATCCCTTTATGGGAAAAGATGGTTCCTCGACGATAACAACCTTCATTTTTCGAAATAAACCTTGAATCGACCCCCTTCTTTTAAATTAGCGAAGTGCTGGTCAATTAGTTCGGGGCATCAAACAGTGCAAGTGATATTCCGAAGGAGCAGTGCCGGTGAATATGGCGAGAGAGGCAACACATGCCAACTCGATTCTTTTTAAAGTTCCATTGACAACTTTTGAATGTGGCTTGGAGCAAAGTCCTTTAGCAAAATCATTTTCTCTTGATTTAGGCCCATTCCGGAAGTTTTGAGAATTATGCAAGGTTCAGTTTGAGCACTTGTCGGTAATGATCAGCATGAACTGTTTCACCAGGTTTGAGGAGTTCATCATGAACAACACCCTTTTAGATCCCTTCAAACTCAGAGCATTGTCTTGTTTCAGAAACGATTTGGTCTTACAATCGATGGAAATGGTTGATCTGGATCACCCCATGATTTTCTTCAATTGGGATAGTCAAAACAATTTCTGAAGTGAAAGCAAATCCGTGTCAGACAATCGAGAAGAAGTCAAACACTCTAAACCAATCTTGGTCGAACATCTAAGAACATTTGCAGCAGATTGGTAAAGTAAGCAGAGCAGGTGTTTGGGTACCTCATAATCTGTCCAAAGAAAACAAAGCTAACCGATCTACCTCATGCAAATTATTGCTTCAGCGGAACAATACAGTAGAATTTTTTGATTGCCTCATCACCGGAGATGAAAAATAGGTCCACATGATAATCCAAAATGCAAAAGGCAGCTGCTCTCTTCAAATGAATCACCAAGAAGTACAACTAAGTCACTTTTCTGCGTTTGGTAGAATGTTCACGGGGTCGTTCATTTTGAAGTACTGAAACTTGGACAAACTGTGAATGCAGACATTACTGTGAACAGTTGGATAGAGCAAATCAATCTTTATTTGAAAATTGCCCATCGATCATCAACAGAAAAGGTGTCATTCTGCAACACTACAATGCGAGATTACACTGCTCAAGAAAAACCCTGAAAAACATTAATGAATTCGGGAGGGAAGATATTACCTCACCCACCATACTCTCCCGATATTGGGCCATTGGATTTTCATTCACTCCGATCAATACAACAATTTCAAAGTTGCAAACAATTTGAACATTTGGATGATGCTCAAAATACCATCTCCAGATATTTTGCTCAAAAACCAATTGATTTTTATCTATACGGTATTGAAAATTTGCTCACTAGATGGCAAAAGGTAGTTTATAACGAGGGTGATTACATCATTGATTAAAAATAAAAAGTGGGTAATAATGTATCTGTTTGAGTTTAAAGTACAGAAATGACATTACTTACCGTTCCTCCCAATATGAGTAGCAGTTTCCTTCAAAATGAAGTAGTAAATTTAAATCTACTGCAAATGGTTCTTTTTAGCATGAAATTCGACATTTTTAAAGCAGAAAAAGGTTATGGATTTATTCTCTCACAATATTTCTCGGGTATGCTTTTATGGGTTAGGAATAGTCAAACAAAATGCTATGTATTTCAAATCACTCCGCTTAAGAGCGTATGCAAATGCTTACTTAGAATAATTGTTTTTCATTACATATATTAAATGCAATTAAAACATTTAAGTTACTGCAAATTGGCATTAAAACTCTTTTAAAATGTTTTTGTTCTTTGTAGATATCTTTTTTTTCGGTACTTTTTAAGTCATTATACAATTAGAGTTATTTCGTTCTTGCATTTCTTAAGTTTAAATTACATTCATTTGAATACGTTTTAAAAAAAAGTTTGTATAAAAAGTAAGACGAAGAAAAAAGATAAATATATTTGGTTAACGGAACTCACAACTTAAAAAAAAAAGATTCCGAAATTTAAGTGAAAAAAGATGTTTTGTATTGCAAAAAAATCCGAAACATGATAATAAAATGGTGTAATTCTAGGATTTAAAATTGGTTAATAATGTGTGGAAGTTTTAAAGTGTGGTTAACTTAAGCACTAAATGATAAAGAACAATGAAGTTGATAAATGACTAAGGAAGAAGAAAGAATTTGAATCCCTGAAAAAAAATTCACGAACCTACTAAGTACTGAGAAAGTTTTTGTGTATAAAAAAGGTTTTTTTTTTTTTGCTTAGCAAAGTAATGAAAGCTCAGTTTTAAAATTCAAAACAAATTTCAACTTGGAAAACATTTTGCACAATTCTATAAAAAAAGAAAGAAAAAATAAAGTTTTTTTATGCTTCAGGTATTTTATTGTATTACTTATACTCGAGAAAATCTTTTGTATTTCTATGAAAATAAAAGAAAATTGATTTATCAACATCTTACATATTATTGCATTTACTTTCTACAATTTGTTTTATTATTATTTCACAATAAAAGAATAAAGACTCAATTTTTTTAAAATGCATATATAAATTCAAGAGGCAAACACTTTAGGTTATTCAAACAATAAAAAATTCAACTTTTAAATAATGAAAAATTTTCGATACTCGAAAAATTCATGATATTTTTGAGACCTTGTGTTGCGTTAACATAATTTTTTAAATAATTTACAATAGTTTATTTGATGCATTAAATTTTATATTCTTTTATTCTAACAATTATTGGTAGATATTTATAATTTCCTATGAAAAGAACTCTTATTTGGTGACTAAAAGTTTTTCTCAAAAGAACTTTTTCTACATGTGTTTATAAGAATTAAAATTAATGCATCAAGTTGCAACTGTGGAATTTGGATGAATGATTTCTTTTAACTTTCAGGCAGCGTTTTTTCTGTCACTAAAATAAAAATTTGTAATGTTATGATATCCAGTTTGATAGTAAAGAAATTCTTAATTTTATTGCCCTTTTTTTCAATTTACGGTTTTTACCAAATTACGAGTTTTATAAAGTAATGCTGAGTCAGACGTGTTGAATTCGATAAGCAGTGTTTAAATTGCATTTCAGTCCATAGCCAGAAATAGCAGTACATATTATTTTATATCTGCTTTATAGGTATCGTTTTTTGTTAATAATTTCCAATTTTCAAAAAAAATATTTTTATTATATTTGTGTTCATTAACAAATCGTATTGCTTAATACACATGTATTTTAACAGTATTAATAATTCTAATTATTTTTATTTTTTGCAAAAATTGTAATATTTTATAGGTAATTTTTTTTAAACAATTTCTTTTGAACTTTTTGTAATTTACGTTATTACTGTATACCAGGAGTGTAAAATTTCCTCAGATTAATTAAAATATGGGTGTAAAATTTATAACACTTCATTTCCCTTCAAAATAATACTATTTTTTGAATTCTTCTTCTAAGACAATATTTTCGAAAACATGATTATTTTTTTTAGCATTTCTGTAAAGAATACACGAGATTTACATCCTCCCCCCCCAAAAAAAAAAATATGGCACTATTTCATTAACGTTTCACCAAACAGAACTTTTTAGATTACTTGTTAACGAATGGCCCCTTTGTGAAAGACCAGTAAAAACAAACCGTAGAAGGAGACGCTTTGAGTTTCCCCTCCAAAATTTCCTCATGATTATTTTTCTTTCCCAGATTGAAATCCAGATTAAAAATAAGCATCGATCAGTTTTAACTTACTTGCATTTGACTGAACTTTTGTGAACTGTCTTGACAAGTCAACCAAATTTTCGATAGCTAACGGCTAAGACGGTCAACATTTGTGAAAAATTCTCATGAAAATCTAAATTTAAAGAGTTTCTTTGCACAATTGTTTGACAGAAATTGTACAATCTATAATTTTGAATATTTTTGAATAATATTTATTTTCTTTAATGTTTTTGAATAATATTGTTAAGTTTCTTTAATGTTTTTGAATAATATTGTTAAGTTCAAGAAATAGAATAAAATAATTACTTTTGAGCATTGGCCAGTTTAAGTTTACCAATAATTTTGAAAAGAAAAAGAAATTATTTATTTCTTATGCGTTACGTAGTTTACCATATTTCACACATATATTTTATTTGCATAAGAGCAGTACCATTCGAATGCTAAAGTCAAGCGCATCTCTCTAACCATATAACATATATATATATATATATATATATATATATATATATATATATATGCATGTATATATATCTATATCTAACTATCTAGATACATATATATCCATCTAGATAGATGCATGTATATAACTAGATAGATGCATGTATATAACTAGATAGATGCATGTATATAGATAGATAGATAGATATTCCCTTAAAACTTGAACGATTTTCATCTAAGAGGAAATAAAAATTATTATCAGAGAGAGATAGAGAAGCTATAAAAAGATATTAACTAAACGTTTCAAAATAACCTGTAGAAAATTTCGAAAATCTCTAAAAAAAGTAACATAAAATAATTAAAATATTACCTTAAAGTAATAATATATAAAAGGATTCTTTGATTAGAGAGGATAATGGATCTTTGAAATATACAGCTGAATTTAAAACCACTCTAATAATATGAAAAAGTCCAGTTCCTAAACGTTTGCTTCATTAATAAAAGAAATGGAAGCTATCAAAATTAAATTTAGACGTTTTCATAACGATTCTCGGTTCCAAATATTACATATATTGAAGAACATATATTGAATTGTAGCATTCATCATTTAAGAATCATATGCTCAAAGTGCTGATATTATCTAAAATAAAGAAGAAAAAAAATTTATTTCAGCAAAGGTACCGAAAAGATACCTAAAATTTGAAAGGTGATGTAAAACAAAGGTGCATCGGAAGAGAACGGTACTTCAAAATTGGCTGATACATACCCACTTCTTTAAACTATGATTTGTAATCTCAGAGCTTTTATGTATAAATTTAAAACGTATGCGTTTATTTGTTAAAATATGACGCATTGTAGAATTTCGGGCACTATTTGTAATACTTTAAATATTCATTATTTGAAAACCACGTTTTCAAAACATTAAGTCCAATGGAAAGATCACATTCATAATATCTCAAAAGTGGGACTAGATAACACTACTAAATAGCTTATTGTTTATTTTTTAGTTCATTTATTTATAAAAGAAGTATCTTCATTAAGTATTGGGCAATAAATTAAAATGCTTTTATTAAGGTTTTCGTTGTGAAAGAAATTTTCACTCAGTGTTTTTTTAAATGTTTTGACTATTTCTAAAAATAATCTAGAATTTCTCCAATAAGCCTACTTTCTTATAACATGCTCATTTTGAAAGGGAAATTAGATAAAATTTCTTATCATCAAGTCCTATTTATATATTTTGCACATAAATTTATTGTACGCTTAGATATAAATTTTTGACACACACACACACAAAACAAACATTCTTTATTAAACTTAGCAAAAATTAACTTTCAGAATATATTTTAAGTACGAAAAACAAATAAAGAAATTTGGTATAAAGTTTTGGCTTTCAACAATGTTGGGGAAGTCCGAAACGATCTGTTTTTGGATCCATATATTTGTGTCTTATGCTGGATTTGAGACTGAAAGTAATTCCTACCCAAGCCATTTATTAGGCATTGTTACTCTTGCCGTTATTAACTGCGACTATTGAGAGAGGGCTGCTGTACACCACTTAACAGGGAAGAAAGTCTTTTTATTCTGCTGAAATACTTTCTGAACGATACTAAGAGGGTTTTTAATCCAGTCTTTATTACAATTGATATATATCCTCAATTATATTGTGTCATTTGGTGACTTTTTCGTTTACGTAATTGGCAGTTTCTAATTGAGATGGCGCATCTGTTTGACACATGTGCGGTAGCCATTTGTAATTTATGAGTTGAATGTCTTAGACATGCTAAAGCAAATCTGCAATGGGGGCATGTTCAACCAATAATTCTAGGTTTGGATGTACTGCCATCATTTAGTGTTCAAATTCTGATTCTACACTTCGGTGGTCATATCTTGACTTCAGTTATTTTGGGGTAGATTTGAATTGGGTATCTGCGGGTATCCAGACAACTCTCTCTTGCTGATCCAGAGAGGAGTTCCCTCTGAGGTAAGTTATGAAGCTCTTTTACTCTTATTTTTAGCTGATACTTAGGGGAGAAGGCCGCGGCAAAAGCAGTTTGTGATAAAATTCTTAATAAAGGAAATAATAAAAGAACACAGCTCAACTATCTCTGGGTATAGTTGTTGAGAAAATGAATTATATTAATCAACAAATAAATAAGTTGTTTTAAAATTGCTCTATTTCCATGTATTTCGAATTATGTACGCATTACAGATCCAACTGTGAGCGAAATTTAAATCTATCCCATTTTAAAGCATATTCATGATTGAACTACTTTCATGAAATAAACATGAAGTTTTTTGATAAGCAGTCCTAATGGAGAATATACTTATGAAATTTCTACAAACTCCTGATAGTTTTCCTTCTTAGATTATTTGAAGATTTAATGAAATGCTGCTGAGGATAATATTAAGAACAAAATGTGAAACTTCATAATAATAAACTTTGAAAAAGAATATAAGGATTAACACATCGGGAATGAAAATACAGTTTAATATTTTCTGTACATGTCACATGTAAAAAGACATATGCCATATGCAAAAACTGGTTTTTTTTGTTTGACAGTTAACTTTATTTACACTGTGCAACACTAAAAATACAATATCAAGAAGGAGTGGCCAGAAAATTATTCAAATTTCAGGTAGACGCACGTCACCGAGTTATGCGGATGATGTGAAATACACAACTCTTCAGCGCACGTTGAAAAGGAATCTGCAGAATGTTCAATTTCCGTACCATTATCTCTGCTAGGGAAATCATCGTCGAAAAATTGTTCTTGTCTCAGAAGACGCGTGTAATAGCAGAGAATGTCAGGCCGTCATCAACGGTGGCAGTTCCAGCAGACACAGGGAGCAGGGTCGTGTTCTCAGATGAGTCACGATACTGTTTCTTTAATGGTAGCCTACGTGTACGAGTGTGGCGTTGACGTGAAGACAAATCCAATACGGCAGCAATTATGAAATGCCCCACCTCGCAACAAAGCGACATCACAGCCTGGGACTCTATTGAATACGATTCCAGGTCACCTCCAGTTCATATTCATAGCACTATGATGGCCTAACGATACGAGGATGATGTGCTATGGCCGGTAACACTCCTTACCTTCAAGGGATGCCCAATGCTCTTTATCAGCAGGATAACGCCCGACTGCACACTGCTCGCATCAGCCAAAGTGCTCTGCAAGGTATACAGGTGCTTTCCTGGCCACCATTCACTCATGTTCTTTCACCAACTGAACACATTTGGTGATGTGAGTGGACGCTATTTGCACATCCTGCCACTGCCGTGTTCAGAAGAAATGTGGCAAATGGTTGATAGGGAATGGAGAGTCATTCCTCAGGGAGGCCCTCCTTACTGTCATTGACTCTGTACCTAGACGTGTAACTTCTTGTTTCGCCATCTATGATGGTCTACAACCTACCGAGCCTACGCTGCTCTCGCTCTGTATTATGCACATCATTTCGAAATAAAGATCACTTATTGTTCGTTGCTGTTTCTCTCTGTTTGTCGAGTTTCATCACTTTCTGGCCACTCCTTCTTGGGGTTGCATTTACAATGTCGCTAGTGTATATTTACAAAAAAAGGAAAAAAAAAAAGCTTTAGTTTCCGAAAATTATTATTTTTTAAATGAATGAATTAAATTAATCAACTTTTAAATGTTTTTAAATCACGACAATATTTAAACAAACTAAAGTAGAGAAAAAGCTATTTAGAGACTTTGAGGAATAATTCCAAAATTTTGACAAACAACTCCGGCGCTGTGTTTAGTTTTTTTGTATTTTGCTTTACTCTCAGGAAATTTAGATACTTTGTTCAACAACATAACGAAAACTGCATCGATTACAATACAAACCGGTAAGAATAAAATACCTTTTAAAAATATTAGTTTTTTACTGCAAAATCCAAAAAAGCTCTAACACATACACTCAAATATATAAACATATATAAGAAAGGTTATCTTTAAGTTATAATTATTGCTAAGAAATATCCGAAATATATGGATGAACTTTATCTGCATATTAATTCACCTTTATGTACATATTGTTGAAAACTACAGTTATTAAAACTGATTTATCTGCTTTCAGGAACCCGCAGCACGGAGAAGATAGTGTTCAACCTGCCGAGTTCCACAATGATGACCTTCGAAAGGGCAAGAAGAGCAGGGAGAAATGTATAACTCTGGATGATGGCTAATAGAGTTTTAAGAATAATAAAGGAAAGTTCTTATCTTGATTGTTTTTCATTAATATATACAACGATTCTCTGCATAAAAATTAAAATTTTGGTTACTTCAACCTACAGCTTCCTGAAACTAAACAAATCATCATGAATAGCTATATTTTTCAGCGTTACGTACATAAGGATTAGTTAACACGTAGAATAAATTGTATCCAGATATATCTTTATTTCTCAGCTTTCTTTACCATACTCATATGTACACACATATACAAGCAAGCAAAGCCCAGACCTACTCCTGCCATGTTTTTCAGAATGTATTAGATATATTTCTTGACACACTTAAATCTAAGTTTTAATTAAGCTTTGATATTCATTAGTATGGCATTCATAATTGATTTTTACTGTTATTAGAGAGAAATTCGTATTGATATCCAGTAAAATCTGTGGGGAAAGTGGATCCAGTTAACCTGTTATTGAGCCTGAGTCAGATAATTGATTTACTGTGATATACAATTTTATGCTTCTTCATCCATAATTTACATTAACTAAAATTTACACATTTTTTTCATTATAGTTATGACAATTTCCATTTAATTATATTGTTATCAAACATATATTTATAAATTCTAAACAATATTCTCTCTTACACACGCAAGTAAGAAAAATTAAAAATCAATCAGTCAAAAATAATATTTGATAAAAGCTAGTTTTGCAACTAGATTTTAGATAAGACTAAAAATTACTATTAAGCTTATAATTTGCAGTTGTAATAAATTTAATTTTGTAGATCAGTATTTTTATTTCGAGATGGTCTTTTATTTTTCTTTGTTTGAAAGAAACTTTGCATTTCAATTCATATGATTATATCCATGTTTAGAAATTTTTTCCCATAAATACATTTTATTACATGTCCATATACATTAATATTTATATAATTATAAACTTAGTATTTCATAAATGTATTACGAAGTGAAGTATTAATTTTACACGCCAAAAATTTATACTTCCCTTCTGTGCACATTAATAAGATAAATAATATAGAAAATTTCTCAGCGTCATTTTTGTAATATTTTTTCCAATCATTTTATTAGGAATTACAAATCTTTGATTTAAATTCCTAATAAAATGATTTTTAAATTGAATGAAATTTTAAGGCTTGTTTTGATTCAATAACGAGATGTTTGCAGTAAGTTTCGGCTTAGATGAAAAATGATAACAATATTTTATTTTGCATACAAGACTGCAAAAATAAAATAATGTTAAATAACCTAAACACCAAGTAATGATTTCATTTAAGTGTGATATATTCAAAAACATTAGAATATGTTATGAATTTTAATGAGATGTAGTTACCAAAACCCGTAATGTAATAAATAAATACATCCATGTAAAAATGAAAAGGGTTTAGAATATCGTTCCGAAAATTCTGACCGAGAAAACTGGAAAATGAGGATGAAAAAAAAAAAAAAAAAATTGTAATCCAGGAAAGTAACAGTAACAAACAATATGTTTTTCGCTAGTTATAGCAAATAACCGGTTAGAAGATTTAAAAACTGTGTGGATGGATGTAATGGAAAAGGGCAGAGACACACCATGTCTTGACAGTGGAAAAATTACTATACATTTCTTATAAAACTTAGTTTTCTGAAGCTCTTTTTATAATGTATATTGGTGACATTCTAATGTTTACAATGATTCATCAAAATTTGAATTAAATAATGTAAATCAATTTCTTTTAAAGGGGAAATGTAAATAGTATAAAATATTGTAAATAAATTATTGTTCAGTTTTTGATGGAATTGATTTAGCATAGAATGTTTTCCATCTATTATAAATTTAAAGACATGAAATTTTTTTCAATGGAATTGTAGTAATGATTAAAAAGTTGTGCGATTTCGCAGAATGTTAGAAAATTTATATTACAGGTATATCAATTTAAAAGTCAAAATGAGAAGAAATTATTTAAGCTAAATTAAACAAAATTACTAACCTTACAAATATTTTAAAAATCTGTAAATTCTGATTTGTTTTAAATATTTTTCGGGAAATATAGCACGAAACGATATAATACATCCATAAACAGACAAAAAAATGTTGGGTTGTTTTATACAAAATTTTTATTTTAAACTTCGAAAAAAAAATTCTAGAGAAATTTCATTCCAAAAGCAAAATATTTTATTGAGAAATATTTTGTTAGAAAAAACACTTACATGAACTCGTTCATATTTTAATAGGATCGCACTGGCTTTTGTTTGTTAAAATACTGATGGCGCGTAAAAATAAAATTTCACAAAAAAATTCATAATTTTTATAACTATTTCAGAAAAATTAATGGAAAACATATGAATGTTTTAAAGCTTTTAATTAAAAGAATGAACTTTACGACGGTGAAATGATTAAGTACTTGCTTTAAATCTTATGAGGATAAATGCATTCATAATAGATCCTTAGTTATAAAGAATAAAAATATGTTCTGCCGAAAGTATTACATTCAATCAAGATGCTCTTCTTTAAGATAAAAATGTAAAGTTCCTTCGTTCGAGAGGTGAAATATATCGAGATGGTGAAATCAACCATTGAATGGTGAAAAAATATCGAGAAAGTAATTTGTATTTTATTCAGGACAATACTAGAAGTTCATTAAAATTTAAAAGCATTTTGTAGGAAATATTTCTTGGTACTTCCTTTGGGATTGATCTCACAGCAATAATTATCTCCAGTCAATACACGGTTTTAAAACAATAATGATTCAATCAAATTGTTCAATTTGGCATTCAAATAACTCAAATAAAGATTAATTAGAAAGACTTGAAGAGGTAAATAGATGCGTTAGCATACACGACAGTTCAACTGACTCGGAGCAATAAGTTGCAAATGATACCGAATAATTTAATATTTAAAACATCAATATTCCTTTGTTATTTAAGTTAGTATTGTTCATAGGAATACCCCGTGTTCAAACAGACCAAAAATTAATAGCTAATGGATAACTGAAAAGGAGCAAAGTGAGGACTAACAACTGTAGAGTGTCCTCAAAGACATGAATGCAAGCAAAATTCAAATATCCAAAGAGACTGCCACGGAAAATGTTAGTTGCGAAAACTGCAAATCTTCCTGGGAGCAAGATGTTCTCTACTCATCCATTCTGAGCTCAGCTGGTCTCGGCCGTCGAAGGTGTAAAGGCCCAGGAGTTGGGGAGAACAGTTGATGGATAGCCAGGACAGCATTCGGATTGGCAACAACCCCTTTTCTCTTCTGCTGTGTTCTTCTGACGGTTACACGGGTATAAATATTAATATTGCAGGTGCGCACGCAAAATACTATTTATTTGCAGAAATTAGTTGTTCCAAGAGCCGCCTCATGATAGCGGGAGAAGGTGTATGTGAATTTTGCAGCCTCATGGCCCAGAGGCAAGAAATTTAAGGAGGGCCGCCAACGAGTTAAAAATAATTTGATCCATGAAACGGGTTTCTCTACATTGATGATCTCAGGGAATTTTTATTTCGAAAAATGTGCTCTAGAATTTAAAAATTGTAATATCTTTGTCTAATTTAAGAAGGATTTTTTTAAATCGGCAGATAAATTTCTTTAATGGAAATGAATCTCTTCGGGACATATTGTGTCAAACTTAAAAAAATAAAAGAAACTAAGTTTGTAAATCAAAACAATTATTCAAAGTCTAACATTGTAAGAAGGATAAAAAAAACTCCTAAGAAATCATAAAAAAATTACCTCTAAAATTTAATGTTTGAGCAAAAACTAATGTTACGAAAAAAATTGCAGATTAGGATTCTACTCATCACAGTTAACCAAAATTAAATGGTATGATTTAAAACTGACAGAACTAAAATAAGAGATTCTATCAAGATGTGCTTATTACTCAAGCGACGGACACAATTATTATACATTAGAATAATTATGTGTAGTGATTAAAAACAATGAGAAAGAATTAAGAGCAGTGCAAAGCAGTGACACTGTTTTTTTTCCATCTTGAGTTCAGTGATTCAATTTAAAATTTTTGGAAAATTCTTTGGAAGAAAAGAAAAACAAATCGAAAGGAATAGAAGAGAAAATATTTTTTGGTACTATAATTCTTTGAAATTTAATATTTAAAAAAATTAAAACTGGGTCCTCAAAACTTATAAAGTAATTACCAGAACATAAAAATACCAAAAAAAAAATGGTTAAATAATTATACTCTAAATTATTTTAAAATACTCAGTAAAACAATCATCAGTTGAAGTAGTAATTCACAGTATAAGACTTATAGGGAAAATTCTGTTGAGCAAAACTGATGACACAAGTTGGTTGATCAATTTTTATACACATTTTTCAAATTATTAATAGAATATAGGTCTTATTTCCGAGAAATTTTCCCCAATATTAACAATTCCTTTCCTTAAGACACGCGATTTTTATATATATTGAAAATTCCGGTTTAAAATAACGATAAATGTATGTTCACATGTTAAGCCGGCAATTCGGTGTTTAAACAGCGAAATTGTGATAACAGCTTCTCTTATTTACTCTCCACAAAATTAGATATAAAACAATTTGTATCGGTGCTTTAAACGGGACTCATAAATTTATTAAGGCAGCAAAATATTCGAAACCAGATTCTTTCAAGTAGAACATCGGCTAATCTCTTCTAATTTTGACCTTGATATCGTCATCAAGAATAAAAAGATAAACTACTTCCTAATTGATGTCTTTTTCCCTGTCTAAACTCAGGTGTTTGAATTCTCAATTAATCATGGTCGTTACTTAAGTAAATATTCGTTAAAGACTTTTCTTTGTTCGCAATTTGAGCCGCTGGGTTTTAAAAGTGAAGATTATTTCGTAACACAAGCCAATTTCGAAGGATCAATGTCGTGTTACGAAAATTAATTTTGTGTTGGGAGAGTAAAAGCTTTTCCTTTATTATCGTAAACTTTTCTCTTCTCGTAAGCTGAATGTATTGCATGCGAGGAAGTGCTTAAAAAGGGCAATAGCTCTGGTAATTAGCTTTGATATTTCTTTAATTTGGGGATAATTTTATGGCTTTAATACGAGGGGAAGGCTGATCATTATCCTCTCATGTTATTACTCCACACAAGATTTAATGACTACGTCTGCAGAAGAAGGTTACCGGAAACATCTAGATAAAACCTTTATTAAAACTAAACAATAATAATCAACATACACATGACCGCATCCCATTGGCAGATGGACTAAAAGTGAGTTAGTGCGGAACGAAAAGTGAATGTGCACACTCAACATCGTCCACACCCTTTTTATACAGTGGTAATGACATAGCCATGACATTTTAGTATATGTATAAAGGTGGCGATTTCAGAAGTGGTATGTACTGCATGCTATGAATTGCTTCAATAAGACAATATCTAGTAATTGATTTTGATATTTCTTTAATTCAAGACAATTTTATGGGCTTTAATAATTTGTCTAACGTTCCAGAGCGTGTCTTGTACGGGCAGAGAAAATATCATGTAAGCTTATTAATTGTTCGAATATTAACGACTTTATAAAGTGAATTCATAACTATACGTTTTATAATATACAAGAAAGTTAAAAATCTCATTCGAAAAATTAAAGTAAGGAATTTTCGGCGTTAGATGGTTTTTAACTGCATAGATCGAGAAAGTTGACCTTGGAGAGGCGTATCTAACCCTTGACCACTGGATCCGAAGAAAAGTTGACCAGTCGCTTTTTGCTGCGCCTTTATCAACTAGATCAAAAGAGACATTCCCGTCGGTCAAGAAACTAAGACGTTTCAACTTCTGGCTTTGTTGAAGAGATAATAATAAGAGAGAAAAATAAGTGTTGACAGCTTAAAGTATTTTAACGCTTACTTTATATTACTTTTCTTGTCACGCAAATGAAGCATTTTAGTTAGAAAGAATTTTCGGAAAATGATTGATATTCTTTTTGAAAGGGAGACTGGTATGTTAAAGCCTTAAAATGATAATCCCATTGGTTAGAAAAACAGCTACTCCGAATGTAATAAGTTGAAATTTAGCCAGAAAGTGTATAATATACAATGAAGGGATAATTTGTAAAGCACACAAAAAAGAGAGATGATCATTAAAATTATGACCAAGTATAATTGCTGGTCATTGAAATTGGCATCATATGTTAAATAACGCATAAAATATTTTTACAATTTTTTTTAAAGTTCTAAACTTTGTATTTTGGTTTTTAAATTACACCTTTTTTTCTTGAATAAATCCATATTTATTCAAAAAATTCCAACTATAAAAACTTTAAAAATGAATTATATATAACTATGTTCATTGAAACATGTTTCTTATAATATATAAATGTAAGGAAATGTAAATTTTTAAAATTTTATTCACTATCATTTCACTTGATTTTAAATCCAGAAAAATGTTAATGTTTGTTAGGGTACATATAAGGCAATTAAACATATTTCACGTATACGCATCACACATACATCCAAATGAATCTTTACAATTTTTTTAACATTAATTTTTAAAATTTTTATTTATTTGTTGCATTTTTATCCTAATTAATCTACACGTGCTTCCCCTTCCCATATTATTGTTATATATATTTGTGTTCTCAAAAAAGGCATGATGCGATTATAATTAGGTTTGCCGTCCGACCATGAGTTTTGAAACATAGGTAATGAGTTGTGCTTTTTTGCCCAATTACTAAGAGAGCCAATGTTTGCCTGGTTTCCTACTTAGTAAACATGTAGATGCGGTCATTTTATAAATACAAATATAGATGCTTTCGTTAGCTTCAGTAATTCATTTTAAGAACTGTTAGCTGCTGAATTCCGACAGATATCCTTATATTAACTTTACCGAGTCATTGTTCGATAAACAACATTTGATTATTGAACAACATTATTTAACAAATTTATAGACGGGACCTTGTCTTCTGCTGGCGAATTCTCGAATTCAAAAGAAGAATTACTATAATAGCAAACATGTCAAACAGAGTAGTAGCTTTTGCGCTTAAGAATTTCGTTTTTTGAAAATAAAACAAAAAAACTTACTAAGATTTTACTCGTAATTCCGAAATTAATATAAAATCTTAATGCTTATCTTTTACGGGCACTCAGTGTTTCATTTTCTTACGATAGGCGAGTGAATAATTTTCCCAAGGAACTCTATTTATCTTTTTTTTCCCCTTGGGGTTTATTGTCTTTAGTAAACATGGGTGACCCACCACCGGGATACCCCGGATATCCTTTATTTTTGACCCTTCTTCTTACCAATTATTTTTTACTTTTATAATCATTTTTAAAATGTCAAAATCATAGTTACACCTTATTTGACTTAACATAGCCGTATCTGGCACTTGTGCTATTAAAATCGACCATGAGTTACTTATTATTTAAAAAAATATATGTAATTTATATTTCCTAAGCAATTGGAATAATACAAAATGCAGTACACACACATGTTCCATCTCTTCATTCAAACAAAATAACGCTTCTCGAAGAATAATTGAACAGTACATAGAGCGTAATATACTTTTTGATTTAAATATTATTTCAATATGTTCTTCATTCAGATAAAATGCTCAATTTATTTGTGCGAAAAATTATTGCATGATCGCTTTTTTAATATTGTAAACGCTATTTACCTCAATGAATCGAGGTGCATAAAATGTTCTCAGACATTTAATTAATGACAAAGAGTCACGAAATTAAGTCAATATATGAAACATCCTCGCATTTTTATGTATAATCACTATCATTGTAACTGCGTGTGAACATTCTTTTTGGTTTACATCCAATATAAATGTATTTTCCTTGATTCATATAAAGTTCGAATTTTATTTTATTTGGATTTTTACAGCAATCTTTAATAGTATTATTAATTAAGATAAAGATTGTTGGTGTTGTATCTTGTCGGAAGCTGTATCATTAGGTAATTTATTCGCTTTAAATATCATTCGTTTATTTTAAATAATGTTTGGTTTGAATGTCGTTACATTTTAACAAATTTATTCCTTCGACGATGGTATATTTTTAGCGACATGATGATTAAAATCATTAATTAAATTCAGAATCTGATGTCAAGAGGTACGGCTCGAAGCAACGCTGTGGAATATTTCATCCTAAACTTATTGAACGAAAAAAATATTTAAAAGAAATCAGATTAAATTTGAAAAAAGTGCAGATACTAATTAAACAGACACATTTCTTAAAAAATCTATTGCGTGGTGTATAAATGACTGATACAATAATAAATTATTTTCATAAACTCCGTTTTTCTTGCCTATTTATTATTAATTGGCAGCTTATAATTTAATTATTGTTATATAAAATAATCTTGTATATAATAATACATTAACATAAAGATCTATGAGGATAGAATTTGAAATGAAGCTTTCTTTATTTTCAGAAATCCGAGCTAAAAATAATCAAGCTTTTCCTTCTTTGACGAACGATTTTCGAGAACCTTTACTTGAATGCTCTGATCTGGTGTAGTTATAAAAGCAGCTGGTAATTTCAGTTAAATATGTTTTACCACTATTTTCTAAAATTATCTAATTATAACGACATTTTTAATCATTTTTATTTTTGATAGGTCAATTTCAGCAATTTAGGGCTGATGATTCGGAATGTTGTTTGTTAATAAAATGTTTCGTTTTTAATTTATGTATAGGTGTGCCCCTGATTGTCGACCACTCCCAAAACTGAAATAACACCCCCGCACACATTTAACACGCAACACACTTAGCTATTTTGTAGAAAAAATAACCATTTCCCTCATTTTCTAAAAATATGTTTTCTGTTATTGTGAGTTATTAATTAAACAGATACATTATTAAATATACTTTTAACATGTATTTATGGATGTTAAAAAACTCTTCGAATTTCTGTAAAAAGTAAAATATTATACTTTATTGAATGTGTGGCACTAAACCATTCAAAAAATTCTTATAAGAAAAATACAATAAGCAAAGTTATACTCTCTACTTGTTAGTGTATAAAGGGCTTAATTCAATGTATTGGATGTCATGGTCCTTGTAGTCAATATACACTTCACAAAGGAAGCTTAACCTCTTAATAAGGCGAGGTTAAGCTTCCACTGAATGTGAAATCAGGCAATAAAGAATACGTGTTTCGTTTTGAAATTATCGAGTTGATCTTTAAACATTTTTTTACACATATTTCTTGTTTCAATTAATATTTGATGAGAAATTTTGAAAAAAAAATTAATTTTAAATTTGAGATAATACATGGTCCCAATGGACTTACAAACAAACTTGCATAGCAACAATAACACATGAATCTAACACTTTCAAAATAAGTTAAAATTGTAAGCGTAGTAATCCTCTCTATCATATAGAAAATTTTTTAATGCTGATGAATTTGAAATATATTTACAAAAAATTATAATTACAAATAAAAGAAAATTAGGGAAAAAAAGAAAGGGAGAAAAAGAAAATTTAAAAACTAAATTTAAAACGAGAAAGACAAAACTTAAAAACAAAAATAAAAAATAAATTTAAAAGAAATATTTAAAAAAATTTAAATATGGAAAATAATAAAAATTATAATTATGACACTTTAAATTATTCTTAGTAAAATTCAGAAGAAATTCTGCTTGCAAACAATTTTTTTAAAACTTATCCGAGTTAACATAAATATCCCGTATTTTAGTCAGTAGCTTAGTATTATGTAAGATTTGAATATAAATTATAATCCTAAAACTATTCAGGTTTTTTGAACCAAGTAAAAGAATTCGATAAATTTCAAAGGAGAAAAGGTTCCTTTTATCATACTTAAATATTTTGGTTAAAAAGACAACTTCATTTCACTATTTTTATTAATTTTAAAGAAACTATCATCATCAATGTTTATAAATAATCTAAAACTGTTATAATAAAAATTATCTTCATAATGTAAATAAATATTGCAAGACCATCTTGTGGTGTACATTTAATCTGTTTATATATCTTATTAAAATACATAACACACATTTTCTTTAAGACTAAGTTGTTAAATTTTTACAATAAACTGATTATTTATTTTATAAATCCTTTCGGAACATTAACAAAATCTTCTATGTCAATAATATTAAAAAACTATTCCACACGTATATATATATATATATATATATATATATATACTCACATATGTATATTAACATACAAACATATATTTGTGTGTGAGTGTATTAAAAGTATATAATTGAATGGAAATTCATAGCCATACGGAAAAGATTAATTTTAAATTCCATTAATGTAAATGTCCAAAAAATTAAGATCAAAGAAAACCAAAACAAATATCTCTGTAATTCAAGCAGTCAATTGAGGTTTAGGACAGAAAAAAGGGTTAACTAGTTTGCTATATTCCCCACTCCCAAGTTTTTACAAGATAACAGTCTGGATTTTGCTACAATAATAACCGAAAGAAACGTTGCTGCACTTACTAATGAATATCAAAGCATAATGAAAATTTAATTTTAACCATCATGTGTTGCTAATCTAATACACACTTGAAAAACATGACTGCAGCACGTTCGCACTTATGGAGAAAGAGAGTTTTTAATTAAAAAAAAAGTTAAAAATTACAAATTTATTTAAATTAAACCGTAGCAAATTATTAAAATTAATGTAGTGTTTAATCTTCAAAAGGAACAAAAACTGTATTCATTATGCAATATAATGTTCAAATGTGTTTGTAATGTAGTATTACAAAGCAGGACTATCTATTTACAGGAATAGAAAAAAAATAGTAGTTTTTGTGTCGAAACAATATTTATAGAATTTTAAAAAATTACTTCTTGCTATCTCATTGAATTTTTTTTTTTAAAGTAGAAATAATATTTACAGAATTTTAAGAAATTACTTCCTTCTCTCATAACTTTCCACGATGAAGATGGATTCTTAAAAAATTAGTAGGGCAATTATAATCTCTACAATTGTGACATTGGGCTATTCGAGGTTTCTCTTCACTAACCATAGGGACTTTTAATTAAGATTGACTGCTTTTGCTAAACAACCTTTGTCCAACCAAAAATGAAACGTGAATATGTAGATAGAAAGCAGGTAGAAATGAAGTGAAGAGGAAGAGTTAGGAAATATATATACTCCGACTGAAAGTCGCGATAGAGAGGCTGAAGGAGAAGTGGAAAGAGAGGTTGAAGGAGGAGTTGAAAGAGGTGGAAAGAGAGGTTGAAGTGGATGATTAGAGTAAAAGTGGCGTGATTTAAGAGATTTGGTTATTCCAGTTTTTAACAGTTGATCCAGAGTCTGAGTTGCAGTCGAGGAAGGATTCCTGGTAAGAGTCTGTTAGGTTACTATTGGTGGGTTGAATTAGGTTAGCAGAATTCTTCCCCGGGAGAGCATAAATAATTGTTATTACATTAATTAGAAGTTAATAAATTCCGTAAATATTGTTCTAGTGTCTTTTGATTGATTATTATGTCTTAGTGTTTAATAATTGAGTTAGCTATGGCACAAGAGGCAGCCCGGAACGGGCAGGCGTCACACAATGATTAAGGAATTTTCAAGATTTTTTTAAAATTTTGACTGATTTTGAGTTATTGAATTATTAGTAAAAAGTAAATAATTTTTGATATTATTTCTGTAAATACATTTATGAATATTACATTTCCAAAACGGAATTTCGATAACTTGAAAAAATAAAAGGTATCTCTTTTGTTATAAATATCACTGTATTATTTGTATTCTTTATTTTGTAATTATATATTTAGGAAAATTAGCTTGATTATTATTGTCCTTTTTATGGAATAAATTTATATAAATAACAAGATTGAGTTTACAACTACACACACATATATAAAATCCAATATGGCCGTTTTCTTGTCGAGCTTTTATTACTTTATCACGCATGAAAGAAAAATAAATAATGATTAAACATAAATTCTGAAAAAGACATATTAGTTTCCCTCGCATCATCCTAAATAAATAAAATCTCAGATCCCGTCTAATCGTAACACTCTCCCGGAAGATTTATTCGTACAAACCCTGAGAGGTAACGTCGAAAAAATCATTAATGTTAATGGATGATTTTTGCAGCTATCCCGCACCAAAAATTGAATTTCGTCTCAGTTCCCCCCTCTCGGAAAGATATGATAGCAAACTTTTAAGTTGTTACCGCCTTTGTCTTCAATTCTAATTTGTTGAGACATATTTGGACCGTTAATCATGCCCATCGACATAACTAATGGATAATCGTCCAAAAACCACGGAAGAGGGACATTATTTATCATGATAATACCTACTGAGCATCGCGCTATTGAAAAATGTTAAGATCTAGTTTATCGCTGGTGGAACTTTAAAACAATGTCAAACCGTTTACAGTGAGGGAGGATTAATGTCGTTGGAAAAGTGCTTTTACTTTAGATACAGGTTTATCAATGAAATGTGATAGATCTGAAAGGGCCATTTTTTTTTTTTATCTGTGGAAAGTAATTTCACGAGAGAAAAAAAGATGGTGATTAATTGCATCGTAAAGTGCTCTGATTTGTCATATAATGGTTATTTCGCATGCTAACATTTTAAAATAGATTCTATTTGGAGAGGTTGCTCTAAAGTATTATTAAAACCGTAGACAAGTTTGAGTCTTAGTTATATTAGCTAATTAGGGGGAAAAAGAGAGAAAAAGGAAACTCGGTTTCTACATTTTGCATTAATTTTTATGCAGATGATGTTGAAAAATAGAAGAGAGGGATGTGTGTTATTAACATCCGGTTTCAATTGAGTTTTTTTTTGTCAGATCTGTAACACTATTGAACCTTTACATAAACTTAATATTACATAATATATCTGAATTATGTTTTGTATATTGAACATGCGAATACGTAATATACTTGATATTTTGATACTTGATATTAAGAATCGATCACGAGTAATCTAATATATGACCACCTTAACGACTTTTCTCGATTGTCTCCGGAACTAATGATGTCTCTAGAACAAATGGAATTAGGATAATAGGCATTTAGACTAACCAGTTCTTCTTCGCATATTTCAGCAAAGAACTGGTTTTCGTAACGGGAAAAACCTTTTTTTTAGAAAATTCGTTAACAATTCTAATTAAATTGCTTGATTAATTTAAGGATCGTTATTCCTTACCTTTGAACCATTAGCAGTGATTCCAAATATGTTCAGCTGCTATGAAAATTGAGGAAATAATAAAGGGTGTTACATTTTTTACCGACTGAATACGCTTAAAATAAGACAAAGCAACAACAACAAAATCTGGGATATAAAAAAGAAAAACTGGTTTTTCGTAAAAATAACAATATGCAGAGAGTTTTTTTTTTTTTTTTTATATAAAAATGAATAAGACATGTATAAATCCAAAATAATTAAATCTGAAAAGCAAATAAAATATTTTTATAAAATTAAAGATTGCCAATAACTTTGTTTAGTTTCAAGTTTCGGAAATAATGATTTGGTATTTTATTACAATAACTTAAAACATTTTTATACAGTTTTTAATATATATTTATTTAAATCAACTATTTTAAGTACAAGATATTTCCTCTTCCACTTTATACAAATACAAAATTTTAAGTCATTTCATAAAAGTTAAGAAACAAAGTTTAGATTTCGCTATGTACTATTAAAAACAACCTCATGTATGAGTGAATAACCTAATCTCCTGGCCCTCAGCAATACCGAATATCCCAATGTCCTCGTATAAACGATTTGTTAATTTTCTATACAAAAACAACAAACTTGAAAACAATTATTTTGGGGCAAATGGTGAAAAGAACTTGTGGCGTATGGTAGAACGTTTTGAACTTAAAATTACAACATATTTTCAAAATGTTCAATCTATCTAGGAGACAAAACTGAACTTATTTGAGAAACGCGTTTGAATATACTGATGGTGACTTCCTGTATTCTTTGAGTAATACGAATATTTTGAGACTATTTATTGATTGTGGATTACTTTCATGAAATTTCTTCTTTAAATTTTCCCAACAAAAAAAGTCAAGGAATGTCCAGATCAGAGCAACGAGGCTCTCGGTTCAAAGGAAACAGTGCAATATGTCCTACGAGCAATGAAACCATAGACATGTTTCAAGATTTTTCCTCCACTAACTGAGCTTACATAATTCATCTAAATAAGAAAAGAAATTTCATGAGTATGCATGTAAAATTTCAACTGATGGTTCAAAACTTGTGAAAGATTAGTTCATTAAATAAGAAAATTTAAATAAATGTAACAAATTACATTCAAGATTAATCCAACCTGCAATTCAGAGCAGTTATACATTTGTATTTGAATGTTTCTAAAATTGGAACTTCTCCAAGTTTTCTAGAGTAGATTTTAACTACTTGTAATTCTCTTGCATTTCGAATAACTCGCTTCTAAAACGTTATTTTGTTTAAGTTTGTCTTAAGAACAAGTATCTTTTAAAAATCTGTTTAATTGACAAATAAAATGAAAAGAAATGAAATGAATACATTACTTTTTTAGTTTACGATGCACTAAATAATTTAATTTTTCAACGAAGTCATTAAATTCGCGTAACACATAATTTTTATCCCAGAAATTAAATTTTTCGCTCAGTTGTACTCACCGAATTAATGTTGTAAACTGTACCTAAATGTATTTTGATACATTTTAATATATTTATCTCTTCTTATAGAATATTTTTAAAAGCGTTCTTATTTTAAGCTTCTAAGTACGTTTTCAATCCTTTAAGAGAAACGTGTTGAAAGGGAAACGTAAATAAAATAAAATTAATGTTCCCTGCAAAAGTGTCGCACTAATTTGCTTAGTAATTCTAAAGATTTTTTCCCTTGTTAAATGACATGTTTTGTTTTTAAAAACATATGTTATTCAAATAATTTTTGAACAAAATATGAAAACTACGAATATTAGAACTTTTTAAACTTTTAGAACTTTTCAGAATTAACTTTTTAACTTTAAACTTTTAGAACTTTTCAGAAATTAGAACTTTTCAGTAAATTATATTGAATAAAGCTATACGCTTTATTCAATATAATTTACTGAATCGATTCTTTGCTTCACTTTGAATTTCTCGGCAACCAATTCCTAGATCAAATTTCAGTTAAAAGCAAGATTAACGAACAAATTTTGCTTATTTGAGTAGGCTGAAATGAAAAGAAATTTCATTGAAGAGTTTTTGATTTAGCTTATGCATGGGCTAAAAATTATTATAAATAATTGCGGAAACATTAACACAAAAAAGCATCACGTTAGAAGTAAAGATTTTTCTCAATATGATGCTGTTATAAAAAAATTTCAATCTCGTGTGGGTGTATATAAGTAAAATTATTTAAAAAAGAGGAGATAAAAGTGAATGACACTATATTCACAAATAATCAGGACAGGACGAATACATGTAGCAAAATTTGTACACATTAACAACACAAACAGGAAATTTAGTACTTTTACGTACTAATGACACAAGAGGAACAAATACGTCACTTGTACAGATAAGCATCACAAACACATACAAAACAGTTCTAGAATAACAATCACACAACACACTTCTTAATGACGTTCAACCCACCAGCTTACTAGTCCACACAACAGACATTTCTTTCTTTGTAATACAGGGTGATTATAATTTAAATTAAAGTTTCAAAACGCTGTAAGGAAAGAACGACTGATCAGAATGACGTCAAATTTGAACGGAATATTATTGAAGAAGGAGGAAAATGTATAGCATAAGAAAAAAAAATTCAAAATTTTAGCAACAGATGGCGCTGTAAGCATCATAATTTAAAAGGGTTCGATTACAAATGACAAATGAATCGTAAAACAACGACCAAGGTGTAAGTTACACGTTAAACCAACTGTACTGTTCAGTGTGCATGACTGCACAGGTGTGGTATTGTTGGTCACGTAAGCTCATCCACCTCGGCACGGTCATATCACATCGGATGGGAAAAATCTGTTTTTAATTGTCCTGAGGCCAAAAACCGCATAAAAAGCATCCATCAAATCAGTTTTTAAACTTCGCGAGATTGGCGCAAAACATGTTCAATTGGCTGTCCACCGTTATGTGCAACAAGATGAAATCGAGAAACAGCATGTTCCACAACTGATCGAAGTGTCTCCGAGGTCACGTTCAGAATGTGTTGCGCAATGCGTGCTTTCAGTTCAGTTAAGTGTGCAATCGGAGCACTGAACACAGCATCTTCCAGATAGCCCCGCAGCCAGATGTCCCACGGATTAAGATCAGGTGATCGGGGCGGCTAAGCTGTAGGGAAATGACGGCTGATAATTCTAGCATTTCCGAAATGCAATCTCAGTAGCTGCTTCACTGGATTTGCAATGTGCGGAGGAGCACCATCTTGTTTAAAAACGAACCCATCCGCACATCCACGCTGTTGAAGATCTGGAATGATGTGATTGCGCAAAAGACAATGCCTTTTTTTAATACCCTTGAGTGTCCGGAACTTCTGCAGAGTTACTGGTGCGCAGTCATTGTTCTTGTAAAAAAGGTTTACAAGCAGAGTGTGGTCCTTCAGTGAGGCAGTCATGGCTAACTTCTCAGACGTAAAACGAGGTAAAGCCGTGTATCCGGCGTTTTTATAACAACTGAAATGAGCCGTACGCAAACACAAGTATTTTTATTTAAATATTCTGACACTGTAAGCGCCATCTGTTGCTAAAATTTGGAACTATTTTTTTTTCTTATGCCATACGTTTTCCCTCTTCTTCAATAATATTCCGTTCAAATTTGACGTCATTCTGACTAGTCGTTCTTTTTTTTTTTACAGCGTTTTGAAACTTTAACTTTAATTATAATCACCCTGTACTTCGTACAGACTCCCCCATCTTTCGGCAGATACACTCGTCTATCAAGAATTCTTCGGTTGATCCACTCAGTCAATGACGACCGATTCACTCCGGCTTTACATCTCTCCGTATTTATCGCCACTCTGGTCAAGTGTGATGTCACTGGGAAAATTCAGGAAAAGTTCTTAGTTTTCCTCCCTTTTACAAGATGCCAGTCGCCAAATTGCCAAAAGGACCGCTAAATTTATCGCCAAGATTAAGGGCTCATTGCTTAAGCTTTTCTTAATTGATTGACGCAATCTATGTAAATGTCTCTTTTCCCTTACAAGAGAAACATTGCAGGGAAGCATTGTCTCGATTTCGTAACACTACACTTTCCAATAAAGGTATTTTCCTTTAAAACTATTTAGCTGCCCTAAAGATATCACATATTTTTTGTTAACATTTTTTCTGAGGCGCAATTTGTTAATGAAACTAATTATTTTAGTGAGACACGCGTTTAATAACACTACGCCACATGCAACACAAATTTTCCGGAATTTATGATGATTTTCATAAAATCAACTACATTGATTGAATGAATGATATCCTATTTTTTCTATTACAGCAAAGTTTTCATAAAATGTAAATATGTAAAATTATAACTGTAAAAATGTAAATTTTCATAATGTGTAAAATTATTAGTAAAACTACTCTGAAAAATAACAGAATAGTGAATGAAATTATTCATATTAATATTTAATGCAAAACAAAATAATAGAGATATAATGTAGAGCAAAAAATTTTAATTTTAGTTTTAAGTAAATCAGTAGAAGAGCACTGCTATTTCAGTAATTTAAGGACTACACTCAACTTGTATTAGCAGTACTTGCATTTACTTGTATTCCCTCATTTTCAGCTGTGTAGTTCAAGAGATAAAATCAAAATTTACTATTTTTATTTTAATTATTGTATTCATTTCTTAAACACTGTAAGTTTATTAATGCATTTAATGAAAGATATTTTTATTTTATATATTTAAAGGAGGTTTTATTTAAACTTTTAAAAAAATGATGTTTACTATCATAAAAAATTCTCACTGGTAGAAAATATGCATTTTATTTTCAAAATTAGCTCATCAAATTTTATCTAAACATACAATATTGCATGAATCCAAAATTTAAAAAAAACTAATCAGTTTAATGCGGGGAATCTGTTCAATCTCTCATATTTTGCTTTAATTACAAACTATAATTTTCCACAGATCAACTACCGAATGATGGAATTCTGAAAGCGTTTCCGACATCTCATGATTTCAACTACCATTGCATGATAGGTCCTTTGAACTGCCTCCGGGTATGATTGCACCACGTGATCAAGGCTCCTACTCTACATTTAGAAATTTTATCCGAATTCTAGCAGTTGGAAGTTTCACAGAAATGGAATTGAAACTCCAAGATTGGTGATGCCAATGCTATTTCATTTTCGACTTTGCAATGCTGTATTTTCATACGTTCAGTTTTGAACCAAAAGAACTTCCTTTTTTCTTTTTTTTTTAAAAAAGAAACTTTTATTTATAATCTACCATTTGATTTTATACATAAAATTTCCTGCAATCAAAGAAAAAATATAATTTAAAAATTTCTGAACGTTATGTAATAGAATATTATTCTACAGTTATAAGAGTGATTAAAGAAAAACATTTGAAATCACACATGATAAGCTTAGTTTTCAATTATTTTCTTAGAATCATATTTTTATAGAAAAAAAAATTGTAATTGAAGTATAGAATTTCACGCGATCTAAATTATGTTTTTTCCAACAGGATTTATAGATGAACTATTTACAGAAACGATTATGAAGTTTTTGAAAGTAATTCAAAAGTTTAGATTTGAATTTGTTTTTTATGTATAAGAAAATTAGGGTATTTTTATTCTCTTTTCAAGCATCATAAGTATTCGTTTTGCTTCTGTAGTGGAGAGGGAAAAGATTAATTAAAAACTGTCTGACAACCCTTTTTATGTATGATACACTTTTGTCCCAACATGTTTTTCATAAATGTGTAGGACAAGATTAACTGTTTAGGGTAAAACATTTTTTATTCTTCTAAGAATCTTTTACTAATGTGTCGCGCATATAGACAATTTAACATAAATATGTTTTAATTTGTGAATAAAGATTAGACCAGTGTTTCACAACCGGTGGTTCGCGAACCACCAGGGGTTTGGGAGGTGTATAAAAGGATTCGCGACAGTGATATTGTAATGGTGAAATTTCGAACCGCTATTGTAAGGGAAAATGAAATAATAAATTTAGATGCATTATTAACTGAAAAATAAATATATGAGGTAAATATAAAAATAAATATTTAAAACTATTGTTTTAAAGTTATAAAATAAAAAATTAAAATAAATAAGATTAATAATACAAATATTAAGATACGCATTATCGCATTGTAACTGGCTATATGGATGGTGTGGAAAGTAGTGAAGACTACGGATTAATTTTAAAAGAGGGTTTCTAAGGCATTATTGCCATTCATATTTGAAATGTTCATACTTACTATGAATACATCAATATCTGAAATACTTGACTTTGTGCCTGGTTTGAGCATCTTTCGGAAAAGGATTTGCATTTGATTGTCAAATTAATGGATAGTTCACAATTTAATCAAAATTGGAAATTATTAATATGAACCTATTAATAATATCCACTTTTGAATATTATTAACAAGAATGACTAAATCATAGAGAAACGTCCTGTTCTGTTGTTATTTAAAAAGTTGACCATCAAGCTGAGGCGAAGACAAAAGTTGAGAACGGCTTAGCGATCAACAGAGTGGACATTAGATTCGTCATCATCGACAATAAGATACGAATTCCGATGGATACAATATTCCCATTTGTTGATATTAGGAGAAGTGGTTGAATAATGACAAAACACTCAGCGTCAAGAAGTTAACGGTGGAGATAGAGTAATTACAAAGCATAAGGGGGCAGCCATTGGCTCTCGGATTAACAGATTTCTCAATATCAACGATCTAATTCACAACTGAGACACAGGACCAAAACAACCATGACATCCATACGCGATTTCGAAAATGATGTTCGAGTTCATATCACCAAGTGCGTCCTGCTCCTATGGAAAATAAAAAATGCTTTTGAGAGAGATTGTTTATTAACGGCGCACTGGAAGCAACACGAAAGCTATTGGAGACGGACCTCGTCATTTTGAACCTCGATCAAGTGACGAGGATGACATAGGAACTGACACCTTACTCCACAAATTTCCACACCATGCCAACGGGAGTACTCGTGATCTCGACAGATTTAACGCATCAGCCTTACCACGTGGCGGATTTTAGTGGCATCAGGGCCTGAATTCACGGCTCGATGAAAGCAGCTGGCCACGAGTCCGAGACCAGGACCATTAGGCTACCGAGGCCACAAATGCCTTTGCAGTGTTTCTAAGTTTGTTCAAACTTTATTCTTTATGACTGGCAGATTATTGTTTTGAATTATGAATTATGTTTCTAATTGAGCCCTGAGAACCAGTTAAAATACACTCTATAACAAAAAGAAAAAAAAAGAAAAAAAAACGACGCATCAAAAAGGAATTGTCCGACAAAAATTGGCGGATAGAAAAATTATGTACACAATAGAAAATGGTAAGAATTTCAAAAAACTTTAATGATTTATTTCAGAGTTACATAGTTACAAAATAACGAGCTCAATAAGGTGTTGACCCACCTCTAGCCTGGATGCAAGCTGACACACGACGTGGCATAGAGTGATGATGCTTCCTGATGGTCTCTTGCGGTATTTCTAGCCAAACTTTCTCCATTTGTCAGGCTAGGTCATCAATATTCCCTGGTAGATGCAGACTTCCCATCATATCCTTGACCTGCTAGATTGGAGAGAAATCTGGCTGGCCAAGGAAATGTTTGACAAGCTGTATGACAGTTATAACAACACGTACCGAATGTGGTCTGGCATTATTTTGCTGAAAAATAAGGCCAGGGTACTGAAAAAGGAATAGTAGCAAAAAATCTGTGCTGTAAGAGTGTCAACGTACCGCTCTGCTGTTAGTGTGCCTCTAATGACGACCGAAGGGATCCGGTTCGCAAGGGAAATGACACTCCAGACCATAATTCCTGGTTGAGGGCCGATGTGGCGTACAATAGTGAAAGCAGGATCGGAAGGCTGCCCTGTGCGTCTCCGATGATCGTCAGGACACAGTTGGAAGCAGTATTAGTTGCTAAACCCTATACGTTCCCAGTCAGCATAATTCTAACTTAATCGAGCCAAACAATACAGTAATTTTGCTCAACAGTGTGCAGGCATGAGTGGCAGGTGGCGTAGCAGTCGGTACGAGTGTAGATTTCGCTCTATCAGCCGCCTGTGAATGGTCATGGTGGACACTCTTGCGCAGGTTGTACGTCTGATGGTTGATAACGATTAATCAGGCGTTGTGACACTTGATCTGACAATCACTCTCGATCATCTGTGGCCCTAGATGGACCGCTATCATCATGACGCAGAAATCTGACATTGTCCACCCATTCTTGCCAGCATCTTCTAATCGTCGTATCGCTTCGATCCATATGACGAGCAATTCTCCGATTGGCCCAACCTGTCTCTGTCAATACAATGATATGACCTCTTTCAAACTCTGACAGTTGCTCGTAAGGGGCTCGAATCCTACGGCGAAGCATTTTTTCAGTCGTTGAAAGTTATCTTAAATCGCAATGCAATAGAAAATTTTACAATCAGAATCGCTTCTTATATACACCTACTGAGTGCGCAGTTACGATGCGCTGTAGCTCCCGCTATTCATTCATTGGTCACCAAAATTTAATCATTTGCATGTTTGGTCAAAATGTATTTGCATACGAAATTTTATTACAATCGGGCAGCTCCTTCTTGGTGCGTTTTTTTTTGTTGTTTTAAAGTGTATGTTTTGATAAGTCCAGGACAGCGGTGGACTTCAAATCTGTCTACCACACAGTCCAATAACCTGCATCATGATCTGGGGGTACTATTTTGGACACTTGGACTCGTTTAGCTGTCATCCATGACACTCTTACAGCATGATGATGAACACTCGATGCTCAACTCTTTTACGTGGATTATTTTCTATTGAATACCTTCATGCTTGTCATATAGTTACTTTTCTGCTCATCTATATTCCAGAGACCACAAAAATGTGCTCCGAAAGAGCATCTTTTTTTTAGATCTGGGGAATTGGCGCCTCTGTTTATTTCATGATCTAGCGATCTAACTTGAATATCAAAAGAGCCTTTGGAAGAGTATCTTGCAGGGGGACATTTGCCAAATGTAGGAACCAATGTGAAACAGGTAACAACTTGCATAAAGGTGAGACACGAGTTAATGTCTTATGGACTGGTTATCTAAATGTCGCTACACCTTTTGAATGAAACAAAAAAGTGAAATTTTAATAACTTTTTCCTGTATATATGCATTCCATTTGTTTTTGAGTATTCTTATAGTTCCTTTTAGATATATTTCTTTTATCAAAGAGTGTACGTATTATTAATGTACATCAAAATGTAAACTTTCTTTACATTGGTTTAATTTTGGATCTGAATAATTTCGGAATGTGGCTATATTCATTTATTTACAATTCAATAAAACTTTGGAAGTATATATGTATAATTTTATTCATACGAATATATGTATAATTTTTTTGTATTTAGTATATATGTCTTAATTTTTAAATATTGAATATTAAGAATGTTTGCTTATCTCCCGTCATAGATATTAATTATTCCTATTTTTTTTTTAAAAAAAGTAATGTAAATTTGATCCGATATAAAAATATTTGCAATAAACTTCTAATGATTGAGTAAAAGATACCTCGAAAACACACCCATTTGCTTTTATTTTTTTGAATGCAGTATCTTAAAAAAGGAAGCATTGAAAGAACTAGTTAGTACTTTATTTGTTCTTTGCCTTTTCCCAGTACGCCTTTTATAAAAATCAATTTTGATAAACCTAAAAGTACATTCGTGTAATAATAAAAATAGTTATAAAATTCTGATGTATTTTGCCTTCGGCTGTATAAGAGTCTTAGTTTTACGAGTTGAAGGAAGTTTATTTTACTTAAAACCTTTTTGAAGTACTGGATAGCGAATTTCCAAAGTTTTTAAAGAACTGTTCTTATGAAATTGGAGAAAACTTGAAAGGTAAGTGAAAACTAGTGCATTTCAACACTACTTTAAAAAATTCAAAAGAGAAAAAAAAGTAAACAAATGGAACTATGCGAAGATTTATATATATATATATATATATATATATATATATATATATATATATATGATATGCTTTCAGGTAATTAATTCAGAAATGTAATTTTTTTATTTGTTAGTTCGTTTTTGAAAAATGAATAGAGTTTTATCGTTCCTGAGCACTCGAATAACAAAAGTAGGAGTGTTATTTCACTCTTCGCTTTCTATTTTAGATTTCAATGCATGCTAATTTCAGCTAATACTGACTATTATATTAAAAATGAATTTTTAGGTTTCTGAAAGCAATTAAAAGGAGATAGTTTCTGGTAACAAAATTAAAACTCAGTTTTAGTTTTCTTAAATTTTATAAAAGCTGTAAAAGCTATATCATTATTAATATTAAAATCTCATTAAAATTATTAAACTAGTCAGGGATATCAAAAATCCAGATTAACCGAGGAATGTGGAGAATATGAAATAAAATAAAACATACTTACAGAAAATATCTTTACAGCGCACAAATAGAGTTTTAACTATATTTACAGAATATATAAGTGTTTATTTTGTGAAGAATAAAGGAGGTCTTAAAGCTGTTTTATTGCATTTTCAATTTAGACATTATAGCACCCAATGCCATTTGTCACTGGTGATAAGTGGTTCAAGTAAGGTCTTATTGACTTTGCACACAGAGTATTTGTAAAGTTACCCTAACTTTTTTCCTTTCAAACTTTCATATATCAATAAGAAAATTTTGGTAAAGAAAACGAGGGTATAAACATTAAACGCTATTATCGAATTCTGTACATGCCTTCTTAAATTTAAAAAAAAATATTTGCGCATACTGATCTGTGTTTTCCAGATATCCATGAAATCTGACTTAACGATGTTCTATTGTATATTAAATTAGAACTTGTGAATGGAAGAAATATTTGAAAATTAATTTAAAAAAAATAAACGCTATTACTTTTCAATATTGTTCATTACTTTAAAAATATTTCTGAATTAAAATTAGCTTAAAAAATTTAAAAAAAAATGACATATTTTTTGTTTATACGAAAAATTATGGCAAATAATAAGCGTTGTTAATCATTTTTACGTTTACAGGAGGAGAATAAATAAGCTCTTATTAATATACGAATTTTTAAAACGAATGACCAATATTTACATTAGATTTTGTTAAAAAAATTAAAAAAAATTTTTTACAATGTACCTGAAAAAAGATCTTAATGCGATTCAATCCTACTTTCCTATAAAAAAATATGACTTTTTTTACGCAAAAAGATTAATTGTTTTTTTTAAAAAAAATATTAGCATAAAAAGCTGATATTTATCATTAAGAATTTACTTTATATTTTCAACAAAAATATTAAAAATTCAACGATTTGTCTGAACAATTGATATACTTACACGAAATTGTTTTTTGTAAATCTAATCATATGGATATATTTATTCATATTAAATATGAATTTGACGTGTGAAGTAAGAATATTTGATTTTGACAAATCATCAATAAATTTACTACCTCAAACATTTATTTTACCGTAATAAATAAATTCTATTAAAGGTAAATTACTTTTAAGAAAACAGGAAGGGAACTCAATGAACACACAAAAAAAAAACGTCACAACACAAAATACTTAATAATTTTTCTTATTATTATAATATCGGAAAATTTTTGCATGTTAATCAGCGTATTAACCACTTTTAATTTACCGTCAGAATTTACCATTTTAAATTTAATTCAGAAAAAAATCATTTTACAACAGTTTTTAAAAAAATGCTTTCATTTCTGCTATTGAATTCAATAAGAAAATCTTGAAAGCATTTGCAATTCAATTCACATCAAATTCAATGTATTTTACCAAATTGTATATTCCGATATAAAAAAGGCGATTCAAACTGTTTAAGCACCACAAAGAAATATTTCAAGAATATATGAAAACTACAGTTCAAAATTTTGTCCCAAATGTTGCAAATTTGTTATTTTCAGGACTAATTGCCATTCGATTTTTACTCTTATCTTTTCACAGATATGATTTGAAATTCCAAATATTTTCTAAAGATGTTCCTCGAATATATCCGTAATCGATGCCGTTTGATATTGTAGAGCCATTTTTCCCCCTGGATATAATGGAAATTTGTCATCCTACGTATTTTCATTTCCATCGGTATTCCTTTGCACTTAGGGGCAAAATAAAGATAAGGCGGAAATTCTCGTTAAGCACAAATGGATTTCATTTCTCCGAGGTACGATAAATTTCCTTTTGTGTGCGCGATTCCCTTTTTACTCGCGTTTCTTTTTTCCTTTAAAATTCGATTTCAACGACTGGCAAAATGTTTCAACTGTTTTAAAATAAGGAGAAAGTGAGAATTCCGCGGACGGAATTTAAATTCACTGCCATTGATTCGCTGAGAAGTGAAGTGAAATAAATTCTTGTCAGGGCGAAAATGGCACGCATGGGAAAATTCTAACAACACAGCCGCGGGATGGTGCAAAAATCAGTGCAAATGCTGTAGAAAAAGAGAGGGAAATGTGAAGAAACGACTTTGCTTTGAATGATGGTTATTTTTAACAGTGAAAAATCCCTCGTTCAAATTAACATCTCCATCTGGTATGATCGAATTTTTCGAAACGATAACAATTTTAGACATTTAATTGGAATTTTAGGCATCGTAGAAAATTAATAAAAATGAACGCAGGAGAAACTTATAACGATGTAGAAAAAATACACATATACTAGTAGAGTAAATAATAAAAAATAAAGGAAGATAAATAAAAATATAAGGTTAAAAAAAAGTACATAAAACAATCAATACGGACATTTAAGTTCCATTTTCTCGCTATCAGTGAAATCAATTTTTAATTTTGTTGTTTCATCACAACATTGCTGGTGTATTACTGCTGTTACGCGTTTTACAACACAGAGTTATTCAAAATTATTCAATTCTTTCACTGGCACTTGTGTCATATATAATTAAGGTTAATAACATAAAACTAGAAATAGACATTTTTAAACAAAATGAGGCACATATGCCCTCTGTGTGAAAACAAAAGAACCTTTTTTAGTTAGTAACATCGGATAATTTTTGAATGTTGTTCAGTTTTCCATAATTAAAATTCTAAGCCTTGATTTTTAGAATCTGAAAATAAGCAAAAACTTACATTTTCTGAAAGCTATTTTTATTTCGAATTGTAAATTGACCTTTCTTCCTCCGTAAATTCTAGAGAATTTTGTTCTCGATATATATTTTAAGACATGTAAAGTACAGGTTTATTCAAAATGATTCATCCGATTTCAAAATGCTAAATTTTCATAAATAAATGACACAGAATAATAATTAGTGAGTGAGTGAGTGAATGTAAAGTTTATTGGCGCAAGAACCAGATATGGCTATGGAGCGACAAACAAGATTAAACTGTGATCTAGACGTGAAGTTGAAAAAAAAAGATAAAAACTGGTTGACAAGAAGGAGGAACGAAAATAGAGAAGGATCGCTAGGGTATCCCGGGAGTGCGTTACCCGTGTTTACCAATGACAGTAAACCGCATGGAAAAGAAAAAGATCATTAAGGTGCCTCGGCAGAATAATAATTAATACACGAAAGCAAAGGAAAACTGGGAAAGTTTTCTTAACAAGTGTTCGGCATAATTTCCTTTTATTACTTATCGATTAGATAAGTAGATTCCTTCTAAACAAGTTGTAAGGTGTTAGTGGTAATGGATTTTAGCAGCAGAAATCCGTTGCTAAGTTCACATAAATTTGTGGATAATGGTGGCTCATACACTTTATCTTTCACAAAACCCCAAAGGAAGAAATCGTATGAGGTGACTCAGTTAAACAGCTGTGCAACATCAAGTCATCTGATCTGCTGCGACCAATCCAACTGCTAGGTGGCTTTTTCGAAAGCTTCTAAAACAGCTTTCGTGAAATAGCCTCAAGAAGAACACACGAGGGCAATTTATTTTTCACAGTTTAACATTTTTATATTTTCCCTTTGTATTTGCGTGTTACTTATCATTTTGTGTCTTTATTTTTGAAAATGTGGAATTTTGAATTCGGATGAATCATTTCGAATAACCATGTATTTAGTACGAAAGGTTATGGAGATTACCGATTGCGAATTAAAACTCTTACACATAGTGCGATATTTTTTTTTTTCTTTTTCTTTTTTACTTCCTAACTAAATACTGGAGTATTGAGTAGTGTTCATATGAACAAAAGGACAACTCAGTATCTTTAACAAAACAATAATATTTATTTACGACTCGGAGCTCTTTTTGTCCCAACCTCTGCGGCTCTTTCAACACATTAGCAGTCCCTCTTCTATACAAAGGAGGGATTATCACAATTTTTCCTCGCCAACAGGCGTCATTTCTATTACACAGAGCTTTTTGCATAAAGTTTCAAAGCACTACGCTGGACAAAAACCTGTTGTCGAATATTTTCTTTTCAATAGCCTTACGAATATTCAAATATGAAACGATTTAATATGATATTATTTTGAATTTCACTTTTGTTTTTATTTATTTATGATTTTATTTTGTTCTATCAAATCTACATTTTCTCACGTTTTTTTCTGAAGTTTATGCCTGTAGATACTAATTAATACAGTAAAGATCAGCCTAGATCTTTAACCAGTTTTTTTAAATCTTTAACTAATCAATAATATAAACAAATTAAATATGTTGAGTGGTGTTTACTTAACTCGACTACATCTGCAAAAAAAAAAATATTTACTTGCAAACTGAAAACAGTAGATATCTAATAATGGGATCCGATTCAGGCAGAAGTGCTCTGAATATCTTCTGTATTATTATAGTGATCCTATGATAGCCTCTAATTCCTCTGTCACCTCTTATGCTTTTTCGCTTGTCATCTTAAATAGTAAGGCTCATTTACATTTAACATTGTTATTTCATGAGGCGAGACCCTCATATCCAACATCGGATTAAAGCAGTCTCAGATAGTAGTTAAGGGAAAATATTATGAGGAACCCGTTTCAACACATATTTTGAAATGTCGTACAATAAGGGTGAGGCAATAAAGATTTTTTCTAATACTTTGGTCGAATATCGTTTTCATACCTATACATATCTATATGATGGTCCACTACCATTAGAATTTCCCTCCATTTTCCAGATCACCGTAATCTATTTAATAAAGAATGTTATTGATTGAATTATTTAAGATAATTGATATATTAATGCGCTTCTATTTTACTAGTGGTCGCCGACTCGCGTCCGGCGGTTTTCGTCCAGTCGTGGGTGTGAGCTTGATACCAGCAAAGAACCACCATGTAGCCGGGGCTGTTGTGCGTTAAATCTATGGAGGCTCAAAGTCCTCCAGTTGGAGTGTAGGAGAAGTTAGGAGAGGAGGATGCCAGTTCACGTGTCGTTCTCGTCTCACGACCGAGGTTCAAAATTACGAGGTCCGTCGCCAATAGCCCTTTTGTTGCTTCTAGTGCGATGTTAATAAAACCCATCAAATCTATTTCAAGATTTTATTAAAATACATAAGTTAGATTACATAATTAAGATTATATTAAAATACTCACTCACTTATTTTTATTTGCATACTACCACAGTATGATACGTTGAAACTTTTCATTGATGTGCTTATGACACAGCCTCGTTTCATTTGTATCAGCATTTTGATTTTAATATGTGTCTTTTAACGCTACACACCTACTATATTTTTAGTAAATCGTGTTTCAGAAAAGCAGACATGGTGAAACTGCTTCTTTTAATACGTGATTCTTTTCACAAGATCTTTTGCATTCTTATAAACACGATCCGGAGGTTCAAAATAATTCATATTCAGAAGAAAAGCTTTCGACGCTTTTCTATCAAATTGGGAAATCAAACATTAAGACGACGTAAACATCTTGTTTTTTCCAAATCAATTGAATTTAACATTGGTGAACTAAGATTTTTAAAAAAAAAAAACAACGCATGCTTACGAAAGTAGCAATATGTAGTGATAAACACGAAAATAAATTTAAGCTGAGTTATGAATGTATTTCAAAATAACTCATTAAATTCGACGCATAAATTGTCATAAATTGCATCGCCATTATTGAAAAATATTTTCCCTCTTCGGATTGTATGTATTATTGTTTTTGAAAAGTGTAGAGTTATTCTGTAAATTATTAATGATACACCCACGAATCCGTTGTAAAATAATGCATATTCTCTCCTTTTCATTTAAATATATTTAGTGCTAAACGATAAATTTATATTTTCAAGATTTTATGTCCTTTTATCCATAATGGTGTTGCAGTATTGAAAGTTATTAATAAAACACAAATTTCATGTTACAATTATTTATAACACTCGCATATAAAATTTGATGTACTTTCCATTTGTTTTATTTTAAAGCATTAATTTACCCGCAATGCTTTTACAAATCATTTTGTGGTTATACATTAACTAAAGTCGAGAGAAATATTTATTTGGGATTGAAGGAATAATCATCTCAATATTAAGTTAAAAGCTACATTTTTATAAGCTTTCCCAATTATAGTGTTTTCTCAATTTAAGCATTTTAAATAAGATGAATTTTTATTATTTCCGAAATTTTTTTAGATCTGACATTAGAAATTTTTTAGATTTTACTAATCAATTGCAGAGTGAGTAAAAATGTAAACTAGTTAAAAATAAACATTTAGTTTATTAAATATTTAAGGCAAAATCAAGTATATAACATATCAGACACCCTTCTCTGGTTATTACCTATAACAACCGTAAGATACTGTGTAATCACTTAAATGGTAACTGAGATAGCAAAATTTGTACAACTTGCTCGAGAATTACACAGTTACAGTGAACAAATAAGTTGGGTCATATGAAAGGATTTGAGAACTTCGGAGGATAATTTAAAGTGCTAATGTAATGAGACGCAGAGCTTAGTTACATTTCCTTTAATACGATGGAATGTCCAACATGTTTCTATATATCGATATAAATATATATGTAACTTAATTTAAATAAATTTCTATATATTTATTCTTCAATCAAAATGCATCGTTGAAAATTTAGATTATAGAGTGAGATATGCTTTTATTTTTATTGCTTCATTTAATATGCTTTCAGTATTCTATAGATTCTTCAATAATGCCCAAGAGAATTTTCTTAAGATGTTTATGAAAGCATGAGGGAAAATGAAGTGAACTGCATCTTTTAAATTGAACATAACGCCAAAATCGCAGTCCTCAGGATTATAGGAAAATTTAACGCTAAGATGATTCGCGTTTAATTTTTTTTTCTTTTGCAGACTTGCGATATAAATCTTATAACGATTTATGAATTTCATTCAAATTTAATTATATTTCAGTTGAACTCATTAAGTTCAGAGAATAAAATAATTTAGAACACGCATTTCAGTTGTGTGAAATATTAACATTAGATTAAATTAATAACGAAACATATGTTCAATTTAAATATATTTGACTTTTGTATTTCAGTATATCAATAATTAGTTTTTATTAAATAAAACTTTGTAAAAATATATTTCTTACAGAATTTCAGTTGAACAAGTTCTTTGAAGCTACAACTGTTTTTGATACGATAATTAGGAATTGAAAATTCTTGAAGCAAACCATAGCAGAGAGTTTATACTTCAAGAATTTGAAAAAAAATTATAAGATTAAAAAAACAAACAAACTAAAAATGAAGTTCATTCCAATCATATTCAGAATGTTTTCCTTTATTCTAAATTGTACTTAGGTTTCAGATGTATAGCTATTCCAATTCCTTAAGGAAATATTCATATTCATAATTTTACATTATTAAATAATTTTGGATTTCCGTAAATAGTAGGATCAATGTTCCATGATTTACTTTTTGCCAAATAAAATTTTGCTAGATCAAAATTGGCTTGACCTCACAACGCAAGCTAATTTATCAGATATTGACATATTTCAATTAAATGCAGTATAAAGTAAACTCCCAATTCCCGAAATAGAACAGCGTCCTGTCTCATTAGATTACAACAGAACGATAGTACAGATTAATTGGTTTAATTAACACCGCAATAGGAGCAACACCAGGGCTATTGGCGACGGTCCTCGTAATTTTGAACCCCGGTCAAGGAATGAGAGCTTATGTTTTAATCTTCAAAGCATTATAACGTAAAAAAAATGAAGTACATTTTAAATACATTCAGGAGGAAATTTTTTGCTCTAAATTATACTTAGTATTTACCATTCTCTCGCTTATAGGCAAAATTTCAATTCGTAATTTAACGTTATTAAAAAGTTCAGAATTTCTGTAAATCGTATGAACGATTCATAATTTTTACTACATCAGCGTTACAATGAATCGAACTTTAGGACTTGATATAATTAACGTTCAATGATTTATTATTGTTATATTTTGCTCGATTTTAATTTGCAATACAATGCAAACTAATTTATCTGATATTGACGCTTTTAAATTAAATATAGCATTAAAGAAATTAATTTGCAAATTGCTACTTGTGCATAAAAATAATCTTTACTTCCCGCCTTTAATTAACTTTTTTTGCAATTCTTCATCACTATGTAATTAAAAGCACTAAATGCACTGTCTGGTATTTTACTAATGGAAGAATAGTTAGAGATGTTTAGTTTTAGTTCGAAATAAGAAAGCTTGAATCAAATCAGTTGATGACTCATTAGTTTAGTTCTTTCATTGAATAGGTTTGGAGAATCGTTAAATAGTTAATTTCTTACAATTGGAACAAAGAAATCTCTGGCCTTTTCAGGATTTCATATAACTCGTGAATGAATTGACAGAACTTTTGTTATAAGGGAATTACTATTTTTTCAGAAAATTGCAACCCTTAAGTATTTGCTGCATTTTATCGAAATTTTTATGAAATAATTTCTGAGAGAAGAGAATAAAAGTTAAAAAGAATTTAAGTTTTTTTTTGGAATTTAAAAAAAAAACCCGTTAAAATTAGATTTAAAAAAGTTCGAATTGTGTAATTCTTGCAAATATTACTCAAAGAACGTAAAACTTTATCTAAAGAAAAAAAGAAAGTTAAGCCGAGCTAGATATTTTGATGCTAAGATGCTTGATTAAAATAGATATTTCTTTGATACTGATATTATTTATATATTTATATTGATATCTAGAGGTTACTCTACTTTAAAACTAATTGATTTCATTATCAGAAAATTACGCTTATAGATCATAAGTATACATGTGTCTGTGTAATAGGTAATATGACCTCAGGGACTTTTGTTTCTTTAGGTGAGTACGGGCATCATGACCCCGAGGCACTTTAGAGATCTTTCTTTTCCATGAGGTTTACTATCTTTTGTAAACACGGGTGACGCTCCCCGGATTACCCTAGCGATCCTTCTCTATTTTCGACCCTCCTTCTTGTCTTCCAATTTTTGTCTATTTTTTCCATTTCTTTACGTCTAGACCTCAGTTTAATCTTGTTTGGCGCAGCATGACTATATTTGGCTCTTGCATCAATAAACTTTACTTTCTCACTTGACTCTTATTGTCGATCAATCTTTTTTCATTATTTTAAAGTCTAGATCACAAATTTACCTTGTTTGGCGCAGTATGGCTACATCTGACTCTCTCTCTCTCTCTCTTCTTGTGCCAATAAAACTTCACTATCATCATCATCATCATCATAGATAATATTGTTGTTCTCTTCTAGTTTATGAAGCCTAGAAGGAGCTCTAGCTAGGAACTATAAGTGAGCGTACATTACTCTTCTGAATTTACTAGCGAAAATAAAGATGTTTTTGATTTGAATAAATGACGCTCTAGAGCTACATGATGGCTATTGATTTAGGACCTTGTAATTCTCAACTTAGATCGAGTTAAGGGAAGGCCGTCTGAGTTGTCAAATAACTCCCACACCACTTGAGAATTTTAAAAGTGGCATAGATATTCGAGCCGTAAAGGCCACCAGCTCACGACTAGCGTTGTTCCCGTCGAGTTTTGGGCTCGAGTCCAGATTCCATCAAAGACCCGTAGAATAGCGGGACTAATGTGGAACGAAATTTCAATGTCTTCCTGTCGGACCGCTGTGGAAGTCTGGAGATAATATTCTAATTCAAGTGTCGTCCTCATCACTTGATCCTGGTTTGGAATTAAGAGATTTGTCTCCAATAACTGCCCTATTGCTCCTAAAGGAGACGTTAATAAACAATCAATCAAATCAAATCGTGAGAGCTTTGATACTATGATAAATTTAACATGCAGCAGTCTTCAATAATTTCACGGCGAAAGAGTAACACAAAAGAATTGTACGTAAATAATGAAACTTCCTCAAAGTAGAAATTCATTTTCTTCATTTCTTTGATTTTTGGTCATAGAGGATGATTAGATTCGCAGGCAGCAAGTGGTTACGCATTCTGAATGCGTAACCACTTGCTTGATCACTTTCTCTTCCGCTTCGCACTTCACTGTACTATTGAGTAAAAACCGGGTTGTTGAATAAGTCCTTAGAAAATCCAAGAGATAACGCACGTAGCATCGATAATAGTTTGATTTTAGAAGGTCTCATGACTTAGTAGACCGCTGTCTAAGTCTCAGTTTCTCGCATTCGTGGTAATGACGCCTTTCACTATTCAAAAATTCTTCGTCATAACTTTTCCTGCCGATGAGGCATCATCGCCTTTTCTTGGAGCAGATTAAACGGAAGCAACTCAGCGGTTTGAATTTTGCATCATTTCTGGTGTATAACGATGAATCCATTTATAATCGATAGTGAAACTCGACGCGGCAGCATTAAACTTTTGATTTGGCAGCAATTGACTGTCAAATCAAACCTTTTTTTGAACCTTTGTGAAATTGGTTTCTAATCCCTTTAACAGATGGCAGTACCCTATGGTAACTACAATTTGCCTTAATGATACCATCTGTCTTCAAATCTTCGTATTTTATGAACCACCCTTGTATCTATAATCAGCTCAGATGATGCCAGCACCAAAAAGTGCGTGACAGTCGAAATAAGGAGGTATTACCACTACTTTTAATCGATCTCTTTCATTTTGTAAGTTGTGTATTTTATGTAATTCGAAGTTATATATAACATCATGCTAATACGATCTTTTTATTTGTAAATTAACCAAATAAAATCTAATTGTAAAAGTGCTTTTTTAGAATAAATAGAAAGTTATACGACCAAAATATGAAGTTAAATTCAAAATTCAAAACTTTAGTATTGCTGTTTTGAGGAAATTTAATTAAATTTATATTACAATTTAACATGAAATGTTCATGAAATTATTAACTTTCAATAATATGTATAGTAAATCATTTTTACGTCATCTGGAAATAGAAGGAGCAAAAATTTTAATTTACATTTATATATCTTAGTATCTGATTACAAATCCCACGTAAAATGTATATTTTCTTTCTTAATGCAATTCAAATCTTGATCTGACAGTTATAAATTTTCAGCTTTACTTTACTTAAAATATAAAGAGTAGATTTATTAGATTAAATCAGGGGGCCGCCAAACTTCTTTGATCATCGACCCTTTCTATAAAAATGATAAAGAAAAAAAATCATACCTGTTTCATAAATAAATTAAATACTTTAAGAAATTTTGAAATTTTTTTCTTTTTTATTTTAACAAATTCAAATTTTTATATAAATCAATGAGAAGGATGTGCGCTCAATGACTCTTGGCTAGATTAGCAATATTTGGTTCGAAATTTGTTAATTTCAGTCTTACTTCGCCTCGGTGCTCCATATTCCACTTATTTCTCTTCTTTTTTTAAAATAGAATTAACATGACAGAAGCCGGATTCAACCATTCATGAGCTTGGGAATGCAATTAAAAAGGGAAATGCCATATTATAAGTTTTGGATATTTTTGCATAATATTTATATTCGCACAAAATTTTCTTTCAGTTAAATTATGAAAAGTATCTTTGCTTCAAGGCCAACTAATAATTCAATGACTTCATCTTGCAAATGACTGTCGTTATTTTGAACTTGAGCAGAAAGTGGCGTGATAGTCCATTTTGAGATATCTATATTTTTAATATCTCCAAAGCGCAATTTAAAATCATCGCTTAATTTTTGGAGATGATTTGTATGTATTTCCAATTCTACGTCGGTTATATCCAATTGTCGTAAATTTCAAAAATATTGAAATTCTTCATGTAGCAATGAAGACTTAAACATGTTTAATTTACCATGAAAGCTTAAAATAATTGTTCGTGCTCGAATTGATGTAAATTCTTTTCCTTCGTAATGTGTTTGAATAACATTTAACTTTACAAATACATCAATCAAATAAGAAATATTGCTTTTATTTTTTTTGTAATTCGTCACTCTAGGCTGGATTAACTTCAGTAAGAAATTCTTCAGCTGTTTAAACAGTTCAACAAGTTTTTGTAAACATGCACTTTTCGACAACTATCGTATTTTAGTGTGTAATAATAATTGGTTTGATAGTTCGTCATTTAACTCGCAAAGCTTATCAAACAGCCATGATCCTAGAGGTTGTGCTCTAATTTGGGCCATCTTGTAAGAAAACGGTGCAAGAATCATTTCTCACATGTCTGAGAATGAGAACCCGTCACGAAACACGCACACTTTAAACGGTAAAAAAAGATAAATAATTATTTTAAGAAATATGCAAGAATGAGAAACTAAATAAGCTATAATCTATTATAAAAACTTTACTTACTGTAATGTAATTACAAATGGGATTCCAAACAAAAGTTGTACAAACTGAGTTGCTGTCCATAAGTTTGCGAATGAATAGCATTGGTATTCATTCATTGACCTCTAATCGACCCCTAAATAGATTCTTTACTTCTCATTTTTCATGACGCAATATCTCTTGCTGTATACCCTACATTTCTTGACGGATATTGGTCTGAAGCTGTGGAATGGTCTTAGAATTATTGGTATAAACATGATATTTAAGGTATCCCCAGTAAAAAAAAAACAATTGCAATGAGATCATGGTAACGTATGTGTGATTCCAGGTCCTCGTAAACAGCATCGAGTCAGTGTTTCTAGTTCTTCAGTTCGGCTTTCTTCAACACGATCAAGATTGTTTCTTCTGCAAGTGTCTCGAGCTGGGTCTTTCCGCTCTTGGAGTATCTTCCACAGACCCTTGTGTCACTAAGGCTAATAACATAAGCTTCGAAAGAGACATTTTAAAGCGAAATAAGACACGCATGTCATCTGTGTGAAAACGAGGGAAACTATTTACATAGTAGTATTGGATATTATTTGCACGTTGCTCAGTTATGTAATTTTTCATAATTAAAATCCCAAGCCTGAAGATCACATTCTAATTACAAACAAAAAAAAATTAATTTTCTTCAAACTATTCTCATTTTGAATTGTAAATTGACTTTTGACCTTCCTTTAAATTCTTGATGTATATTTTAAGGCATGTAAAGTCTAATAAACAATTAAGATTATGAGAAAAAGAAACTTATTGAAAATAATGTCCAATAAAATATATCTGTGTCTGTATAGCAATTAAACTATATTTTCATTAGTAAAATACACTAATAGTAACTGAAAAGTGTTGAATTAATTTTTTTGAAGGCATAAATTGGAGTTTTTTTCCCATCAGTTGGAAATAACTGCTTTATTTTACTTTCCTAGATTCTTCTGTATCCTGTTTGGCACAAAATACTCTCCTAGTATTCAGCGTTACATTAAATGATTACCGACCAAGTAACTGTGCTTTTTTATACATAGAAAATTAACTGTTTGTCAAAGGTCTTATTTTCTTATAAGCTGAAAGGATATAATGGAAATTATTTGAAAAACCAAAACACAAGATTAAATATTTTAAATATTCACAATTCTTTGATTCTGATTCTTTACATTTGAATAACATTTGATTAATAGTCAAATAATCCCTGAAATACCAAAATAGTTACGGATTAATTGAATACTATTTAAATAATTAATTCATTCAATTATATGCATAGATTCTTGCTTTTTTTATTTTCACATCTTCTCTAGAGACAAATTTAATATTGCTTATCTTCCAGATTCCAATCCATCTCTTTTTTAAGTTAAGTTAATGGCCCATTCTGATTACTTATTCTTTTAGAAAACTATTTGCATAGAACGTTTTGATTACTTATTAAATTACTTTGCAAAAGAATTAAATTAATGTTTTAGATTTTTCATTACGTTCTGAAATCAGTTTTTATTTAGTATCTCATAATTCCATTAATTTTCTTTTCAGATAGGTAAACAAGTAGTAAACAATAGTTTTCTGTCTTAATCTATGTTCATGGATTATGCCTTTGGTATTGTTTCTGTAACGTTAATTAAATAGGTTTTCAACTGTGTTCTCGTGCAAATTGAATCAAAGTTTTGGTATATTAAAAGTTAAAGCCGAATGTTATTTTTTGTTCCTTGGCATTTTAAAATATTTTCTTATTTTCTTAGTCATTTTAAATAATGAATTAATAGAATATTCAGTTAGAGAACAATAACCCAGCCAATTATGAGATGACGGATTTCATTATTTTTGAGGATATCATAGTCTATACACTTTATATGCCTAACAACAAACTTGCATGCAGTTGCATTTGAAGAATCTAGACTCAATTGACCTGCCTTTATGTCACAAATTATGTTCTCTCGCATCTTTCTCTTAAGTAACACTTCATATAACGTTCATTAATTTGAGAACCTCTTTTGTAAATGAATCATTTTTGAAAATTAGTTAGAAACACTGCTTTGTAGTGAAACATCAATAAGATAGCATTTGAAAACCGTAAGAGTTATATTAAGCGTTAGTTGTAACGAGAGTGATCGAAAGTTATCAACGAAAAGTTATCTTATGACCTACTGATAAGAAGTTGACATTATTATGAATTTTGCTTCCAGGGAAGGAGAGGGTTGACTCTTATCTGGTAGTTTCCTACATCTTCCTGAGTCCGAAGAAAAGTTGACTAGCTTTTTTCCTGCGACATATCAACCGACCTGTCAGGCCAGTTATTAAGGCGTTTTAAAACAACCAGTGTTGTTATTAAAAGAGCTGTCACAAGAGTAAAGAGATAGCTATTTGATAGTTGTGAGGAATGAAGTCAGTGAGTCGACATCTATAAGTGCTATTAATGACTGACCCTGATCAGTAACAACAAAGTATTATCAGGCCAGCAGATCTTAAACAGACATAAGTTAACTTGGAGTGTGAATTTTCGTCAGTTCTGGAAAAAGTAATTTGGTGGTTTTACTGTCTGATTTTCTAACTATTTGACGACAATTAACGACATGAAATATTGATTAGTGATGGTGAGATCAATGAAATAATTTTTTCTCTTTCACGTATAGGTTAAAACACAATTAATTTAAAGTAAATTATTTTTATATCATAAACTCGATTTTGCATGTGAGTTAATAAATACTGTCTTACAATTTTTAAATGATGGATGTATCTGGACTTTTTACCAGAATTTGAACCATATTAAAAAGTCTAAACTTAGATTATGTTAATTATTAAAATTCTATTTATTATTAATAAAAAAGACTTCCACGTAAATTGAGATTATTTTGAAAAATATCAAGTAACATAATTTTAAAGAAAAAGTATAAACATGAATGCTGGAAAGAAGGGAATAAAAATTATACCTAATAGGTATAGCATTATGTTGATAAGTTGGTACATTTACACATTCTAAAATTAACTCTAATTGTTCATTGGTGCAAGAGAGTTTTATGAAATCGCGTAAAAAATCAAGCATAACAA
>BMAW01014000.1:1228778-1252434 GCA_019974015.1 Nephila pilipes
CAAATTTTAGAACTGGAAATAGCATTCTGCTACCGGAAATGGAACTGTAATGTTTGTTTTTCATTAATATTTTACGCAATATCGCCATCAAAATATCTTACAACATGCAAGGTAAATTTTCTAAGACCCAAAATGCAAATGAATATTTTAATTGTGTAATATGATAAAAAGTACCTAAGAAAGTTTTTGTTTGTTTGAAAACCGTGAAATTGGGTGCATATGATGCAATTATACAATTTAACGAAGGACATCAAGGCTGCTTAAAAGTCTTAAATAAGCTGAACATTAAAAATACGGGCTACTTCACTGTAAAGGGATACAAAAAGTTGGATTACAATCGAATCAGGGATTTGAAGAGTTATACAACACCTGTTACATGTAAGCGTAGGAAAGTTTTAAAGGCCACCAGGAAGTAATTAAGTTATTGGGTCGAAATGTATTTTCAGTAATTAAGTAAGTTTCTGGGTTGAAATGTATTTTCAGTTTTTTCTCAAAATCAAGATTTTCATATTTTGTTTTAGAGCAAAATATCGTATTGAAAACAGTTATGCATAAAATGTTATGAAACTTTCATGGAATACTCTATGAAAGTGAATCCAGGACTTGAACGTCTCCTATGGGTATAATGCGATTACTTTGGATTTTATTGATGACAAAAGTCATAACTTATCACAAATTTGTACTTTTTTTTCTGTATGTTAAAGTACGACTTCCTATAATTATTTAATTTTCAGGGATATAATTGTGAGAGAGACCCAAATCCTAAATTAGATTCAATTCATCATAATAAAATTCACAGAATTGAATGATCTCTATTTAAATTTCAGTTTTGGTGTTTTGCACAAGTGCCATTTTACTGTTATTTTTATGTATTTTTAGAGCTGAAACATTAAAACAATTTTTAATTTATGCAAATTTTACATTGCATTTTAAGTTCTTAACCATATCTTATAGTATAATCCATATAAAAAGTTATTTTTTCATTTATTTAAACAATTTCTCTTTGAAGGTAGGCGGATACCTTAAATGCTTGTTGGAAAAAAATTTGCCAGCATGCGTCAAAAGTGGAAGTTTAGTAGTACAAAAATCAGCTGTGTTTTGTGAAATCGTAATTCTATCAAATGCAATTGATGGCGAAGGTCTTAACAACATATAAACGGCTGACATCGAAGAATTGATGCTAGAAAGCCCTTTTTATGAGGACGATTTGATAGAATTTATGATAATAAAGAAATCGATAATGATTAAGTCGGCTATTAACAGCTGATTTAATTTGCGAGGACTTGAAATTCGCTATTAGTGTGGAACATTTTCTTTCTCACGATCCTGACATAGAGCGTGCATTAAAATTTCAACTTTATCTGAAATTTTGTATAGTAGGATATCAAGAATTATTTAAACAAATTGAGAAGCAGAAAAAAAAAGCGCTAATAACAGAATTCGTAACCACAAAAGAAAACAACAGAGGCCTTTAATAACGAGCGAAATTCATTTAAATCAAAGCCGACAGTTTTGCGAGACATATCTGACGCGTCTACTGATCATAGCATTTTTGATCCATTTCGTAATAAACGTGCACCATTATTATCAAGTAGCGATGAATAGTTGTTAGTAGTTTTATTGCTAACTTCAATTTGAATTTTTAAATGGTGTATGTACCTACTGATTGAATGTTCACAGTACACTAATTTTAATTTTTTTTTTGTAAAAAAAAAAAGGAATTGTTTTTGTTTTTTAAATATATTATATGGATTTCATTATTACTTTTTTTGCGCAGTTTTTTGGAAAATATTTAGAGTTTTTTCATCTAACACGATTATTTAAAGTTGTGGAACATATCCCCAAATTTACCATATGTCGCATGTATTTTTTCAAGTTTTTTTTTTGCACGGTTTTCTAAGGAACGTATCTACCATGTAAAAAAAGAGTTGGATGTATATATATTGTATAACCTTTTATCTATCTTGACTCAAATATGTAAATCAAATGTTTTAATATGCTTCAGTTTTACTTTTCCCGAACTAAATTTGAAACAATAAATTACATTAAACAAATTTATATTGTGGTAAAAATAATAGAAATTTTTCTATTCGTTAAAAATTTCAGAGCAATCATCAACACACTGAGAGTTGGATTTTAACATGTAATTGATCAAACCGATTAAGAACAAAGAATGTAAGGCTCTTTTCATAGATGAGTGGAGTTTTTAAAGAAACGTATACGTGAATTGCCTACAGGACATGATTTCTTATTTAGCTTTTCTTTTTATTCTCTTCAAGCGGCTTCTAATTTTGATCCGAAATTCATTCTTCTTCCGATATTTTGTACAAAACCAAATTTATTAATTTCCCACCACAATAGCTCTGCTGTGGTACGGAGCTTCAATTACAGCTAAGCAACTTAAAAAGGAAATAATCAAGACTTTCGCATGTTAAATTCCGACAGGGTATAACTTAGCCCTGGACGAGCTAATTTCCCTTCCTCCAAACCTAACCTATTCCATATTTATGGGCTTTTTATGCTAAACAGAAAACAACCCTGCTGAGTCAACTTCTACGTTTTAGTTACCGATGGAGAAAAAGTGAAAAGGAATTCGTGTCACCCAGCCAACCTTCAGCGATGGCTGGGAGCCCAGAAGGATGTCATCAATCATTGGCAACTCTGGCACCTGAGTCATGGTGTTATAGCACGCATTGAGAGCGTGACATTCAAATGGTACGTCATCGTTCCACACCCTCTACTCTTTTGTTTTTTAATTGATTGTAATTTATTTATGTATGTACACATTTTGAGAAAAATGACGCCGTGGACTCGCCTTGGCGACGGATTTCCAGTCGTAAGGTTTATTGTTGCGTGATACAGAAGAGGATCTAACATTAGCAATGCTCGCAGCGTAGAACAAGTCATACATTTAATATTTAAAGGCGGTAATTGCGGAAGAAGGACTGATTAATAGCATACTGCTGATAAGTTTTTTCCTTCTTGATAATGTCGAGCAGGTGTAATTAGGTAAATGTTCGGCTTGGTTAGTTACCTGGTGTTTTGGGTGGAATAAGTTGGAAAGTGTGTCCAGTTCAGAGTAAATTACTATATTTGGAGACGTGTCTTAAGGAAGAGAGAAAAGAATGGATGCGAATTTTATTAAGCTTATGAGGAATGGAAGAAAATTTCTTGATAAGGTCGGGGCAGTTTAGAATTTCCTGTTGTCATTCAGACTTGAAGCACTGCTTTATTTTTCAAATATCACTTGCACGAATGCCAGCATATATTGACATCTAAATTCAACATGCTGGGCAGGGAGAAGGAAATAAAGTTCTGCTTTAAATGAAAAATATTAACGAATATAAAAAGCTGTTACCGAATCCAGTGATTATGTATGTATAAAAATGTTGTGTATGGGAGAAATGTAGTATTTCAAATGGATTGAGTCAAACATTCTCGACGAAGCTCGTTTCTTTTTTGTATCTACCACAAAACTGAATTTAATTTAAAGAAGAACAGAAAAAAGACAATTAAAATGTGAGAATAAAATAAAAATGAATAATTTACAATGGACACAGTTTTTTATTCTTAACATAACTCAGTAACATTTTGATAACGATATAATTTTTAGTATAAACAGAAGGTTGTAAAAAACTCCTTTGATCTATTATGAAATTAAGAAATACTCTTACCTCTAAAAATCAAGGTATAAACCAGTCTTTTGTCTCATATTTTTTTAAAAAAAAAATAACGTAAAAATTCGAATTTTGGTAGTTCAAATAATTATCACTGCAAAAGAATCAAACAAAAGGGTTTTGATGCGTCCGGCCCTACTTGTAATGCATTGGAGACGCCTACTTTCCATGTTGTTCATTAAGACAACACTGGGATGGGAAGCAACTCCCATACATGTATCAGCTTTCTTATTATTAAATTCCTACTATTAGCTCACACTCTCCCTCTATATATCTTGTTCAAATTTTCAATCGTTAATAAAATACTTCTAATTCATTCACTCAAGTTCAAATAATTTTTTTAAACTTGTAGTGGGTGACACTTGATGTTAATAGAGTTTTTTTCAAATATTAATTAAATTTTATAGGTGAAAATGCAGTTTAGTTCAACCACTAGGCGCGATTTTTTTTTTGCTAAACGTTAAGTCCGTGAAGGGGACCAGGGTAGCTACATTTGGCAAAATATCGCCAAATAATTCCTGTCGCCAAGGGTGGTTGGGCTAAACTGCATTCCAACCATTTAACTTACTGGATGAATTAAGAAACAAGCCAATGCTTCTAATGTGTCATTTGTCTTGCAATGACAAAGTTTTTTTTATTTATTTGATCATAATTACATTTTTTTATTTATTTGATATTCAAATAATTAATTTTAGTTTTATAAGAGAGAAAAAAAATTTCTCTTACATAAGATATTTAGCAGGATATAAATTTAAGAATAAATACCGTCAGTGCCGAAGTGTGTAGATCGCAGGAAAAAAATTTCTTTTGCCACTTAATATTGTGATTCTGTCATACGTATATGCATATTTGTATTAATTGTAATTATTTAATAAAATGCAACTAAAATAAATTTTTCTTTGTTGACCTTAGTAGAATTTGACTTAAATTTTTTTTTATATTACTTGTTCTAGCTCATTTAACTCCAGCTCATTAAGAGGACTTAGGGAGCCAGATGTTTGTCGAGCTCTTCAGTATCGGAGATCGAATCGGCCACTCAATTTGATCTTCAAGGTATTCAGGAAACGAACTCAGTAAGGTTGAGCATTTTTATCTATTGGAATGAATTCATACCGAACAGAATCTGCATGTGGAGCATATGGAGCAAGGATCTCGTCCAGATATTTTACAGCGGTCAAAGTTCCTCCATAAAGCATATGCATTATAGTACGACTATCTAGGCCAGGGGTCGCCAAAGTGGTCTATATAGACCCCTAGGGGTCTATTTAACAACAGTAGGGGTCTATTGGGATTCGAAGGAAAAACAGTTCTTAATACGCAAATCACACATATCTAACTGCGTACGTAAGAATTTTTAAATTTTATAATTGACTTAATATTATATTCTTTATAGAAAATAAAATAATAAATCAGAAAACAATCTGCCCCTTTTTTCCTTACGTGTTTTCGTATATATACCGTGACGTCACAACTTGACCTTGTGACCAGTTTGTAATTTGCACGACTCATAGTATGTAGCCAGAAGAGCGATTGAAGCTTATCCGTGTCTCTTGCTGGCGAACCCATCAACCAATTAGGAACCTTTGGCGCAGACTTGGCGAGCGACGACACTGCCGTTGGCTTTCTATGCATTAAGCGCGAAGGGAATCTTCAGTACTCCGTTTTCTTTCTTCTTATGTTTGTGGTTTTAGTTCTTTTAGTTTTTTTCTTTTTTATACGGCAGTTTCGCATCGTGTCGTTGGTTCGCCCTTTGTCTCCATACCTTTGTGGGGGTCTATGGAGATTTCGAAAAATTATATAGGGGGCGATGATCAAAAAAGTTTGGCGACCCCTGATCTAGGCAGATGCTAATCCAAACCAAGATTTAGATTCCTCTACATCTTTCATCAGTGTTAAATTGGTATGACTGGAATCTTGTTCTCTCCAGATCAGCGTATGACTCTCCAATTCAAACTGAGACTCGTTTGTGTAGAGTACAGAAGACTATTACTATGTGGTTCAGGCAATGCTCTCTCTTGCCCAACATAAAATGAGCCTCCTGTGTTATCTATTAAGAAGAATACATGCAATGGTTCATCTTCTATAGTGTCATTGATTTTGAAGACAGCTGCGTACATATGTCATAGGTACCATCGACACTATTGCTAAACGATAATACGGAATACTTTGAAGTAGAGTTGTGTGTCTCCTCCTTTGGGACAAAAGTGCTAAAAAGATACTGCACAAGAATTGCAACGCGAGGGTGGCCTGTTGAATTGATACTGAATTAAAAATTCAATCCTACTTTAAGACTGAATTTTTGGTTTCATATTGATCCCAGAGTCTTTGGACCACACGACGAGGTTATATTAAAACTATTTAATTATCCACCATCTGAACAACTTGGGTAAATGAGAATTGAACCAAGAATAAATAAAAAATTGAAGGTCCACTCAAATATAAGAAATTCCACGAAAATTACATAAGTGGTATATTTAACTATAATGTCCACCAACTGTGAATATAATAATTCTTTAAAAAAAATAGCGGTGAATATAATTGTTTCATAAGGCCTCATTAAAGCTGCTTTGTTGTAATTATATTTTTTAACGTTATTTTTATTCTTTTAAAAGTCAGCTTCAAAACACTGGTGGTACTTTAACTTTTGGAAGCTAGCGTATTAAAAATATATTATTAGCGTTTTATATACCTTATGAAATCATTCAAGATAAGTCGAAGTTTAAAAAACAGTTTGTAAAGAGGTTTTTAATAGTTTTTCAATAAATGTACGTTCAAATACTAACAATTATAAAAGTTGTAATTAGCATTTATTTTTATTTTTGTATTTTCAGGTATATTCCTATAGTTTTCATATTTATTAATAAATGCAAAGAATACTTGTTTTGAATTTCATATAATTTTCTTGAATAATTCTTGAGATTTAAATTGAAAATAATATAAAAAAAAATTCATGTTGAAAAATTTCAAGATATTAATCTTATATAAGACATTTTTCTATAGAAAGGAAACATTTCATTCTTGATTATTATTTCAGATTTAAATGTTCATAATTATCTCGTTGCTGTTTTCCTCATTTTTGGTCTCGATCTATCCATTTTTGAAGTAGATGATTATTGCTAGAACTTTCAAAAAAGCGTAGAAATAAATTTATTTTTAATTGAGTCATTTTTCATGATACTAATGAGAAAAATTGATGATATTCCTCCATTTAGTTCATTTTTTTTGAAAATTTTTACCAAAAAGAAGTGTTATTTGCAAAAATTCTTGAAGTAATTCTGGTGTCAAAGCTTATTTAAATAGCAGTTTTAGTTTTTTTACTTTTATTTTGGACAAATGATTTTAATTTGAAATCTTATAAAATGTTCCTCCTTTTTTAAAGCTATTTTTAATTTAAATTTATTATTATTGAAATACAGCAACAAATTTTTTATTTATTTGTAAGAACGTTGATTTATGAATAAGATTGAAAAAACAATTATTTATTGGTCGGAACAGTTTCTAATAAAATAAAGAATGGGTAAGACAAATCTTTCCATTCTTATTTTAGGTACTAAGGAAATTTTTTTTTCTTTAGTACCCAAAATGTAGTTTACATTTTTAAATAAAATTTCCGATTAATTTGGATTTATAGAATTTTTTTTTAATTTACAGTAAATCATTAAATTAAAAATACGAAAATAAAATTTTTAAATTTATAAAACTGTTATTGAGAACATTTCCTTATTTGTGTTCCTTAATGTAACTAATATATTTTTAGAAAATATTTAAAGCATAATAATAAAATTAATTTTTCTAAAATGTCCATGTTCCGGTTCTTAACGCTAAAATGGATGTTTCAGTTCTCAGATTCAATTTTTATTATATCAGATTACAATTAATTAGGTTTACTGCTTTTAGAAGTTCGATTGTCGTTATAGATAAAAGATTGTTGGTCGAAACCAAATTTACAAATTAGAAATATGACAGTAATTGATTCATTTACTTTCTGCTCTAGTTTGTGTTAAACTGTATATATTTTCGCAAGAGTTTTCTATACTATTTCCAAATATCGTACAAGAAGGGCAAAATCAATTAAAAGTTTTTTTTACCTATCAAACTACAGCCTAATTTAAATTAAAGCTAATTTAAATAATTTTAACATGGATTCGGTAAAAAAAATAATTTTAATTAATTATTTTGAAAAAATTGACTGAAATCCTCGTCAAATGATTTTATATTTTTAATGAGTTTTCTGCTACTCACATTATATATCTGGGTGAAAACTTTCAAAGCTTTTTGCTCACATTTTACAACACTCAATTGAGTTGAAAATTTCTGTACGCGATAGTTTTGGATGACAATATGATAATTTAATTATTTTTAATAAAAATTAATTTATTGAAACTAATTATTTAAAGAATTAAATTTCTCACCAAATCGCCAAATCCATCACGAAGGTGAAGGGGTCATTGCTTAAACTCTTTTTTGTTAATTATTATTTTGTTACAAAATTAATGAAAAATAAATTTTCAATTTTAATTTTTATCTAAAAATAAAACGATTTTAAAAACATTTTGAATTTTTTTTTTACTTTTTTTGTAAGTCAATATTCGTTCACTTTACAATGCTTAAATGAGCTAAAAAAATTTACACGCATTTATTTTAGATGATAAATTTAATAAACGTCTATTAATAAAATAAATTATTAAAACTAATTATTGAACAAATTCAATTTGACTCAACGTTCCCTTTAGATCTTAAAATTTAAGGTATAAAAAATTATGTTGTGCAAAGTGTGAAGTTTGAGAGAAAACCCTTGTTCAAAAAACTCGTTTTTTACCTGTGTTATTATTATTTTATTTCATTCGTATTAAGTTTGTATATGTTTATGCTTCATAAAATACGAAAAGTATGCTGCCTCATAAAATATGGGAAAATCATACGTCATCACATTGCTTCCCTAAGCAACATTTTATGCATGATCTCTCTCATCAATTTAAATTATTTTTAAAATGTCTTTAAAAACACATTAGAAAAACTCGTGATTACTAACGAAAATAGACAAAAAGAAAAGAAAAAAAATCCAATGAAAAATGCATTTTCCATCTTCTCTGAAATATCATAAAGAGAGTTAATCGATATTGCTCTTCCTTAACGACTCATCCTCAAAAAGAAAAAGAAAAAAAAAAAAAAAAAAAAAAAAAAAAAAAAAAAAGAACAAATAATAATAATAAAAAATAAACTTTCAATCTTCCCTAACTTGTTCTTTATCACAAGTGCGAACTGCCTTCAAAGGAAGGGTCAAAACACTTTTCACAGGGGAGGAGATAAACTTCTCAGAGGGGAAGAGAAGGTCGAAGTTAGGGTCTATTTATTAAATGATCTGCCATCAGTGAAGATAAGTTGAAGGTACTAATGAGTTAAGGGTACCCATCACTTTCTCCAACTCTGCCATCGAGTTAATGTTGTTCTGGAAAATCCCTTTTCGGCAGAAATCTTCATGTTCTTTTGTAGGAGAAAAAGTTTCCCAGGGAAAAAATGAAAGATTCTTTATGTCGAATGATTTTCTAAGAGCGAACTTAATTTTTGTTGTGAGAAATTACAAAATAAAGATGTATTATGGAATTATAGCAAACTTTTGCAATCATAAACTTTTATTGCTTGGCATTGTTCACAGCTGGAAAGAAATAAAAAAAAAATCATTGATTTCAAACGTCAGTTTTGCAAAAAATAAACGAAACGTAAAGAGAAGGCATAGAATGCTCTGGAACGAAGTAAAAAATGTAGTTCCAAAGAGTCCCGATATTCCTTGAAATAAATTAAGAAATCTTTAACATACGTGCTTCAATTATTATCATCAGTACAACTAAATACAAATACATTGAAGAACAATAGCAAACTCTTAAGGTCATTCATGTTAAAGTTGTAATAACTAGTTAACATGGTTTTGGAGGAAAAGGTGACTCACAACCGGGAATGAGTCGACGGACAAAAAATGAGAAAAATAACATAAACTTTATAAATAATAGTTACATACAATGAAATAAAAGTTACATATAGTACTAAAGAATTACGTTGTTTGTTCAATAAGAAATTAAAGATCATAAATGAGCTTAACTTTCTGTGTCATCATTGCAAATAAAATGCAAATTCATAATTAAGTCTTCATTTTTAATAGTATACTGTACTTTGCATAATTTGGATTAGTATATGGTTCCAAAATTATGACTATTTTCAAAATTTCAAATTGTAACCTTTAAAGATGCAATAATTGGTGACATTGTTTTTTCAGATGAAGAAGTTCCCTCCCCTCTCAAAATACAATCGAGGAAATAAAATATTCCTCCAAATTTCCGTAGCTTGTTTGGCTTTAACACTATATTTTAAAAATTCAGTGACACATTATGCATCTTTTTTTTTTACTTTAACGCTGATTATTACTGGAATTACATTAAATTTTCATACAGAGTTTTGTGTTACGAAGAATATTGTTCCTACTTACGAATAGATGTCATTTAAATGTTGTTCAGATAATGTAAACACAAACTTTTAAATTATCTTTATTAATCCAAGCGATATCGTAATTAATTTCTTACTTTATGAATATTCTCTATCTATATTATTTCTATTTCCTTTACTAATTCAGAGATAAAGATAATAAAATTGAATACACACACACACAAATTGTAAGCTTGGCATCACCATTTCGATAATATGAAAAGATATCGATTCTCATTATTCCAAGCACTTAGGAATATTCAGTTAGCATTTCATTTTCCGCCTCTTAATAAGGTATTTAAAATTCGTAGTCGAACACGATGTACTATTACTGATACAAATTGAATTATAATTTCATTGTGCATATTTAAAATTTCATTTCGAATGTTGTATATTAAGAAACGTAGTTTTGAATGCAAAGCACCTAATGCTTATTACTACTACAATAAAAGTACCTATATTAATCTCCAAAAAGAAACATGTTCATTTCTTCGAAATAACTAATTATTAAAATATTACTTTGCAAATGGGATGTGGAGAATTGTAGTCTATTATTGAAATCTTCTATATATCAATGGATAATTTTGCTTTTAAAACAATTTATTCAAAGATAATTTGTACTTTTGCCTTGCACCAGCTATGGAATTTTATTTCGCAAAATGTAGCATTGCATGTGTTTGTAATTTACATGCATAAAAGGAGACAATTTATCGCCTCCGTTTTGTAGAAAAGGTATAATTCAGATTTTCTGAATTATATCGTTTCTATATAATCTTATTGTACTAATCTATACCAAATATATATTTCATAGAGGTTTATTATATTATTATTTATTTGAAATAAAATTTCAGAAAATAATGGAATTTACATAAATTTTTACCCTCTATGCCTCGAAGTGACAACGTGAATGCTCTCTCTGCGAATGGATTGGGCTGACGTTGAATAAAGAACATTTTATTTCAATACGTTTCATTTGTTGCACTGAGTCACTAACTCAAAGAAAAAATAATTACTGAGATGAATTATAAACGAAGGATATGCAGATATATTTTACTTCTTTTAGGCTAAATAATAACAAAAATTATTTTTGGGAAAGTGATGTACTTTACAGAAAGCATATAATCATGTTTCTATCTTTAATTTTCCCTTCCAAAATACAAATCATGTAAGTAAATTCATTTCCTTCGTAAGAATTTAAGAAAATGCTTTTATGACTATTAAATTTCGTGAAAAACACATAGGACAATAATAATTTATAAAGGTAAAATTGGATGCAATATTGATAAAATTGGGAAAAGTATTGTTAATTGTTGTTAAAAATATCATGTATAACAACTAGGAAAATGAGTTCATCTGACTGCCGTTAAGTTCTGGATACAGACATGACAACCAAACCAGTCATCACTTTTCAAGTTAAAATTAATTAACAGAGGCGCCGTGGGAGCCAAATACACTTACGAATCCAAAATTATAGCCAAATCTATAGAAGCTAACCATGAAAACTTCATTTATAGCAAGAAGAAACTTCGCCTTCAATCCGTTAGAATCACCGAAGCCAGGTGAACTCAACCTCTTGTTTAATTTCGTCAGCTTGTCCTCGTATCAGTTACGATTGTTAAAACTTCAGCTGTTTCTCTACCAGGCGGACGCTTCAATGGCAGAAGAGCTTTAGATATCTCATCGTATCCCGACTAAATTTAATTTAGTTGATTAATTCATTGAAAAAAAAAATGAATTTTTATTTGTCACAAAACATGCACATAACAAGTGTTTTAACAACGAAACTTTACGTTTCAACCATTATGTCTAGAGTATTAAACAATGATAATTAGGGTAGAATAAATACTCTCGTATAACACATTTTCGCTTAAAATACATTGTCAAATAGTTAGGTGTGTGGCAGTTACAAACTTAACTGCTCAGAATGGAATAATGAAGGCTTCTGTAGCTAGAACTGTAATAATTCATGATTCTTAGAATAGTCTAAAAGCTTGAGAAATAAAGTAACACCTTTAGGTGTGTTATTAATATTAACCGAGACTTTTTTTTTTTTAAAAAAAAAATAACTCTGTCAATAATCATTTATTATTATGCCTCTGTTCTATGAATAAATCAAGTCAATTACTATATCGCCTTAAACTTGTTCTAAAATGTCCAAACAATTTCAGTACATCTCAAACATAATGAAATTAAATAAGTGGAAGAAAATGTATTTTAAAAAGAGAAACTTCTGGAATACTGAAGGGAATATATCATTCACTCATATATATATATATATGAACTGTTAGAATAATAAATAACTGTTGGTATATTCTCTGAAAAATGTTCCTCGGAAAAATTATCTCTTACCTTAAAACAGCCATTTCTAAAATTGATGGTTTTTTACTAACAACGCGCTTCTCGTATAAGTAGTAATTAAATCACGAGACACCGTTTAATAGGAAAAGAGAAGCCTTCATTGTTTATACCATAAATCACAGCTGTTTAATCGATGTTTCACATCAAAACCGTTTAGCCTGAGAGACGCATATTTACATAACTCATTCATAAGTTACGCGGTAACAATGCGTACTGTGTGAGCACAGACATAAATAAAAGACTGCCGACTCCATGAATGCCGTCGTAAAAGTAATAATCAGGACATACGTTTTACTAGATAATTAAATATACTTTTTAAAAACACTTTTAATTCATTATTCATCTGAGAACTCCATCAGTTTTGTTTGTTCAACGTGCTATTTATCTTGAAAGGAGAGAGCGTTTATATGATTTGGCGTATAAAGCTCTTCGTAATCATTTTCAATGCTCAAGCAGTGAGGTAATGTGATAAAAATATGTAACTGGTGCTTGTGAAAATTTTGATATTATTCGCTTATATTACTTTATCGTTATTGATGTCAGCATGGTATTCATACGTGAATTAGTTTTTTACAAGGAGGAATATTAAAATTTTTTGTTGCTGGAAAAATTTAAATATTTCTATCAATTATTCATCAAATTTCTGGATATTACATACTTTAATAAAGTTATATCATTATGCATTCTTAAGTCTTTGGTTTTATATTAATCTTGATTGAAAAGTTATTACTCCCTGGACATAACATTTTATTTGTTATCCGATTTTCTCAATTGTTGCTGTAAATGAAAGCTATACTTATCCTCTTTGTAACGCACCATTTATTTTTTTGACACAGTCTCCATCTTTTCCCTTGCACACGTTCCACCGCGAGACTAGTCGAGAAGACTCGTTGGATAAAAATTCCAGTGGCTGTTGTCAACAGCAAGCTTTGGTAGCAATTTCATCTCATGGTCAAAGGATTGTGTTTTCCTTTGGGTGCTCTTTCTTCTTGAAGAAAAGGTTATAAGTCACAAAGTCGCATGCAATGACGCCTCATTGCATTTACCTCATAATCCATGTCAATCGTCATCTTCTTTGGTTCTAAGTGCAACAAAGACACCTGGTATAAATAAAAGCACAAATGTATTACATAAAGGACACGTGTGGATTTCAGGTACGTGAATTTTGGAAATTTGGTTACATATGAAAACTCTTTATGCCGGTAGGAGCGTCATTTTTTAATTAGGTCTCGTATTAATGACGCAATAACTTGAGAAATCAGCCAAGGAGACAGACGTTAAAATTGACTTTGAAACCAAAAAATTTCCATTTTTTAATACGAGCGGTAGTAGAAGACAGAGCACATTAGTTACTTCTTACCATTTGTAATTTATGCGGCATTCATGATTTTAATATCTTTTTATGTATCTCGAATGCTTTAAAACAACATTAAAATGTTCCAAGGAAGAAATGCTTTAAGATTCCAATAATTTTGATGATTCAAATTTTAAACAAAAATTCTTGCCTAAATACTTCAACTAATATGTGATATACAACAAACTGTGTTAACTTTTTATTAATTAAACTATTGTTACTACAAACGAGATCATGAATTGAATTTTCACAGAGCTGTCGTACATCTTTCTATCGCAATGAAGGCATCAAGGAAAGATATTATTGATATTAACATGATAATTCATTCTAATATATTTTGCGAATCCACATAGGATTAAAAGCATTTTTTAAATCTACTTTTGAATAACCTTTTTTAAATACAAAGGTTCTATTTCATACCATTTTATTTCCTTCGCTATTAGTTTGAATAGTAAAAATACTCAATTCCTTTATAAAGGGTTACAACATCCTTGGGTAGATACGTATTTTTGTTCTTGTAATACTTATGGTGAGATAAAATTTCAAACGCAGATAGTTGTTTCTGGGCATTTATTTCAGAGCCCAAACTCTGCCTTTCACACCACCCATTCTTCTTTTAATTCTTATCAAAAAGAAAACATTCTCTCGCCCAAAACAAAATCTCATCAGCCAAAGTTGCTTCATCTTGTTCACAATGCGTTGTATAATTTGAGGTCGCTGTTCTAAATCGCTTTGATATCTGGAAGAACGCGATGCTGAAAAATAGTTCCGCCAATGTTTAAGCAGATCCATCAGTGTCCGTCCAAATATCTTGCAGCCCGCTAAAGAGGACAAAAGAAGTATATCTTCTCTTTCTTTTTCTTGGTGCCATCCATGTTGAATCTCGGCCTGCGGAAAATGACGAATGATGCTAAAAATTCCTTCCAGAGAAAAGGGTCCATATGAATGAAAAATATTGGAATTCGTCGTGAGTTTTATGAATGATTTCTTTGTTGTCCAAAAGCATTGAAATGTATTCATGCTTCTGTTCTCTCTATCGATGCAGTTAAATATTTTCCCTAGCAATATTTAAAATTCAGGAATGAAACGTTCCGTTTCTTTGTTTCCAAATGCGTTTAGTTCTAGAAATCTGAGCGTGTCACATTTGAATAAATCAACTTAATATTTGTACTAAACATTTTTTAATGTAGGATGTGCATAAATTACTGAACCAATTTTAAAATCATGCGGAAAAAACAACTATAAGAGTGTGGTGTAACTGATGACTAATGTCTGTTTTTTACTACCACAAGTAATGCAGTTTAAGTTTATTTGAAAGGAGTTGAATAAATCAACTAGTTATTTATACTGGGCATTTATTTACTATCGGATGTCCATAAATTATTGAGCCAATTTTAATATCACTCAGGAAAAAATTGTAATAATGCTGTGTAACCGAAGACAGATGTCTATTTTCTTAGTAGTGCATGTAATTTTATTTTATTTTAATGGAAGTTGTTGTAATTCACGAGTTGATTAAAGATGAGATAGGAAGAACGATAAGAATGTCAACCTTACATCCAATAGTATGGCAGATTACACGTAACACGTTTATTCTTAGATAATATTTCTTTGGTCTATTTTCTTCCTGTGGGTTGTGTTAAAGTTTATGGTTATATTATTCCCATATTAAACTCCAAGGGTATATCATTTCTATTACTGTATCGATAACACTTGAAATAGTGAAAAATATCGTGTTTGAATTTAAAAAATAACTGAGTAGTATACGAGCCTAAAAAAAATCGTAGTTCACAGATATACTCTTTATTTAAATAGACGCAATGTATAATATCTGTAATTGAATTTATTTGAGTGTAATAACATTTAATCATTTAGGTGTGGTTGGAACTATAAAGAAAAATTACTTAGAACTATATTGATGCATAGAGTTGTCTTTTATGCAACCAAACATATTTTTGTATCTTTTATGAGTATTTTTGATACATAACATGAAACTGTCTGGTTGTTGTATGAGCTACAAAAGAATATCGAGAAGAAAATTATTTACTGTATAGTTTCTTTCTATTTAGGTCGTGTCGTAAATATAAGAATTGGTGAGTTTTTTTTTTTATGGAACAATCAAAGTAAAGGATCTAGAGTAATAAAATAATAGATGGTATGTATAATATTACGAGGATAAAAATGAAGCAATTAAAATTTCTCATGCATTTATTAAGTAAGAAAAACGGGAATTAATAAAAATGTGCTGTGGGACTCAAAAATAGAAAAGTAAAAATTCAAATTAAAAGTTCAATAAAAGAAAAGTTGCATGTTTCAAGTGCTTTTTCTTTGATTTAATTGCTGAAGAATATGAAAGAAGAATCACTTCTTCGATTTTGAGTTTATTCCGATGTGTTTCGCAAAATTGAGTTCTCTCAGACCGATGAAACTGAAATTTAGCGTTTAAAGTGCAAAGAAATGAAGGTTTTGGAAATTTCTAAACGCATGCAACGCACCAGATCTTGTACATATAATATCTTGTCGCAACGTGGTACATTTACAGTAAGAAAGAATACTGGTACATCTACCCAAGGAAACATTTAGATGGCAAAATAATCAGCTTTTGAGACTTACTTTCAGTCAAATTTGAACTATATAAGGATTGAAAAGATAAATGGTTAGTTGTTCTTTTCAGCAATGTAAATCAATTCGATATGGATGGCCTAGGGAGTTGAGTCTATTAATGATCTGACATCAAACACGAACCTCGCATTCTTTAGCTGACAATAAAAAAGAATTCTTTAGTGGTGTAGGTCACATTCTGTTTCAAAGACACAACTGATACATCTTTCCTATCAGGTCACCGATGTTCTGAAAACCACACGAATGTGTTTAAGACTTTTTTGGCTCCATTTCGAAAAGTTGTGGAGTAGCATAATTGGATATTCCAGAAGGACAGCACTTCGTTGCATACCTTTACATCAATTAAATATGGGTTTATATAGAATCATAGCACTATCATGGATTAGCCAGGTATTAGCCCGGACCTTAACCCGGTGGTAAACCTTTAGAGGGCTATGGAAGTAAATATTTTCGATCAAGTAGGAGTTACAGCAACAAATAGAACAGAATTTTTTTCTCTTTACAACCTGATATGCTGCAAACCGTAGTTCAAAGCATGCCTGGTCAAGTTTTCAAATTAATTAAAAACAAAAGTTTCAAAATTTAAATTATAATAGATAAAACTCTATATACCCATACATTTTTGGTACAGTGTATTTCTTATTTTTATTTCTCCAACAAAAGTTGTGAACTACATATGATGTATCAGTATTGCAATAAATTTTGCTTTCGTGGTTTTCTACGTTGATTTTTTTGCCTTCTGATAATTAATTTTCAATTGATATTCTGATTATTAACTTAATTTCTTCTGTTTAACTTTTAATTATTTAAATTTAGTCTTTATATTGTAAGAGAAAATCACCTTTCCACATGTTTATGATATGCGTATGTAAGTATTAACAAATCCATTCTTTTTCCTGAAGCAATTTTAAATCAGAATAATTGTAAGAAGTGTTTACAAATACAAGCTAAATAAAGGTGATGAATATTATCTAGGATAATCAAATTGCATGTTGTAAAAAATACTTTTCCAAAACTCGCACTTGTGTCGCTTCATGCTTGTAGTCATTCTCAAAATTTTTTTGTTTTATTATCAATTAATAGTAGTAAAAAAAAGGAGCAAATAGTATATTAAACTTTTCTTAATTTTGTTTGGTATTGTCTGCATTTTGACGCGTGATAAATGAAATACGAAATCCTGTTACTACATCTCACAAAAACAATACTATGTTAAGATAATTAATTCTGTATCGTAATCAAATCAATAAATGGTTGTTATGATTTGGTTTTTATTATATATGAGTATGGATAACACATGGATCAATACGTCCCGAGACTAACATTGAAAACAACATTTTTTTTGCAAAATTTTTTTTTATTCATCAACATAACACCTTTTGTTAATCACCTTTTAGGGTGATACAATCGTTCCAACAATTTTCCAAATATTTCCCCCCGCCCCCAATTTTTTTTTCGCAAGAAATCTTTTTTGTTGCGAGTAAATAGCGATAAACAGCTTTCTGAATCATCGACTCGTTGCTGTTTTTATTCCATCGAAAGCAATCGCGGCACTCACTTGGAAAAAACCTTTTTCATGCTCAATTTTTCATGAAGGATAGTAAATACACTTCCATATGATATCTGTGTCATCTCAGCAATCTCACGGAGCTTCACTTTACGATCTTTCATTATAATTTTTGTCACTTCACTCACATTTTCCGGTGTCACGGCTTCCATAGGTCTACCCGAGCGTTCCGCGTCATTTGTGTCGGTACGACCACGTTTAAACTCGGCAAACCACCGACAAATCGTTGCTTTTGATGGACAAGAGTCCGGGTAACATTTTTCAATCCATTGTTTCGCTTGCACGGTGCTTTTACCCATTAAAAAACAATGTTTTATCAGAACACGAAACTCGGTTTTTTCCATTTTTTAAACAAACTACAAAATGACTTTACTCCAACCTCGATAACTCAGCTGTTTCTGGTCCGATCGACTTAAAATTTTGACACGTTTCAAGCAAAGGTTCGTACTCTAGAAAGATCTGGTTACTGGTTTACTACGAGCGCCATCTCTGGGTTAGTCTCGGGAGTTATTGATTGATGTGTTAAGTCATTCGGAGCACAGAGGTTTAAAAAGGTTTCGAATAAAAAAAATAGGCAGTATACACATGTACGAATAAGTAATCAAAATTATTTATTAAAACAGAACAAAATAATATTTTCTTTATGTTTATAAGTAAATTAATGTCCAAAAACAGAATTTTTAAATATGGTTTCTACAGAATAAAACACAAACTATTCGAGCACAAATTGCAGATTCTTTTAAGAAATGAATATTAAAAAATTTCAAACACCAATTTATGATAATTTTGAAATGATTAAAAACGATTAAAATTGTTTTCAGTATAAATTTTAAGCAAATATTTTTATAATATGTATTACTAATCAGAAACTGATACAGCGTGTCACAATACTTTGAATGTATTAATTCATACCCATGTGATTGCACCTTAAATTTACTGCAAATTTTTACAGTCTTACAAATGTAAAAAAACAAATATAGTTTTTATTTCACTTTTAAGATGCCAAATAAGCCAGGAAAAGATATTTGAATAATAAATCAGAAATGTCTTTTATTTTTACGAGAGAATTAAAGTTTTACACTAATATATATATATATATATATATATATATATATATATATATATATATATATATATATATATGTGTGTGTGTGTTTTCTGCGATGCAAAAATATTTTTAACTTAACCCAAAGACAAATATGCACTTGTATTACAATATTATGTTCCTAAAGGCTCTTTAATTTGAGAAAATGTTTTTTTTTATTTATTGGATTCTCAGGAAATAATTTTAATAATCTTCTGTAAGTCTATATTTAAAGAGCTTCTGTTATTTATCAAATTTTTAGTCCATTGTTATTTGTTGTTAATAATTTTTACTTAAATAAAATGGAAGAATTTTTTAAAGTTGGATGTGAATGTAAATTTTTTTCATCCAGTAATAAAACAGAACAGGGTGATATCAAATAACTTACAATCGAAAAGCAGTATTTTACTTGATTAAATAATCTCTCACTTGATGAAATTGTTGTAGATCCCTTTAAATGGACAAGAAACGTTAACGGAAAATGTTTATTATTCCATTATTCAACAGTAAATTTTTAATAACGTCAGATGAAAAATTCAGCATGAAGAATTGAGATAAATTTATAAATGTGATAACAATCATTTCAGGCTACTTTATTGTTACAATGAAAGTAATTAAAATTCACCAGATTGAAATACAAATGAAGACGTGTGAAAAGAAATTAAAATATGATAAATTTTGTTATTTTTTTTTGTAAAGGCGAATGAAAATTTTTTAAAAGAAAAATGAAAGAAACTAATAAAAATATATCAACAAAAAGATTAATTGAATGGAAGCCAAGAAAGAAGGAAAGAGTGTAGCAAATATTAAAGAAATAATCCACCGAGTTCTAAATTTGCCCTGAAATTGGCTTTTTTCCAAAAAGTTATATTATGCTTTATATCTACGAAATTTCCTCTCATTGTGTTTTGAGCCTCTTCCATTTTAAAACAATTAATGAGTTTTCGTTTTTGAAATTTTTTTCTAGATCTCACATCACGTAAAAATTGGATTCTAAGAGAACTTGAATTATTTTTATGACTTAGAAAGTAATTCAGAAATAAGTAAATTATAGTTCTTGGTCAGTGAATTATTACTTTAAAAAGCTAATAAATTTAGTAAAAGTAATTTTTACCCAATGAAAACTTTATGAACTTCTATAATTTAAAACGTTTTTCATCAGTTCTTAAATATTATGAAAATGATGAAAAAAAAATATTTTTACCGTGTTATAGTAAGATTTATGGTACATTAAATGCTGCTACAGTTCGTCAAGAAAATTCCAATCGCTTACATTGTAAGGATAAAGAATTCTGTTTAAATGTATATATTAAAGAAAATGCACAAGTCTTTCAGAAATGAGATAACTTAACAAATATTTAATATATATAGAATAATACTATTTAAATAGATTTATATATATAAATCTATTTAAATAGTATTATTCTATCCTTAATAACATTTAATTTGAAAGTTTGATTTTAAAATATTATTTCATTTTTTTTCTCACGTTAAAAATTTGACCCAATTATAAAATTACACGGAATTATGTAGAAGAGTAATGAAGAATTGTATTGAAAATAGACTAAAGAAAAAAATGATGTAATAATCTTTTTATGTAACACACCCAACTTGACCTCAAATAGACTACATTATTTTCATTAAATACTATTAAAACATCTAGGAATAAAATAGCATCACATCATTGATATTTTTTTTTTACCTTAATGTATTCTTGCTTTCATTTAATTGATACATTTAACTACCCACTTAATATTTATTTTTTTTTACTCAAGTACCTGATCGAATGACCCTATTTTGTAACATAATTAATTATAACAAAAACCTTAATCTAAGACAGATAAAAATTCACTTAATAACTACCTAAAGACTAATCTCCATTTCCTAAACATATAAGATGTTTCATATTGATTTAAATCGAAGCCAAACCAAATCCATCTGTACTAAATTAAAATCACAGAACAATTAGAGATGATGATAGGCCTACATTCGATTAAAAGAGGTAATAACACATCTATCATCCAATATCACAAATCTCCGTTTATTCCTCTTCAATCACGACTGCAATTCGATCTTCCCCGAAAATCCCACCCTTTTCTTTTCAAATCCACTCTGTTCTATTATATACGGTACCACCCTTGGACACATAATTCAAACCATCCGAACACAGAACTACACCCTGATTTGCTCCACCCATCCACCCCACAGTCGGCAAGGCGACCTAAGGTCTCATTAGAAATAAGTTAGGCAAATAGAACCCCCCATTTCGTCCACCCTCGATTCCATTCCCTCCCCTCCTTTCTAAATCCAGTCTCTCTCTGTGTGAGACCAAGACCGAGACCCTCCTTCTGCATCTGTCATCAAGGCTCATCTGCTTAGAAGACCAGGCCGCAATCAGGGTTATTAATGGAAATATAATTACAGGACGCGTCTCAACTGGCACGGCGTCTTCAGGAAGAAGGGGAGAGAGGGGAGGTTGGTAGAGGATTGATCACTTTCGTAGTCGAACTATTTATCTCTTGCTCATCCCCGCCGACCACCCCTGATCTTCCTCGGAGATGAAGCACGAGATGGTGAAAGTTGCGTTTCTCTGATGGTTTTCTTTTGTTTTCTCGGAACCCTGTGTGTCAGGGTAATTTCGATGCCCGGAATGAGTTCGGGGGGAAATTAAGCCACCGTCTCTTTTCCGCACAGGGGGTTTTACAGATGCGATATTCAGTATAAAACGGTGGTTGTATGCCCACTGTGGGACTCGACAAAGACAGCAGGGGGAAGGTACTGCAGGGATCTTTGACTTCCACTGAGATACTTATCGTCTGGCATTCGCCAGTTGATAATATTGATGGGGGAGAAATGTTTTTGAAGTGTTTAAATTTAGTTTTGTCCCAAAATGGAATGGGTTTTCTTGAATTTTGTTAAAATATATCATTTTCTCAACAGTGAGCTACGATTATTCGATATAAAGGAAATTTATTTGAATTAAAATGGCACAAGAACTTCACGTGAAACCACTGGTAACGAGAATTGAAGTTTTTAATCATAGTTACATGACAAGAAAAATATTTCAAGTGATCTGCTTCTTTGTGTTTAATATTTCATTTTAAGACATTGTAAGGCCTAGTTAACTGCATTCTGCAATATTTCTTTTTGGAAAATTATATATATATATATATATATATATATATATATCGGTATATAACAGGTCAATTGAAAAGTCCCCGGCCTACCATAGTAAAACACATTTTTTTGGCAAAATTAATTTTTTTTTATTCAACATAATTCCCTTCAAGGGTAATACGCTAATTATAGTGACCCTCCAACTTTTCGATATCATTTTTGTAGTACGATTTGTCCTTTGCTTCAAAATAGGCCTCAGTTTCGGCGACCACCTCTTCATTCGACGAAAATTTCTTCCCAGCGAGCATTCTTTTGAGATCTGAGAACAGGAAATAGTCGCTGGGGGGCAGATCTGGAGAATACGGTGGATGAGGAAGCGATTCGAAGCCCAATTCATGGACATTTGCCATCGTTTTCACTGACTTGTGACACAGTGCATTGTCTAGTTGAAGCAGCACTTTCTTTACCTTCATATGCGGCCGTTTTTCGGCGATTTCGTCCTTCAAACGGTCCAATAACGCTATGTAATAGTCGCTGTTGATGGTCCTTCCTTTTTCAATGAAAATTATTCCATACGCATCCCAAAATACTGACGCCATAACCTTGCCAGCCGACTGTTGCCTTTTCCCACGCTTTGGAGCGGGTTCATCGTGTGCAGTCCACTCGGATGACTATCGATTGGACTTCGGAGTGAAATGATGTTTCATCCAATGTCACATATCGATGCAAAAACTCGGGTTTATTACGCTTGATCATCTTCAAACACTGCTCCGAATCATCAACTCGTCGTTGTTTTTGGTCAAAAGTGAGCTCGCGCGGCACCCACTTTGCACAGAGCTTTCTCATACCCAAATATTCGTGAATGATACGATGTACACGTTCAGTTGATATCTTTAGAGTGTCTGCTATTTCATTCAATTTCAATTGACGGTCATTCAAAATCATTTTGTGGATTTTTTTAATGTTTTCGTCGGAAACAACCTCTTTTGGGCATCCACTGCGTTCACCGTCTTCGGTGCTCATTTCACCACGTCTAAACTTAGCATACCAATCCTTGATGGTTCATTTTTCTGGGACAGTGTCAGGAAACTCGGCATCAAGCCAAGTTTTTGCTTCAACTGTATTTTTCTCTTCAAAAAGCAATATTTTATCAACAAGCGAAATTCCTTTTTATCCATTTTTTTCCCAATAACAAAAGTTGCTTCACTCAAAATGCTATAATTCACAAACTAATGATCCGATCGCTGTCAAATTTATACACGCATCTTTTGAGGGTTAGGGCTAACTAAAAACATATGGATTTAATTCTAGTAGTGCCACCTATGTTTCAGGCTGGGGACGTTTCAATTGACCTGTTATATATATAAATATATATATATATATATATATATATATATATATAT